>CM053792.1:367839118-368439118 GCA_028749045.1 Cupressus sempervirens | reverse complement strand
CACTACCTTAGTCAAATATTTGGAGGTCAAGGCATAGGCTTGGTCCCAACAAGTCTATGCCAACCATTCCCCAAGAAAAAAATTGAGGTTGAGCCACAATTCTCACCCATGTCTTGAGTAACAATACATTTTATCTAAAATTCAAAACTGAGGGCTTGTTTTTTTTTATCCATTGAGAATGAATCAAGTGCGCACTTTACAAATCATGTGCCAAATTTTTTAAATAATTAGAACCCAAATTATAAATCAAGAACCCATTTCTAATGTATCCGTTGGGCCCCAAAACTGGCCCATGGGGCAAAGATTAATGATTTGTTAATCAATCTTCAATATTTCTAACCTACAGACATATTGTTTTGTCATATTATTCTCTTTTGCTATCTTCTTTTGCATTTCACATGTTCAGAATTATTTGAATTTAGAATTGGTGGAAATGTGGCATCAAAACAACAAAGAAAGAGGAAAATGAAGGTGCTAACAACTGAGGAGGTTGCAACAAAAGGGGAGAAGGAAGCACAATGTCAATTAAAGAGTTGAACAATGTTGGGGTTGTAGACACCTAAAATCCTTTAGAAAATAAAGTATTTTTATTTTCTGAAAAAGTCCCTGATGACATCATCATTTATTAATTAATTAATTATTTAATTTATTTATTTATTTTTATGCCATTAAATCCCTTTATCTTAATTAAAAATATTTAATTAAGGAATCCCTCCCAAAAATGTTTAAATCTTATTTAAACATTATTTCCTTATTTATTAATTATTTAATTAATAAATTGACCAAAAATCCCAAAATAAATTATTTATTTATTTTTTGCCCAAAACTTGGCCAATTTCCTTAAGACCACTAACCTCTTCCAAAATCTTCTAATCCTTCTTTAATTTCGATTAAAGGCCAATCCCATCATTTCCTACCCCTAATCCCAACTCAAAATATTTAATTAAGATTAAATATTAATCCTCATGTTTATTAAAAATATTTTAATAAATATCTCCTCAACTCAAACTCTTGAAATAAATAAAACTTTATTTATTTCCTAAAAACCTTATTTATCCTCATCCTAGGAAGTTCTAGACTCTTCTAGAAAGTCTTCATCCTCATCCAAAACCTAGACTCTTCTAGAAGATGTCAATCCTTATCTTTGACCCTAATCCTAATCCCCCTCCCTAACCTTGTCACATTCCCTAAACATGGGTTAAGACTTGCTAACCCAAGCCAAAGCCAACAAATATCTCCTCCTTCACCCACCCTCATTAAATGCCATCCACTTGCCCATCTCTAACAAGCCTAATCTAATCTTAACCCAAGCCTAATCCAAGCCTTAATCATTTGCACATTCCTAAGTCAAGCTTAGGACTTTCTTAATCCAACCCAAGTCAAAATATCTCAACTCTCTCACAAGTATCCCCACCATAAAATTTTATGAAGCCCAAAAAGTCATAAATGACTCTTACAAGCCCATTCATTGCTCTTACAAGCCATTATGAGGGTCTTTATGAGCTTTGAGCCTCCTTTGTTGACCCCTCAACCCCCCTTTCTCTAACCAATGACCCTGTGACATGTGTCACTCCCTGATTGGCTGTAAGAAAGCACAATCCATGTGCTCTCCTCTCATTCAATCTAAACCTTCCATAAGCTTTCTCCCATCCTTGCATCCTAGCCCTTGATCCCTCAAGCCCTTTGCCTATTTAAGGAATCCTCTCCCAAGCCATTTTAACACAATCACCCATAGTAACAAAATAATGCCATTTTTGAGAAGCCATTTTACATCAAATCCATTCACCCAAGCCAAAATCCATCAAGAACACCATTAAAGCCTTTGGAGAATTGAGCATACATCCTATCTAATTAGACAAAGCTACTCAACAAGAGAGCTTCTCATTGAGAGAGCCCATTAATGGCTCATATTCTCAATTGAGAGCTCATCTTAGTCTATCTTGAAGTTACATTTATTTACTTTGTGAATACTTTTGATTTGATATTTAGTGTTCTTTGCATTACTAATCCTCGTATACAGGGGCTTTAAGCTCAACAATCATTTTTGAAGAGAAGAACATTTAAGATACCATAATGGATGTACAGTTTGAAGAATAAAACCCAATACAAGGATATTCAGGTGCATATTCCAATTGAGTAAAATATACAAGTATGTCTCCACAACCTTGAGTTTTGTCCCATGAAGAACTTGGTGATTTTTTAGAAGTAGGTTACTCTTTAAATGATATGAATTTTCTTCATGAAAATAGAGAAACAAATGATCATGCACATCAAACTCCAATTTAAATTCAAATCACAAATGAAAGTCAAACAACAAATGAAAATGAACTTCAAATTCCAATTGACATTGAAAATCAAACAACAATTGAAATCAATAATATAGATGTAGACATGGAAAAACAAACTAATGAAGAAACATGTTTGAATGGTAATGAAGTGTTGGAAATATTCAGGATGATATGACAGGTTACTACGAGGGGAGGGGTGAATCAGTAACCTTAAAACTTTTTTATTAATTTACCACACATCCATCTATGCTACTGCATGCATTAGTACTGAAACATAAAACAATCATTACACAAGTGAACACAATGTTTTGCTGACCTAGAAACCTTCCAAATAGAAAGTAAAACTGGGGTGGGGATGACACCCACAAAACTTCAATACTACAGTATAAAGTTGGCCTGTTAAGGCTTACATTGACCACTTCTAGTGATCTACCCTGTTAGGAGCACAAAGGACTACTAGGTCCACCTTGTTAGAGGATTTGCAAACATACAATGAAGTATGCACTCTGTTAAGAGATTTGTACAAAGACTGTTAAGTCTACCTTGTTAGAGGATTTAGAAAATGGATTCACCTGTTAGGATGAAGCAGTGGATCTACTTGCAACTGATTACTGATAAGATCCCTTATGCACTGATCACCTCATGTGATGGATATAATTTTTCAGTCTCTGAATTGACCTTGCTATGTACCTTGAACTACTGCTAATAATCTTTCGCATATATTCTTCATTACTTCGCTATTCCTTTCATCATCATTCCCTATCATTCATGTTTGATATCTTACAATACATCTTATATATATATATATATATATATATATATATATATATATATATATATATATATATATATATATATATATATATATATATATATATATATACCTTTCAAACTTACAAAATTACAAGGTTAGCCAAAACACAAGTAAACAAATACATTACAGAGTCGGCCCAACAGTAAATAACTCGGGTTCATTGAACTGACTTGGTGACCTTCTGATACATGGCATCCACTACATTACTCGGCATCATCATGCACTCGGTAGAAGTGAAGGATCGATCCATACTAATCACTCGATGTAGTTCTGAACTCGGTAACCATTGGTGACTCAGTAGATGTAGTGTCACTTGGTAGATACTGTACACTGAGTTTACCTTGCTTCACTCAATAAACACTGAATCTTTCAACACTCAGTTTACACTAAATCTTCATGACACAAACTATCTTCTCGGTAGACACTGTGAAGCATGGTAGATACTGAGAAGACACTGCTAAAATTCACATTGCCTATATTTGCTTGGTAGCCACTATTTGCTCGGTGTAAACTATTGAACTATGAATGCTTACACGATAACCACTTGGATGCTCAGTAAGCATACAGAATTGAGTAAGTGTTGTCACTAATGACAAAAATAATCATAATGCCAACATGAAGTACATGAATATTTTCAAATTAATAATTATGTGCTAGACAACCTTCATGGATTGGTTTCATGGAGATAGATTAGGACACATGCTAGTATATTATTCAAATAATTTTTTTATAATAAGAAATTTAGGTTTCAATTGAAACTAATGTTGCAACTAATTAAAATGTCTAAAATGTGAAAATGGGTGGACAGGTTAGGAATTTATATCAAACCCAAAAATAAAGATGAGTCTTTAAAATAGGTTGTATCTATTGTTTCTAGTGCCTTTGATGCTATCAAAAAGAAAAGTTTCTCCAAAGATATAAGCAATGCAACAACACAAGAAATAATAACTACTTTTGTTAATAAAACAACTTGTGATAAAAAAAATGAGTAACATAAAAGAATATCTTAATGTTAGTCGTAAACTTCTGGAAAGTTTTGTAGAGAGAAGAGTGAACTTTAAAAGTGATCCAACAAACGATTAGTGGACTTCTAGTGGTAGACTCTCAAGATATGATATGAAACTTACTAGTAAAGTCAAAACTTTGATTGAAACTTTTTGGAATGATAATACTTTTGCAAATCTAATGGGAAAGTAAGATGCTAAGAAGGAGTGGGTGAATCAAGATCTCTAAAACTTTTACCACTTCAAACATAAACTATAGTCAAACTTAATTCACCACACATATCAACTTTAACCTTAACCAAATATCATCATATAACAACATATAATATCATAACAAAAAGTCTAATAACACATGAATGAAACAGATCAATAAGTAACCAACACATAACACAAGATGTGGTAATGTAGAAAACCTCCAAGGTGAAGGTAAAATTGTGGTGAGGATGGCACCCACAAAATCTCCACTACTATAGCAATAAAGTGTTCCTAATAGGGCTACAATTTTGATCACTTCTAATGATCTACTCTATGAGGTGTATTCTCTCTTAAAAGCTAATAAGATTGTTAAGTCTATCTTGATTAAAGGATTTATACATCACAATAAAGTGAGAACTCTGTAAGTAGATTTACAATAGGCCTATTAGGACCACTCTACTAAGAGATTCACTTGATAAACTGATTAGAATGTAATCAGTGTCATGATCTTTCAATTTGCACTTGATTACTAATGACAGATCTTCTCTGTCCAATATGTAATCACCTCAATGTGACTGATATGCAATATCTCCTCTTTGAACTACTCAATCACCTTAGTCCTTCAACCTCTAATTCACCTTCAACTTTGCAATCTTCTCACTAACAACTTCAGAAACTCTAAATTATGTCTTAAACCCTTGCTTTATAGCCATCTAAAGAAACTTCTAGATCTTGATCAACGATTAGGATTCATCCTTTTTGTTTCTTGACCTTTCCATTTTTTTAATTAATTGATCACATTACATAGGGATTAATGAAACATAATCACAAGTGTAATTACCTCCATGATTCTCTCCTCAAACATAGAAATAGGTTTCCATCTTGGAAAAAATGGTTTAAATAGGATTTAGAGTCATTCCAAACTCAAATACAAAACCTATATTATTCAACAGATATACCTCTTGACACTCGGCTATGCTTGTTTCTTTGTGTTGTCCCTCAACTTGGACATTGCTCAGCTTGAACTATTTCAACTCTAAACTTCTTAGCTTGAATAGTACTTGGCTGATATGGTGTGTTGCCCTCAAGATACTTGAAAAAAAGTAAATTCTCATTGACTCTTATGTGCTTAAGAACCATGTATGCCTCAACACACACTAAACTTGTAAACTTCTACATTTTATGGCTTAGCCTCTATTATGGCTTGGTCACAATGTGTATTGGCCAACTCTACCTAGTAAATGATTGTGTTTTTTGCACTAATAGACAATACTGAGATTTCCTTTAGAGTCAACAATCTCCCCCTTTGGCATTAGTGGAAAAAATGCTTATCATGCTAAAAATTCTTTCATAACATAACTTCACAACATTAACTCCCCCTTAGAGTGTACTTAATAGCTATAGCTCAGTCATCATATTGTTGTAAGCTGTAACTTGTGTTTTCAAAAAAAATTCAAAAATATCTTGTTTTGGTTTTCAATTTTGTCTCTATCTCCTTATTACTCTTTTTCCTTTAGACATAATATACCAAAATCTACATACATTTCCCCTTTAGTATACTCATACAGTATTCCCCCTTGTTTTTGTCATGAATTTTGAGTAGTGATATGCAATTGTGGCCCAAGGAATATATCAAACTCTTTCAAAAATAGGTGGTGCCATTTCAAAAAAATATACATTGTGTTGTCCCAATTCTTCTTGATTATCTCAAGAGTTTTCCTCTCAATCTCCATTCTAGGAGCAAAATCCACCATGTTATCTAGTGTAGACAATTCTGGACTCTGCAAGAGATTTTTTGCAGTCTGTAAATGTCTCTACATAAATTCCAAATGAGATAATAATAAGGTTTGAATAGTAGTAACCTCATTCCTTATATTGCACTCCTAATGCAACAACGTTGACTATTTTCCCTGCAAAAATATTATCTTTGAGAAGTATACTAAACTAGAACTAAGGTCCATGTTCAGATCTAATCCACACTTCTTGAGATCTTCATCTATTTTGTCCATTTTATCCCTTATCTCCTTTGTAAATCTAGGAACATTTCTTATTTCTCCAAACAATGTGTTGGCACTATTAACTAATCACTCCATATCTGTAATAAGAGTGGAAATTTCCACCTTCTTAATTGCAATTTTTGTAGCCACTTTCTCAAAAAAATTATTCTTGAATTTTCTCTCTGGTCATTGCATGAATTTTTCTTGAGTATCAATGTTAAGGTTACTAACTTTCTCAACAATCTTTATTAACTGATCAATGATAGGGACTTTTTCATCTAGATTATCAACAACAAAAGTATCAAGAAATATACCTTTGGTATCATGTAATACTTACCTTTTTAATGTTCTTTTCTCATCTCCTCTTTCTTAAGCCTTTCTTTCTAACAAAGCACTGAGTATTTACAATCTGATCCTAATTTAAACTATGTGTGTCCCAATTTGGAATCAAAAATCTCCTCATCCAAAGTAATGGGTTTACCTTTTAATGGCTTGGGGTAACAAATTCACTTTCTTTTTCAATCTTTTTCCCTTGGAGTCTGGTGTGTTGGAGCTCGGCACAATTTGTTGTTCTTATATTTTAATCTCCACACTAAGCCTTAATCTCTCATCTCTTGTTTCCTCAGCCTTCTTAGGCTCTTCACCTATCTTCTTTTCTTTAGGTTTGTGCTCGTGTTGCACTATTTCATTATTGTCCTTTACATCACTAGTTTTGAGTTCAACAATTGAACTCAACTTTCCTACCTCTTTTTTGTTGGAAATACCAATGGGAAAGTAAGTTCTGAGAGAGGGGGGGTGAATCAGCACTCAAAACTTTTAATCTTAAAAAAATTCACCATACATCCATCTCATAACTTTGCATGTAAACTAAAATAACTAACCATACATCACATCCATAGCATAAAGTAAATGAATACATAACACATAAGATTTTGGTTACCCAAAAACCCTCCAAGGAGAAGGTAAAACTAGGGTGGAGATGACACCCACAAATCTTCACTACTATAGTTGTAAAGTGTGGCCTCTTATGGCTACAAAGTTTTGATCATAAACTATGATCTACCCTGTGAGGGGTCTTCCCTGTTAAAGTCTTACAAGAATGTTAGGTCTCACATTGACTAAAGGATTTCAAACTCACAATTAAGTAAGCACTCAATTAAGAGATTTATAACAGCCTATTAGGACTACCCAATTAAGAGATTTACTCAATATCACCTTTTAGAATGATTCAACACTGCATCCTTCAGTTAGCACCTTGTTGCTTAATGTTAGATCTCCTCTTTATTGTTTAAACCTTGATCCTCTTGATTAGATATCTCTCCTCTATCCTTTCATTGCTTCACTTTGTTCTCCTTAAACTGATTCTACAATGTATAGCTCTATCATAGCCATCACATACACCATGAATTCTCTCTATACTCTTAGCATTCATCTCCTCGCCTACCCATAAACTCTTTAGGGTTCTACCTCCATAGTTAGGCATTGGTGGAGATGGGCTAGGTTATAATCAATGATTGTGGTTAATCCTTATTGTTGCCTAATATTTTCCTTAATCTGATTGGTTGCATGTATTTCATAGGGATGTGTAATATGATTGGATCCTTATCCCTTAATATCAAAATTTCATGTTTACGTTAGCCAAAAATAGTTTACATAGATGTTTGTGCCATAACAAACATATATGCCAAAAATTGATCACTTGGCAACAATATGCTCTGATGCTCAACCTTAACTGAGTTGTACAAAGAGTCTTCTCGGGTAAACGCACAATTAGTGCCCCGATTTGAGGAGAAATTGCTTATCACAACTTTGGGGGTTCATTTTTGGGATATACGAAGTTGGACGGGAATTTTTGGGGAGACAATTTTTGGAAGCAAATTTCAGAAGGCTGGGACCAAGAAAGTTTTCCAGAGGAAGGTTATTGAGGGAAGTGAATTCTCTTACAGTTCTTGGAGATTGCATAATAGCATCAGGATCAGGTAGGGTCTTGTGTTTTTTATTATCGATTAAATACGCAATTTTCCTTTCCTATCTTCTTCGTGTCTGGGGTTTGTAAATCTGAATTCTCTGTGATGAATGTTAAAAAATTACGATATTAGAATTTATCAAATGCTTGTCAATAAACTTCTGTATACATAAGATTTAAATGGGAAGGGTTGAATCTAAGACTGAAATTCTAAATTAGAAGTTCGAATTGACTATATTTCTATATCAATATATAAAAAAAGGGAGAGGCAATTTCTTTATATATATATATATATATATATATATATATATATATATTAAAGAGAAATTGATTTAGCATATTTATAAATTTATATATATATTTTTATCCAAACAAATTTAAATTATAAAGAAAATTTTGATGAAACACGAATTCGTACTCTTCAAAAAATATATATATAATAATATAATTTAATATTTTAGTGGGGGGGAGGGATTTACCCTGTGCCCACCCCCACTGTCGGCATAGTCGACAGTACCTGCGTCGCAGGTACTGTGAGAGTAGGTACAGTGTAGTAGGTCGTCGGCTTGGAATAGCTAATGGTATTATATTTGCATGCTTTTTTTAAATATATATATATATTAATTCACTTTTTGAAATTTGTATTATTGTAAAACAATTTTTTTATTATTTAAAATTTTTAATTAATAAAATTATAATATATTTTAATTAATAATAGTTTTATCTTCTTTTTTTATTTAATAAATAAATATTAAATGCATTTAACATAGTTTTTAAATATTAATTTATTAATAATTTTGGTTTAATATTATTAAATTAACAATTAATGAATAGATTAAGATAAGTAGTAGAACAAGCAATTATTGATTAATTTAATTAAAATTAGTTTAATTAAGTTAATTAATAATGAATATTAATTGACTAAATTATAGATTTGGATTATTGATCTAATGAAAGTTATTATAGAAATGGGTTAGTCGTAAAGGGTAGTTGTGAAAACCTAGTTACTTGAATTCGACGTTAAACTAAAACATAAACCTTACCTTAACTCAATAATATACTTTCAAATCCAATCTCTGAGACTTTGATGTTGTCTTTGTGCTTTGAATGTTATGGGGTTGGTTTAGCGTTGGCTAGTTTAGGTTGTTACCAGAGGCTTGGGGTTGTGAATGTGATGTCATGATGATTTGGTCTCGATCTTTCTTAACCCGACCATGGTAATGTGATGAAGTGCTCTATGACATGATTGTGTTTACTGTTTGTTATTGCTTTCCAGTTTCCTTGTGTGAAGCTAAGGTGTATGGATTTGAGATACCTAACTTAACCATTTTTGAGTCTCGATCAGTTATATTTGATAACCATTTCTGAGTCTCGATCAGTTATACTTGTATTACCTTCTGGTTGCTTTGACTGAAGTGTTTGTTATGTTCTTGATGATGTCATGTGTTGACTTGACCATTTGGAGTCTTCGATCAGTATTGTAATTTATTATTGGGATACTTTCTGGTTGCTCATTGGAGAACCATTGGATTTTGTGACTTATCATTGATGTCTTCAGTTGCTGATAGAGAACTGTCATGATCATATGATTACTATTTGATATTATCTGTTGCTCATGAAGAATTGATATAATTTTGTGGCTTATCTTTTATGATGTCTTTTCAGTTGCTTGTATAGGACTGAGGTGGTTTTATTATGATTCTTTGATTTATGTTTTCATGAGCCTAGGGTAGGTTATCTATGTGTAGAGTCGGGAAGTGGCTTGCAATGGGGGTCGGAGCCCTAAGAGGCTGCCTTGAGAAACCCATTGTAAGTCATTTTTAATAAGTGAAAACATTTACACTAAATGAGAGAAAATGAACCTAACAAGATAATTGTATGTTCTCTCCCATGCCTTGAGTGCTAGTATAGACTAGGATGGGGTAGAGAGAATGCTTGGTTACGACCTTGCATTCCATAGTAGGCCTCGTCAGTACAAGAGGATACTAGTGGCCGCAGGATCAGTAGGGACTCGAGATTCCTAAGGGATTGCTCGGGTAACTTCTACGTGACTTTTGCGATGACACTTTCCCGCTTGCAATTTAGGTTTCCTACGTGTCTTGTGGTACCTCTAGGATTTAGATGTTGATCTTTTAGGAACCCTTGAGTTAGCATACTTATAGGATTTCCTAGACTTGGAGAGTATTTATGATTATAGGTTTTGTTATCCTATTTGGGACTTGAGACTATCTCCTCAGCGCGGTGGGAGTGGACCATTTAGGTTCCACACGGTCGGGTGGTAGTGCTTTTTACTCTTACCATTGAGATCCATTCCATGGTCACCGTGGCTGGAGTTTTCGTGATTGGCATTTACCTTCACTATGTTCTTGGATTATTATGATGGATGGTTAGATTTTATGATAGATGTTTTATCATTATGGATGTATGGATGTATCATGTATGGTGAATAGTTTCATATATTTTTACTGTACTTTGTATCATGGATTTGAGGATGTTGTATCTTTATCTTTACATATGTATATTCTTTTAAGCCTTTCATACCCTGTGACTTGTACAGTGGATGATTGAGCATTCCGAATTAATTTGTTGAGAGGCATTCGGAACAAATGTATATTATGGACATGGGACTTTCTGATTATTCTTTCATATGTATGTGATAGTTGTTAGACTTAGATTTAATTAAATTTAAACGTGACTCAATGTCTTGGGATCTTTAAGAAATGTAACTTGCAATGTATGTTTGTCGATGATTACATGTTATTGTTTCCGCTACTATGTGTTTGATGTGTATGTTATATTTTCTTACTTTAAAAAAAAAAAATGTTTAGCAAACTTAGTGAAACTTTAGGTTAATTCTTTTGGATCCCTTGGCGGGGCGTTACACATCTTGCTCAGCACCTTCACCAAATGTCTTCTCCAAGTTCTATATCATAGCTTTTCATTTCTTATCAATCTTAGGTGCATTTATTTGCATAGTAATTTTGACCTTTGTTATCTCATACATGTTGAATGGTTCAACATCCTTGTCAGCAGACTTATCTAGTAATGTGGTTATTGTTGTTGTTGTTGCTTCATCAATGTTAATTTCATATGGAAATGGTCTTAACCATGTCATCCTAGGTATCATTGACAGAATGTAGGTCCAGTCAGTGTTCACTAAGAAACATACATCATCATAATACTTATCTACCAAGGATTGAAGAATTCTTGACCTATTCTTCATCTTATGTTTAAGCCCTTCAAAATGACTATCCATAACATTCTCAAAATTGTCTCCCAATTGCTCAATGAAATCATTAATCTATTGGGCTACGTGTTTCTTCTTTTTCCATGTGACATTGCCAATAGTAGGAAAATAATTTTGCACATAAAAGAGTATGCAGACAAGAGACCCAAACTTACACATAGTGTTCTTTTCTTTCCTGATGCTTAACAAATTCTCAACTAATTATGTCAATTATAGGTCGGCAAGGTCATATCTTTTGCAATCTCTGAATATGCTTCAAGTTTTAGCCTACAAGGTAATTCTGCCACATTTCCTCGTGGACAATAAATTGGATATGGCTATGAAGAAGTATGATCTATGGAATGGTATGGCTTTAGTAGGGGGTCTATTCTCACATTTTCAACTTCTGCAAAAAACATGAATATTATGTTGTTTTTGAGGCTATAAAGAAAGCCATAGATACTTGCAGTATCATTTATCTAAAACATGCTTTACCTCCTGATCCATGCTTAATGGGTGTGAATATGGTGGATAGAATTATGTCAGTAGGCCTGGCCATGATTGAATTGCAAAAGAATCCTAATATTTCAAATTCTATACAGTCGAATACACCAACAGTAAATTTGCAACCAATTGAATAGAGTTTTTGGGATTCAATTGGGGCGGTCAATTCTGACCTAGATTGGCTTGTAGACAATTCAGCAGTGTAACTTGGCTACGAAATTCCTTTCGCTGATTTTGGTTTTGGATCCTATGTTCGTGCTCATATTTTTTTCTGAGAAGAATTGAAAGGCTATGTTCCTTATTTTTTTGCAGCTCCATGTCTAGGTACTTTATGCCAAAAAAATTGTATCTGTATTTCGCAGAAGTTTAGAGTGGGTTATCGTCAAACTTTGGCATTCTGATGCGTGATAACCTTATGTAATTATTTGCTCAAAATATACAAATTTATGTAATCATTAGGGACGATGCTAGGTTTTCTTCACTGATTCTTTCCCAGTTGACCTTGTTGAATCAAATTAATAAATATTATAGTGGCTTACCACTTTTTCCTTCTTTTTTTTAAAAGGTCATATCTATAATCCTTCTTCACAATTATCCATGCCACATCCACTGCAACATTGGGTACACTATCTCGTTAGGTGGAGTGATAGAATTTTTGTGCTATGACCCTCACTGCAAACTCAAATTTTTCATCCTTGATAGTAGAAATCATTATTCCTTATATGTTCCACACTACTAGTGTGGAACATCAATCACATCCTTACTCTAATAGAGAATAGTCTTCACTTTATCCATAATTGGCTATCCAATAACTTGGTGTGTGATCTACTATGTAATCTTGACTGTTCCACCTCCCTATCATATCTCAATTTCATGGATTCGGCTCAAAACAACTTTAATGAAATCAACTTTTAAAATCTTAGGAAAATTTAGGGTATGAGTTAACCCTTTCTCAGCAATGTGTTTATGTTCCTCCTTGATTTTACCATCAACACACAATTTATCATAAGAACTTCTTAATTAAAAATCCCCCACCTCTCTGATTTTGCACATGTAACAAGATCAAACATCATGGATCAAAATTACCCTTGGCAGGATTAAAGATAAGTCACTAGACGTATCTCCTTTTACTACAACCTTTGGATATGCCTTAAACTTAATGTTTTGTACACATAGTGGGTGCACAATGATTGTCTTAGCCAATATTACAATACTCAATAGTAACACTTCAAATTTCCATCAACTTGGCCAAAGTTATGACTCAGTAAATATTAACAATTATGCTCAATGACTTGACACTTTTTACTGACACTCGACCATTACTACCCTTGTAACTTGGCATCCATTCACTTAGTTCAAACCTCAAATCTGTCCTAATGCATCTAATCATATGCTCATTTGGAATTTTATACATTCAATCTTAGGAACTAATGTATGATTTAGAAAGTTAAAATACAGTTCTAGATACATAGCTCTTTATCTATTTTGAGGTGTTTGAATAACCTGATCCATTGGATTGGGTGACCACAACTTTGTCATTTGCACTGATGCCTCCTTCAGATTGTTTCTTACAGGTTTGATTCATCTGTCTTCTCACTTCTTCAGCATTAACCTTCTTTTTTCCATTGTTCTCTTCACTATTGGATGCTATTTCTCAGTTCATATAGTCTCTACTAGGGTGACTAACCTTCTGATAGTTAAAGCATACTAGACCAAAGTTTTTCCAATTTCCCAATCTTCTTTTGAGATGTATCCTTGCACAATTTGATGCAATGTGTCCATACTTTCTATAAGGAAACTTGCAACAAAGAATATAACCATTTTCATATAACCCATAATAAACCTAAAATAAACATGCAATTAAAATCCACATGCAAGAGAATAGACAACATACTCGCAAACATTTTGACACAAGATATACCATGGGAAACCTTCATTGAGGGAAAAACCTAGCCTCCAAAAGCATCCATCACCATGTATTATTCTGCAAAAGATACCATTGCAATACAACCATGGAAGTCTTCAAAACCATAGCCACTACCAAGCAATCCATGTGAACAAGCATGAATCCACACATCTCATGCCATGCTTCCAATCTTCACAAATTCTCCCTTGGCTAACCTGTCAAGCCTTGTCCCACTCAACTCTTGCCTTTTTCCATTTTGTCTTCACATCACAACAACTACCCTTGTGGCTGCTTATATAGTAGCAAGTCCCACAAAACCACCAAGTGGTGTTACATAAACTATGTGCTAAAACCATGTGCTACCTAACCCATTGACCCCACATTTAATATTAGAAATTTAATTCTTTTTCCCAATATTAAATAATTACATGAAATATTATCACAGTGTTACAATACAACTCATCAAGTATATCCCATGGTAATCTTTACATGTTGTGTGTCCATCTAGGTGCTCCTAGATACAACATTACATAATAAAATAAAGTAATACAATATAATAATATTGTGCAATGTGTGCAATAGCCATTATCTCAAAAATCTCCCACTTGTTGTATACATTGCATAGGGTCAATCTATAGCCACATAAATGAATAAGGGAACAATCCCTCCTAGCACATCCACCATCATGGGTACCCACAAAAAAATCAAATTATCCAGCATCTCAAACATGAATGATCTCACCTCCTACTATGCCACTACCACCAAACATACATAGAATCCATCTAAAGAGAAAGCCATGCAACCTATTGCATTAGAAAATAATAAAATCATGTACCAACTAAAATGCCAAGTACAAAAACCTGATCCAAAGGTAATCGTATGTATCTGTAGTTGTCAAAATATCCATAGCTGAAATAACACCCACAACAAGTGCCAAATCCATACAACAATCCATACCTCCAAAGGTATACCAAATGAATCTCACAATCATCAACTTATCCAATCTGTAACCTGCAACACAAGCTTCAAGAGCAATACCTGCCACATATATACCAAGAAGCTCCCACTAAAAAAGATAATGTCAAATCTATAACCAATCCACTCACAACATCTTAAAGAAGTGAGTCCATTTAGTCTCAAGGACATCCACAATACATAAACCAATAACCTACAAAAACAACTCTCATAACCAATCTCCAATGTTCTCCCAAGTTCTCCACAACCAACAAAGGAAAGAGATAAATAAATAACCATGTCATCTTTCACATGACATACATGAACACAATCCAATGATCACAATCTCTAACCAATCTCAAATCTAATGTAAGCAAAACTAAACATCCAGGAAGATAACCAAGACCAAAGATAAACCATGCAAATCATAACCTATAGCATGTCCTTCTACACACAACTCTAGATGTAAATTGTGCAAGTATGATCTCCTCTGTAAAACCCTAACAAGAAGCCA
This sequence comes from Cupressus sempervirens, assembly GCA_028749045.1. Classification (NCBI taxonomy): domain Eukaryota; kingdom Viridiplantae; phylum Streptophyta; class Pinopsida; order Cupressales; family Cupressaceae; genus Cupressus; species Cupressus sempervirens. The sequence goes on along the minus strand of CM053792.1, from coordinate 368,423,750 downwards.
CAACAACACCCAAACCATACCATATAACTAATCATAGATTTAAGCCTCTCACAAGAAGATCAAACTCATAAACCATTCCTAATCCAAGGAATATGCCCAATATAAAACCATCTCCCAAACTCAACCAACATAACAATATATGTAAATAGAGATAACTAATGCTAAACCATCTCTCAAATGAACCCTTTAGAACTAACTTGTGTATCATATTTTAAGATCCATATCCATGAAAGACAAGCATAAGCATAATGCACTTGAGATAGGCAATGGTCTATACCTCTCAAGTAGCAAACTGTCGAGTAGACTAAGAGTGGGAATGAGAATGATCATCAAGGTATCCAAGTCTCTAACCAAGACTCATCTAATAAAAATCTCCCCTCAAATCCATATCAGGCGAATGCCCCTCAAACTTCCTACTGAAACCAAATAACTATCTCAACAAATGCTTCTCTAACCCAAGAGAAATTAGCATCACCACTATCTCTAAGTATCCATGAGCACTTCTAATCAATCAATCCATGCCAACTCCAAATGCAACATAGAAATATCATGAAGTATCCAACTTATGATCAATGTACTCAATACCAAGAAACTAAACCAAGATCAATGTCAAAGTTTCAACCATGGCCTCAGGAACATAAACATGACAACATGATCTTGCCATCTCAACCAAAGAGATAACATGCTCCATATGAACATACTATAACATGTCAAAACTCTAAACGTGTATCAAGAGTATACCATGACATAAAAATGAAACCATCCTCACACCAAAGATAACATGTCAAATGAAAGCACAAACCACACCTTCACCAAGAATCCTATTAGTCCTCAAGATGCAACCATCTCCACACACCATGAAGAAAACCATCTCCACATACCATAAAGAACCATCTCCACACACCATGAAGATAACCAATAACCCGAGGAGTCCTCAAGATCTAACCATCTTCACGCACCATGAAGATAATAAGTGCACCAAGCAAATGTCAAAGACACTTCTGCAACAACAAGATCTAAGACAAACCTCCAACATCTACAAACACTCAATAAATATATCAATGTCAAAAAAAACAAAAAAAAACTCATACTCAATTGTGGTACCGAATCACTCATAGCATCATAAAATCCATCTCCTACATGAAGATCCTCCAGGTCTACACTCACACAACCAAAGTGTCAGTACCAAGTGAAACCAAGATCTCCAAACCCAAGAAGATACAAAACCAAACCAAGAACTAATCTTACATTGTCACCCCATCATTGCCACAAGCTCCCACTAAACCATGTATCCAAGCTATCTATGACATAATAAAGAAAAACCATCCTCTAACCATGAGAATCAACCAAGGTGTCAAAAATATCAAAGAAATCAAAGTGCACATCATGAGCTCCTCAAAAGAAACTAAATAACCATGATCCTCAACGAAGAAGATATACCACCATGACCAAATCAAGAATCCAAACCAATGAACATCAAGGATGTACCTGTATATCCAATCATGTCATGCCAAAATCCATTAAACCATAATCACATCCATGAACTGAGCATCTAACTCTCAATTGTATCCAACCAATTAGCATAAAATAGTCAACCATAATCCTCCACCATGACTATGCCTAGTAACAACATCTCATCCCTTCTCCATGAAGAAAAATTATAAAATCATAAGAATTAAGGCATAGACAACCCAAATCCAAGTCACCAATATGAATATGCATCAATAATGAAAGATCAATGGGCAAAGACAACCCATAAAGAAGGTATAAATGCAATGTGTAAGTATAGACCACTTACAACACTACACAACTTGCAGACCCAACAAGTCATCATACACATCCAAACCAAACACTGATAACCATATCATCATGAGACCAATCTAAAAATGAACTGAGTATATAATGACATCAAATCTTAAATCTCCAAAATATACAATATCATAAACTCACAATGCTACCATAGTCTATATATACCATAAATTGTTTAGATTAATATATCACCAAATAAATCATGTCAAACCCAAACCAAATCTGAACCAATGTGTAGAGCTCTCTAAGAGCTTTACGTTGACTACTCGAAGTTTCAAATTAGACTTTGTATGCCCAAGTTATGCCCTAATCTGTGCTCAAAATAAATAACATCTAATTTTCAGGATCTTAAAACTTGACAAAATGTCAAAATCACATAACCAAACTTACACTAATTTGTAGTGCTCTGAAGTAGCTTTCCAACTCCTATAAGAAGTCTAAAATCCGATATCCTGAGAGAAAGTTATGGTCATTTTACTAAGATAGTCTTTTTAACATTTTCACTACAATTTTTTTTTATGAAAATTTCGACGAGATTAAATTTGACGACCATCACAAGCTGAAACTAAAAAACTCTTTCATTTCCTCTAAACATGGCCAAAATAGGGCATATTATATATCAAAATTTATGGAAACATCAACCCAGATCCAATGGCGAGGTATGTTTTTACCTAGGAGGTCATTTCTACAAGCTCCCCTTAAAAAACCCTCATTTAAATGAAACATTTGAAAAACCCTTTTGTCTAACAATTTCACATGCCCAAAATCTACCAATATCCCATCATAACAACAAACTTAAAACCCTCAGTTCTACAATAAATAACTCATATATCTTGCCCTCTCTTTTATTCTCTCATGCATTCTCATGGATTCATTCTAGGGTTACAATAATAAAACCATAGCTCTAATACCGCTTGTAAGGAAACTTGCAACAAATAATATAATTGTTTCTACATAACAAATAAAATATGAAATAAACATGCAATTAAAATCCACATGCAAGAGAATATACAACATACCCACAAAAATTGTGACAGAAGATATACCTTGGGAAATCCTCATTGAGAGAAAAACCTAGCCTCCAAAAGCATCCATCACCATGTATTATTCTACAAAAAATACCACTACAATACAAACATGGAAGCCTTCAAAGCCATAGCCACTACCAAAGCAATCCATGTGAACAAGCATGAATCCACACATCTCATGCCATGCTTCCAACCTTCACAAATTCTCCCTTGGCTAACCTATCAAGCATTGTCCCTCTCAATGCTTGCCTTTTTTTTTCCATTTTGTTTTCACCTCACAACAACTACCCTTGTGGTTGCTTATATAGTAGCAAGTCCCACAAAATCACGAAGTGGTATTACATTAATCATGTACTAAAACCATGTGCTACCTGACCCATTGACCCCACATTTAATATTGGAAATTTAACTCTTTTCCCCAATATTAAATAATTACATGAAACATTATCATAGTGTTACAATACAACTCATCAAGTATATCCCATGGGAATCTTTATATGTTGTGCATCCATCTAGGTGCCCCTAGATACAACATTACATAATAAAATAAAATAATACAATATAATAATATTATGCAATGTGTGCAACACCCATTATCTCAACACTTTCCACATAATTAACAATTGACCCAAGTATTGTAATCCCAATTTATAGCATTTCCTTGCCTAGTTGCATTGCTTTGACCTTTGGACATCCAATTATGCTTTGCATTAGATCTGTAATATTGTGCCTTGTGACCATACTTCTACATGTATAGAAATAACCTTCAAATATAGATGCAACTAGTGTCTTTGATCTACACTCATGTGCTTGATGTCTATGCTTGTTGAAATTCAAACAATATCCATTGAATTTAGGCTTGGAATTGGAATTACCAACTTTTCTCCCATAAATATGTGTTGTATAACCTAGTTTTCCATAATGATACCATGTAGGCTTCTTGTTCTTTGGTTTTTCATTTCTTTGTTCTCCATTATTTGATGACTCTCATTTCTTGGTCGATGATATGAACTTGATATAGCCTAATCTAGTAGTATCATGGGGTCTTCTTTGTGCTTTTAACTATTCATCAAGTTATCTCATGGCCTCTCTAGATTTTTTCATTCTTTCAATGATTTCCTTTTTAGCTCTCAACTCAATTCTTAATCGATTATTCTCTAATCTCATATTTTCAATCTCTTGCACCTTCCTACTAATCTCATGATTAACACTTAATTGCTGATTGACCATGTCAAATTGATTATGTGTTAGCCTTTGTACTTCATTAATCCTTTCATTAAATCTTGTAGCCATTTTCCTTTTATATTAATTTTCCATCACCTTGTCTTCTTCATCCTTTTTCGTTTGTTCAGTGATTTCACATAGCCTTACTGATTGTATTTCATGTTCTCTCTTAAGTGCTCTTATGTCTTCATTCAGAATGTTATTCTTCTCCAATAGATCTGTTATTGTTGCATCAATTTCATTGGATTTTCCCTTATCACATATGTCTTCAATTCTTTCTTCTTGGTATTGTGTGTCATTTTTTTGGATTGCCATCTCCTTCCTTCTTTTCAAGGATTTCAACAGTTCTTCCTTTGTAGCCTTAACTTGCTCAAATGCAAGTTGCAAATCAAGCTTTTGATTTTCAATCACCTTTCCTAGTTTGTAGGCTTCCATCTCCAAGATCTTTGACTCTCAAGTGGTTAGACTTATTGCTTAAAGAACTCAGCTCTAATACCAATTGTTGTAAATTTAATAAGAAAGTAAGATGCTGAGAGGGGGGAGGCGGTAGTGGAGTGAATCAAGATCTCTATAACGTTTACCACTTTGAACATAAACCATATTCAAACTTAATTCACCACACATCTCAACATTAACCTTAACTAGGCATCATCAAATAACAACATGTAATATCATATCTAACATCTAATAACATGAATGAAACACATAACACAATATGTGATAACACATAAACCCTCCAAGGTGAAGGTAAAATTGTGGTGGGGATGTCACCCACAAAATCTTCACTACTGCAATAATAAAGTGTGCCTATTAGGTATACAATTTTGATCATTTCTGATGATCTACCCTATAAGGGGTTTTCTCTATTAAAAGCTAATAAGATTGTTAAGTCTACCTTGATTAATGGATTTATACATCACAATAAAGTGAGCACCCTGTTAGGACCACTCTATTAATAAATTCACCTGATACACTGGTTAGAATGTAATTAGTACCATGATCCTTTGGGTTGCACTTGATTGCTAATGACATATCTTCTCTTTTCAATATGTAATAACCTCAATGTGATTGATATGCAATATCTCCTCTTTTCAATGCTCAATCACCTTAGTCCTTCAACCTCTGATTCACCTTCAACTTCAAAATATTCTCACTAACAACTTCAAAAAATCCAAATTTTGTCTTAAATCATTGCTTTATGTCCATCTAAAGAAACTTCTAGATCTTGATCAATGATTATGACTCATCCTTTTTTCCACTTGACCTTTCCATTTTTTTGATTGGTTGATCACATTACATAGGGATTAATGAAGAGTAATCATAGGCGTAATTACCTCCATGATTCTCTCCTCAAACATAGAAACATGTTTCCAACATGAAAAAAATGGTTTACATAGGATTTAGTGTCATTCCAAACTCAAAAACAATAATTATATTACTCAGCACATATACCTCCTGACGCTCGGCTATGATTGTTTCTTTGTGTTGTCCCTTAGCTTAAACTTTTCTCAGCTTGAACTATTTCAACTCTAAACTACTTAGCTAAAATTGTACTTGGTTGATATGATGTGTTGCCTTCAAGCTGCTTGGCAACAACTAAATGCTTGGTGACACACTAAACTTGTAAATGTTTGTACTGTATGGTTTAACCTCTATTGTCACTCAGTCGTAGTGTTGACTAACCAACTCTGTCTAGTAAATGACTAAGTTGTTTACACTAATAAACAATACTAAGATTGCCTTTAGGGTCAACAAATACAAGAGTATCACCTAATTCAAGAGATGTTCTTAAACTAAGAGTTAACTCAAAAAATTGTGATCCACATCAAAAACACCTTTTGGACATGACTCAAACCAAATTGTACAAAATAATTTAGATGATAAGGTGTTAACTATTAGTATTAGTCAAAGATCTTTTGAAAAGTTTAAACCATGGTATGTAAGGATTAATAAAGGAAGTGTCACATGTTGTTGTATATCTCATTTTCAATCTCATTACCATTATGATTTGTTTTGATCTATATGTTGTAACATACATATTAATGAAATGTTTCAGGAATGTGGTATAAATATACCATCTCAAACTATAAAGGAGTTCATATTAGGTTTGTTTTGTAACCCACCTAATGAGAAATATTTTCTTTGTAGTGCATGCATTTTTGACGTATGTGATGTGTGAGGTAATATTGCATTTTTAGATGAATGTTTGGATGATAATCCTTCGAGTGATTTTGGACAACAAATAATTGATGTAAAAAGATTCAAAATTGTTGAATATCTATTGAAGGATGAAAACGTTGGAAGATGATGTGATTTAATTATTGACAAAGTTAGTTGTCATGCATTTATGAATTAATTTAAGAGTAAGATCATACCTAAATATGTTAAACACTCTCAAAATGCTAGATGGTTGGATGGGAAATTTCACATATGCAAGAATAATTTTCCAATTAGTAGTATACTTTTAGTCATTGACTTTACAGAGAACTAAACATTTGCACTTGATGAGGGTACAACCCAAGAAAAAATGAACACAATAGGAAAGGATAGTTTTATTATCAGAAATGATATGCTATTACATTTGGTACAGTTAAAATAGACTCAACTACATGCCCTATGGGCTTACAATATTATCATATTTTGGAGAAAAACCCTTCTCACGGTACCTTTTCCCAAACTCCACCAAAAATTACCTTTACAATGCAAGAAATGACCTTAAGTAATCCAAATTAGGTTTAGGGTTAGGAATACATTTTAGAATATGAATTTGGTATCCACCACCAAAGTAGAAGGTTCTAGAAGACACATCAAAAGTTGGTGCAAAATTAGAAGAATCCAGAAATGGTAGTCCAACATCTGGGAGGCATAACTTTTGATCTGGGAATCCGATTGATGAACAATTTATATTTTCAGAAAGTTCTCTAAATTCTCTACAGCCTACTAGACCAGCTTTTCTTGTCCCCCTTGAGCCTATACAAGGTCATTTAGTGCCTCAAATCTGACTTTGAAGCATTCTTAGCAAATCTCCTAGCAACTTAAAATTGCAATAACTTTCAAACCATAAAGTCTTTTGACCTATTTCTTTTTTTGGAGTACTTGAAATTACAAGTACAATAATCCCTCCATATTACACCTTCTAACTCATCACAATTATGCCTCAATTATATAATAACTCATTTTCTACACTAACACATATCATAAGGTGTTAAAAAACACTAACCCGAAAATCTAGTAATGGAACTATGAGAGTTGGAATATTTGTTTGGCCCAAATGGGTATCCAAAAATGCATCCAAAAATGAAAACATATTAAACATAAACTAACACTAAGAATATTTTTGGGTGATTCAGGCTTGCCCTTACACTGCTAGATGCCCTTGCATCAACACTCCAAGATGAGGTACAAGCACAATATTATAATTCAGTACAAGTACCAATTTTTGTTCATATTTTTTGTAGGCATGCACTTGAAAGTATAGAAGATGATCATTTTGGGGGAGAGTACAATTTCTATATGAGTGATAATAAACTACACTCATATGATATGCCTAGTATTGCTTCAAAATCTTTTATGATAATGTAAGGGAGATTAAAAATTAAATGGCACAACATTAATATGATTAGATAATTGTACACAATAATTGAATAATGCTAGAATATTTTTTTGGTTGGGTAGGAGACATAAGAAAACTAATATCCAACATATGTGGGGTTTTTTTAGGCTGTAAATGGTAAATGAGAACATGATGGTGTCAGTGCATATGTTAAGAGGGCCCTTTGCATAGAGCAACTAAAATTTGAGGAGTCAAAGTCAAAAATGCACATGACATTGTGGAATGATATAGCATATCTTTATACACGAGATCAAGTCAAAACTCTATAATCAGATATTTCTTCTAGCTATTTGAAGTGAAGAATATCCTTTTAAGATATGATTGTGATACAATTAGTGGGTCAGCTAAATGATATTGGTTTAGGAGCTCTAATTCTAACACTTCAAGTATAAGGACTGGGGAACTTGCATATTTTCTTCAATTTTGTGTTATAAATGAATGAGAATAATGTGAGAATACATAATGGATTGAAAATGGAAACATAAATCCTTAACACTTATTGACACACACATTAACACTTACTGACACACACATTGAAGATGATAGGAGAATTGAAGAGCTAGATCATGCATCTACATAAGATGACTATGATTGTGTTTCAGACCTCATATGACCCTATACATAATTTAATTTAATATAATTTAATGTGTTTAATTTAAATTATATTATTTATGTATGTCATATTTAATTTATTGATATTTTTGAAATAATAATTTTAATAAGTTTTAAATTCAAGTACATGCACACACTTTAACTTGACTTGCAAGGCATGTGTATGTTGTTATTGCACCTAATGATGATGATGAAAAAATTAAGTACTAGCTATATAGATGTGTGGAACCTAAGAAAAGTTTTATATGTCATCAAGTAGATGATGATATGACATCTCTCACATGACATACATGAACACAAACTAGTGATCATAGTCTCTAACCAATCTCAAATCCAATGTAAGTGAAATTGAAAATCCAGGAAGATAACTGAAACCAAAGAGAAACCATGCAAATCATAACATGTATCATGTCCTTCTACATACACCTCTAGATGTATATTGTACAAGAATGATATCCTCCATAAAACTCCAACCAAGAAGCCACAACAACACCCAAACCATACCATATAACTAATCATGTATGTAAGCCTCTCACAAGAAGGTCAAGCTCATAAACCATTCCTAAACCAAGGAATAATCATTCCTAATCCAATGAATAATCATTCCTAATCCAAGGAATATGCCCAATATAAAACCATCTCCCAAATTCAACCATCATAATGACATATGCACATGGAGATAGCCAATGCTAAACCATCTCTCAAATGAACCCTCTAGAACTAATTCATGTACCATAGCTCAAGATCCATATCCATGAAAGACAAGCATAAACATAATGCACCCGAGGGAAAAAATGGGCTATACCTCTCAAGTAGTAAACAGCCAAGTAGACCAAGAGTGGGTAATGAGAATGTTCATCAAGATATCCAAGTCTCCAACCAAGACTAATCTAAGAACAATCTCCTCTCAAGTCCATATCAGGTGAATGCCCCTTGGACTTCCTATTGAAACCATCAACTGTCCCAATAATTTTTTCTCTAATCATAATAGAAATCACCATCACCACTGTCTCTAAGTATCCATGAGCACCTATAACCGATCAATCCATGCCAACTCCAAATGCAACATAGCAATATCATGAAGTATCCAACAAATAATTAATGTACTCAGTACAAAAAAAGTAAATCAAGCTCAATGTCAAAGTTCCAACCATGGCCTCAAGAATAAAAATATGGCAACATGATCTAAACATATCAACCAAAGAGATAACATTCTCCATATGAACATGCCATAACATGTCAAAAACTTTAAACATGTATCAAGAGTATACCATGACATAAGAATGAAACCATCCTAACACCAAGGATAACATGTCAAATGAAAGCATAAACCACATCTTTACCAAGAACCTCATGAGTCCTCAAGATGAAACTGTTGAGCTATCGTTTTGCACGATGCTTAATGTTAGGAATCCTTTCGAACTCCTCTCTTGAAAAGCTAATCTGAGGGATCAACTCCAAGGTTCTTGGGTGATCTTGCAACCTATTGGAATCTGCTCAGGTGAAGATAAATGTGTTTATTCACAAAGAGGCCTTTGCTAGTTTGAACCAATTTTGGATAAAATCAACCTGCTCACTGTTTCAAAATTAACCAAAAAAAGAGATATATTTTTTGGTATTTTCTATTTTTTAATGAATGCAATCTAACAATGCAACTATATGAATTCCCAATTTAACCAAGGGATAGTAAAGCAAATAACAAAGATAGGGTAACAAGAAGTTTAAGAAAATGACTTGAAAAGTAAATTCCTAATGGACATAAGCTACAACAACAATGCATCTGCAAGTTAAGCCTTTGAAAAGATCGATGGGTAACCAATGAAAATAGGAGCAACGATTCCTTAATTCCACTGATGCAATTGTCAATGGGAATTTAGTAATTATAAGATGTTTCACTTTTTATCAAATTGCAAGGCCACGAAAAGTGCACTCATACAAGACGAAGAGCTATGTAGGAACAATAAGGTGATCTCTTCTCGAATTAAGTACGTCAGCAAAAATTTTAGACCTATAGAAAACACCATAATTAAAAGATTGCACAACCAAAAATAACACAATAAACTTTTGGCTCAATTACATTCTATGAACATACATCCACAAAATATAACACACTTAGGCAAGAATCACTACACTCCAAATGCGAGCACCAAAAGCATATATTATTGCAGAATAACGGCGGCCCTGATTACATATTACATTCTCGTATTTATAAGAAATATTCTCCTCAATTTGTTTTGAGAGTGAGACATATCTTTATGCAATAATATGCTTCTAAACTAATAAAACAAATCTATTTATGTACAAACTAACTAACTGGTGCTAAGTAGACTTCATCCATTTTATATCATTAATTGGATGCATGAGCCTTTGCATGTCATAAAACAAAGAAAGCATGAAAGAATAAGAAAGAGAAAGACTTTAGATGATGTAGAAGTGACTGAAAATGGCAAAAATAGAAGCTCCATCTTCATAGGCATTCGTAGGAGTTAAATTGTTATCATAATGCATTTTCGATACATGGAAAGCTCTAATTTTAGAACTAGCAGTTAACTATTGGCGCACCTCTTAATTCTTCAAAATATTCCCAAATACTACTAAAAAAGCACACCTATACACTAGTGCACCTAGTGCATTAGCACACCTGGTGCATCTATGCACCAGTACACCTCAGAAGCAGGCTCCAAAAATGCAAAATTTCACTAAGTGTCAAAATCGAAATTCTGGCCTTTGGGTTTTGTTCCCCTTTATACCAGAGCTATGTCTGGGTATATGCCCTTGAATTTCTTAATGATCTTAGTGACTTGAGCCACATCTAGCAAATCTAAGGTTACATTAACCAGTACCGATCGGATCAAAGTGGAAACCATCGGTGATCTCTCCGTGGGTTTATTGCATAATGCCAGGAATGTGCCCAAATTTGTGTGTCCTAACTTGGCATCCCGGATCTCTAAGTACTCGTCCTGAAATTGTGATTTCGTTGGAACACCCTAAAATTTGAATAACACTAGCTTTGGAAGCATCTTGTTGACAAGGGAGATTGATGAATATGCCATAGAATTTGCACAAAAGTGATGTCTATTAGTTCAGAGTAAAAAAAAAATTGATAAATTACATCCCTAAAAGGTGACATGATCAAAACCCAAAAAACTAAATTGCCCAAAAACACTAAGAAACTAAATTATGACCCCTATTATGGAAAATTATGCACCTCTTCATTTTACCACATCTGATGCGCATCAGCACACCTTATGGGGTGCACTGATGCGCACCAAATAGTGATTTAGGCAATGAAGTGTTTATTTTTTCTTCAGGGGGTGTACAGTTGCGCACCTGATTAGGTGTGCCACTATGCACCCCAAATGCATATTTTTCTTTGTTGTTAAGTTTTTTAATATAAAAATAGGTGCACATTACCACACCTTTTTTGGTGCTTTATTAATTCTTTTACTTTTTCTTTTGTAGGGGGACTAAAAGCGAAGGGGCGCACCTCTATTGATGCAGAGCTGAGGTGTGATGGAGCTTGGGGATCACAAATGAAGGAAGGCAAAAGGTAGGAAGGAGAAAGAGGGGGAGGGGGGGGGGGGGGTTATATAGACCCCCTCGCACCTTTGGTGTTGCACAGGTGCATAGGTGTGTTGTTGTGCATCTATGCATCACCAAAGGTGAAATGCCTTTATATAACCTTATTTGGGGCACTAGTGCACTTGATGAGGTGTGTTGGTGCACCTTCATTTTTGCAAAAAAAAGGTCTTTTTCCTCTAAAACTATGATTTTTCCACAATAGGGTTTCCAAGTCGGGAGCCAGTCTTGATAAGAAACCCTAAAAGACTTCTGGACCCCGGTCTAGGGATCCAAAAAGCCAAAAAAGAAATCCAAGGGTCCCCATTTCCAATTGAAATGGGGCATGTGTTATGAAACCACAACAACAACCTTCTCCACACACCATGAAGATAACCAAGTGCACCATGCAAATGTCAAAGATGCTTCTGTAGAAACAAAATCTAAGACAAACCTCCAACATCTGTAAACACTCAATAAATATAATATCAATGCCAAAAACTCCCACTTAACTATGGTATCAAGTCACATTTGACATCATAACATCCATCTCCTTCATGAAGATCCTCTAGGTCTACACACAAACAACCAAAATGCTAGTACTATGTGATACCAAGATCTCCAAACCAAAAAGATATAAACCAAATGAGGAAATAATCTTGCATTGCCACCTCATCATTGTCACAAGCCCCCACTAAATTGTGTATCCAAACTATCTATGACATCATGATGTAAAAACCATCCTCTAACTATGAGAATCAACCAAGGCATCAAACCATCAAAGAACTCAAAGTGCACATCATGAACTTCTCAAAAGAAACCAAATAACCATGATCCTCAACCAAGAAGATATATCACCATAACCAAATCAGGAATCCAAACCAATAAACATCAAGGATGTACCTATCTATCCAATCATGTCTTGCCACAAAATTCATGGCACCATGATCGCATCCATGAACCGAGCATCTAAGTCTCAAAGTGTCCAACCTATTAAAATAAAATAGTCAACCACAATTTTGTACCATGACTATACCCAGTAACAACATCTCGTCCCTTCTACATAAAGAAAGATCAAAAAACCATGTGATTAAGGGCATATACAACCCAAATCAAAGCCACCAATTTGAATATGTATCAATAATGAAAGATCAATGGGCAAAGACAACCCGTATCCAAGCCATAAATGCAACCTATAAGTATAGATCACTTACAACACTACACAACTTGTATACATATCCAAAATAAATATTGATAACCATATCATCATGAGACCAATCTGAAATATGAACTAAGTATATAATGACATCAAACCCAAATCTCCAAAACATACAATGTCATAAACTCACAATGTTACCATAGACAATATATGTCATCAATTATTCAGATTAATATTTCACCAAATAAAACATGCCAAACCTACACCAAAACTGAACCAATGTATAGAGTCTCTAAGAGCTTTCAGTTGAATACTCGAAGTCCAAAATCCAACTCTGTATGTCTAAGTCATGCCCAAATTTATGCTCAAGATTAAAAAAAACATCTATTTTTCAGGATCTTAAAACCTAATCAAATGTCAAAATCATAGACTCAAAATTGCACCAAGTTATAGTGCTCTGAATTAGCTTTCCAATGACTATAAAAAGTCCAAAATCTGATGTCCCAAGTGAAAGTTATGGTCATTTTACCAAGATAGTATTTTTACCATTTTCACTACATTTTTTTTTGTGATGAAATTCTAATGGGATTAAATTTGATGGCCATCACAGGATGTAACTAAAAACCTTTGTATTTTTCTATCAACATGGTCAAGCTAGGGTATATCATATATCAAAATTTGTAGAAATGTCAACCTAGATCCAATGGTGAGGTCTATTTTTGCCTAGGATGTCATTTTTGCAAGCTTCCCCCTAAAACCCTCATTTAAATGAAATATCCAAAAAATTAATTTGACCAACAATTTCACATGCCCAAAATCTGCCAACATCCCATCATAAAAGAAAACCCAAAACCCTTAGATCTATAATAAACAACCTACAAAATCCATATATCTTGCACTTTCTTTTATCCTTTCATGCATTCCCATGGATTCAATCTAGGATTACAATAATAAAACCATAGCTTTGATACCACTTGTAAGGAAACTTGTAACAAAAAATATAATTATTTCCACATGACCTATGATAGATCTGAAATTAATATGTAATTGAAATCCACATGCAAGAGAATAGACAACATACCTACAAAAATGTGAGACAAGATATACCCTAGCAAACCCTCATTGAGGGAAAAACATAGCCTCCAAAAGCATCCATCACCATGTATTATTCAGTAAAAATACCATTGGAATACAACCATGAAAGCCTTCAAAGTCATAGCCACAATCAAACAATTCATGTGAACAAGCATGAATCCACACATACCATGTCATGCTTCCAACTTTCACAAATGCTCTCTTGGCTTACTTGTCAAGCCTTGTCTTACTCAACTCTTGTCTTTTTTTCTTTTTGTATTTTCCTACAACTACCCTTGTGGTTGCTTATATAGTAACAAGTCTCACAAAACCACCAAGTGGTATTATATAAACCATGTGCTACCTACCCATTGACCCCACAATTAATATTAGGCATTTAATTATCTTCCCCAATATTAAATAATTACATCAAATATTATCACAATATTACAATATAACTCATCAAGTATATTCCATGGGAATTTTTCCATGTCGCACACCCATCTAGGTACTCCTAGGTGCAATATTACATAATAAAATAAAATAATACAATATAACAATATTATGCAATGTGTGAGGCAAGAGCCTACAACACAATGGTAAATTGTGAGCCTCTGATCCAAGAGGTCTTGGGTTTGACTCTACGGAAACTAAATAAATAATAATAATTAATTACACATAATAATAATGAATCTTGGCTTCGGCCTCTTACCGATCCAAAAATATATAAAATTGTGCAATGTGTCCAATACCCATTATCTCAACACATTTAATTTTGTATGAGAGTGCAATTCTTTTATTTAAGTTTTTGGTCCTACAATTTGATTTTCAATTTTGATTTAAAGTATGGTTTAGTCTCTTTAATATATATTGTTGTTATACACATAGGTAAAAATTCAATTTTGGTAAATTGATTAATGATGCATGGATGATGTCTACATCTTGTGTATTTACACATGGTGAGCACATTACACAATTTATATAATACATGTAAAAAATTTAGCGTACAAATAGAACTTATAAATATATACTTTTAATAACATTTCAACATTCATTTTTTATGATGCAGGAACCCATTTGAACAAGTGTGTTCATCTAATATTTGTTTCATAAATAATAAATGAGTTCACTTGTATTCATCCAATTTTGTTTTAAATATGAAAGTTATTGATATGCAATTTTTTTCTTTATAACTTTAATGGTCGTATATGTTATTGTTCCCATGTTCAATTAAATATACTATTCATATTTCTATGTTCAATCAAATGTTTTTTGATATTCCTAAGTTCATTAAATATATTATCGTTATTCCTATGTTAAATTAAATATTTTTTTGATATTCTTATATTAAAATAAAATATTGTTTATATTCATATGTTTAATTAAATATACATTTGATATTCTTATATTCAAAAGTAAAATGTCAATTAAATATGCTAACATATAACTTGATAACATGACAATATAGGAAGTTCAAATAACATGTCTATTAAATATGATAATATAACGTGAAAATAAATCCAAATAATATGATAACAAGTGTTGAAAATCTGTTAGTTTATCAACATGTAGCCTATTATGACAAGTCCAAGTAACATGATAACAAGTTCGAAAAATATAATATGTGTCCTCATACAAAGTCCATCATAATAAAACCTAATGAAAGAGATGAGAGAAAGAGAGGAGAGAGAAGAGAGAAGAGAGAGGGGATAGAGAAAGAGAGAGGAGAAAGAAAATGAGGAGTGAGAAAGAGAGAAGGGAGAAAGATAAAGAGGGGAGAAAGGGAGGATAGAGAAATAGAGAGAGAAAGAGAAACAAAGGATGGATAGAGAGAGAGAGAGGGGGGGGGGAGAGAGAGAGAGAGAGAGAGAGAGAGAGAGAGAGAGAGAGAGAGAGAGAGAGAGAGAGAGAGAGAGAGAGAGAGATGAACAAGAAAGAAAGAGGAGATAGGAGAGAGAAAGAGAAAGGGAGGAGAAAAGGGAGAATAGAAAAGTAAGAAGGAGAAAGGGAGGAGAGAAAAAGAGAAGAGTGAGAAAGAGAGAGGAGAGAAAGAGAAAGAGAGGATAGAAAGGGAGAGGAGGGAGGGAGGGAAGGAGGGAGAGAGAGAGGGGGGGGTTTAGGAAGAGAAAGAGAGAAGGGAGAGAAAGAGGGGGAGATATGGAGAAGAGTGAGAAAGAGAGAGGAGGGAGAAAGAGAGGAGAGAAAAAATAGAAGAGAGAAAGGGAGGAGAGAGAAAGAGAGTGATGAGAGAGAGTATAGAAAGGGAGGAGAGAGAATGAGAGAAAGAGAGGGAGAGAGTAACATCTGATCTCATCTAGAACATAAATTAAATACATCTTAACATCTAAAACATAAATTAAATATGTATAAACCTCTAAAAAGTTAATTTAATGTATCTAGATATAGATAAGACATAAATTAAATGTATATATAAATAGAACTTGAGAGAGGAGAGAAAAAGAGACTGAGAAAGAGATGGAGAGAGTGAGGAGAGAGAAAGAGATATGAGGGAGAAAGAGAGAAAAAAAAATATGGAGGGGAAGAAGAGAGGGGAGAGGAAGAGAAAAAGAGGTAGAGTGAGGAGAGAGATAAAGAGAGACGAAGGGGGGTGATTAGAGGAGAGAGTAAGGAGAGTGGAAGAGAGAGTAAGGAAAGAGAGATGGAGGGGAAGAGGAGAGGAGAGAGTAAGGAGAGATAAAGAAAGATGAGAGACACAGTGGGGGGAGGAGAGAGATAGATAGAGTAGGGTAGGGGGGAGATAAGAAATAGTGAGGAAATAAAAAAGTAAGGAGAGCAAAAGAAAGGGAGAGAATGAGGGACGAGAGGTAGTGAGCAGAGAGAGAGTTTGAAAGCCTAAGGGAGAGAGTAAGGAGAGGGAGAAAGATATGAGCGAGGAGAGAGAGAAAGAGAAAGAGAGCAAGTGAAGAGAGAGACTTTCACATTTTCAATTTTCTAGTTCCAGAGTTCATTTTTCTATAAATAAAAAATTCTACAAGTGAACGATAATTTACATTTTTAAAATATTTTTATAGAAGTTTTTATTTTTTATTTTTTATTTTGCCTTGGGTTGACATTCTTTTGTTTTTTGTTTTTTTTCCTAAGGTTTATGTTTATGTTTTCTACCTACAATTTATGGTTTTATTATCTAGATTTTAAAATTTTAACAAATTTTAAAGTTTTATGTGTTTTATGCTATGAAATAATTATTTATGACAAAAAAAACATTTTTTTAATAAATGAAAAGAAAATGATTTTTTATTTAACAAATTATTATTCACAGACAAAAAATAATAAAATACAATATATATTTTAACAAAAAATCTAAAATATTGAAAGAAAATAAGAAAAAAAACAAGTGAGCATACCTTGAGAGTGCAAAACAAATGGTCAAAGGGGGTCTGGAGGAGATAAGAAACAAGAACTTGTCACCTACAAACTATGATCCCTCTTTTGAGAAAGTAAAAATGAGCAAAAAGGAATTGATTTTTTTAAATTCATTTTCAAAACGAGCGCCTAATTTTTATAAATTGATTGCCGATTTTTATTTCAATGCCCAAACCAAAAAGGGCACCCAATTTAGCTTTTTGAGTTAGGATACCAAAGCAAAATAGACGTTTGATTTTTAAGAATTGGGTGCCCATTTTTAGAGACTCAACTTTTCAACTTCCATGAAATTGAGACTCATCTTTGTGCTTTTACCCTTAAATTCTACCTATTTCTCATTGTAGAGGATTTTGAAACTTTGCATCAAGCATGTAAGATAGAAAATTGTATAGTCGAAGTCATAGATAGGGTATGCAAATTATAGGAGTTTTAATGTTGCAAGTAAAATTTTAGCCATTCTTATAATGTTAATAACAATATGTCAAAGTTGTCTCCATATTGTGTTCGAGATTATATGAATTTAACATATCAAGGATGTTTGAATTTTTCATGGTAGTTTCTATGTGATAGTGGTATTTGTTCATGGTCCTTTTTTCCAACAAAGTGTTAAATTACATTGTACAAACAACTATTGTATTGAGTGCATAATTTAGACTTGTAAGGATATGTTTGTGATTACATGAGTGGATTTGTTATTATAAGGTATTAACATGTTTTAAGTCCATTTGTTGAGCTTTATTTGCTAAAGGAATTTCTTTTGTAGTCTCATATTAGACTCCATGGCCCAAGAACAGGCACCAATTTGTTGTGAGGCTTGATATGTTTCCAAAGACCAAGTTCAATTTTCAAAAGATTTTTATTTCTATTATTTTGTTTTACTTTCATGGTTAAATTATCATAGTTCCACATGTCTTCAAGGTGATTAAGAATTTGGGGACTGAGTTTGAGAGAGATATATTTGACATTCATCTTTGTATGTGTTTTTGTTTTCTACCCAAGGCTAATATTTGTGTTACCTAGGGTTTAAAATTTGATTAGTTTCTCATGTTTTATGTGTTTTATACTATGAAATAATTGACAAAAAAATTTCTTCTTTTTTAATTAAACGAAAATAAAATTTATTTCTAATATAACAAATAAATACTCACAACCAAAACAAAATACTTTATACATTTTTAACAAAAAGCTAAAATATTGAAAGTAAATAATAAAAAATAAGTGAACATGCCCAGAGAGTGAAAAATAATGGTCACAGGGGGTCGATATGGTGATAAGAAACAAGCACCCATCATCTACAAATCACGATCTCACTTTTGAAAATGTAAAAATGAGAAAAAACGAGTAGTTTGGGTGCCTAAACCAAATCAAGCACCCAATTAAAAGTTTTGGGTTGGGTTATCAATGTGAAAAAGACATTTGATTTTTTAAAAATGGGTGCCTCTTTCTAGAGACTCGACTTTTCAACTCACAAACTTCCACAAAATTGAGACTCGTTTTGTGCTTTCACCCTTATATTCTACTTATTTCTCATTGTAGAGGGTTTTGAAACTTTGTGTTAGGCATGCAAAATAGAAAAATGTATAGTTTGAGTCATAGATAGGGTATGCAAATTGTAAGAATTTAATGTTCAAGCAAAATTTTAGCCATATTTATAATGCTAATGACAACATTATAAAGTTGTCTCCAAATTGTGCGTTCCAAATTATATGAATTTAACACATCAAGGATGTTTGAATTTGTCACTATAGCATTATTCCAACAAATATTGCATTGACTGCATAATTTGGACTTGTAAGGAGATGTTTGTGATTACATGAGTGATTTTTTATTTATTTTTAGATAGGTAATGGGTTGAAGCCTTTACAATTTATTATTATTATTGTTTGGATTGGTATGAGGCTGAAGCCAAGATTAATTATTATTATGTGTTGTAATTTATTATTATTATTTATAATCTCAAGTAGACTTGAACCCAAGACCTCCTATATAAGAGGTTCACAATTTATCATTGTGTTGTAGACTCTTACATAATTTATTATTATTTATTGAGATTAATTATTATTATTTGTTAAGCTCGAGAAGACTCAAACCCAACACCTCATAGATAAGAGGCTCACAATTTACCATTGTGTTGTAGGCTCTTGCCTTATATGAGGTGATTTGTTAATGTAAGGTATTAATATATTTTGTGTCCATTGATTGAACTTTATTTGCTAAAATAATTTATTTTGTAGCCTTATATTCGACTCCATGGCCCAAGAATATGCACCAATTCATTGCAAGGCTTGGTATGTTGCCAAAGGCCATGTTCAATTTTCAAAATCTCTTTTATTTATATTGTTTTGTTTTTCTTTCATGTTTAAATTATTTTAGTTCCACATGTCTTCAATTGTTTAAGAGTTTAGAGACTAAGTTTGAGAGAGATTTATTTTACATTCCTCTTTGTATGTGTGATGGAGATATTGTTCTTAATGAGACTATGCTTGAATCAAATGAAATGTAAGAAACCCATTAACCATATATCTGAGATCTATCCACCTTTATAGATTTGAAGCATGTTGTTTGACACAAGTTTATTCTACACTTGCACCACCCTCTTGAGTCGGGTGGATTTTTAAGTGCACAATGATGTTTGTAGCCTTTCTTGTTGGCTTGTCTTGATGCAGGAGCATCCTAGGTTCCCTTGCTATCCTGCTCATCTTTGTGTATTTTGATAGTTATTGATGAGTTACAATAATTGTCAAGTTATAGTATTGACCAAGCTCCTTGAGTTGGTTGAGTTCCTGCAATATTGGTCGAGCCCTATTGTTGTCGAGTTCCTTCAAGTACTGAGTGAGCTTACTACTTTGTTGATGCTCAGTTCCTTCTTTGGTCAAGTTTGTATGTGATTGGTTCTTAGTATGATTTGACTGTTGTTTAATTACAATCAGAAATATAATGTAAGGATCATGCATTGGGATGCATGTAGACCATTTTGAGGTTGGCCTTCTCTTATGTGAAGGTCTAGAATCTTTTGTAAGTTATTTTTGGCAAGTATAAGTAGAGGTGTTTAAGCTTAGGTTAAGTATCACTTAGAAAGTATAAATAGAGATGTGAATGATCATAAAGGAGAAAGTGTAGAGTTAGAATTCATAGAGATCATGGATCTTGAAGTTATAATCATCTTGTATTAGTTGTAAACGAAAAGGCCTTATAGTTGCACATGTTTGTTGATATCGTGATGAATCAATAAAGAATTTGTTGTTTCTTCTCGCCTTGGTGCTGTTCTCTGTTATTTTGTTTGTGTTGTGTTAACTTCAAAGGGTGTTTAGACTATTAGGTGTGCCTTTGGCCCTATTTTTCCCAAGCATACATGTGTCAAGTAGTATCCAAGCTTGAGGTTCATCCTTAAGGAGATTAGATCGTGTAGAACCCTAGTTGATTTTGGTTGTAGGGTGGCATATCTACGGATTTGACCTCTAACTCGTAAAGGGTTATGATCTTGTGGTAACCTATTTGTCAAGTTGGTTCGAGGTAGAAAAAATGTTGACAGTGCCATATTGGACATGTTGAGACAAATTGTAACCAAATTGGATGTTGTGGGGACAACCTAGAGGAGAGGAGTGTATCTTGATGATGTAAGTGATGATGAAGCAATGCCACCAAACCCTAATCCAGAACCTAAAGAAGATCAAGATGAGGAAAGATTGTTGAGAGTGTTGTCTAGGGCACATTCAAAGCATGTTGTGGAAGTTGTTTCTTATGATGGAAAATTGGATACTAATGTCATGTTGGATTGGATCTCTAATATGGAAAAGTTCTTTGAGTTTGAAAGCACTTTTGATAATAGAAAGGTGAAGATTGTTGTCACTAGGTTGAAAGGTCATGTCTTACTGTGGTGGGAGAATTTACAAACTAATAGACATAGAAGAGAAAAAGAATAGATTAAAACCTAGTTGAAAATGGTGAACAAGGTGAAAAATAAGTTCCTTCCTACTGATTACCAAGTTAGCTTGTTGAGAAAGATGCAAAATTTGAGATAAAAGAACATGATTGTGAAGGAATACATTGAGGAATTATATAGATTGGACATCATATATGGACATGTGGATGATGAGGTTGAGAATGTTGCAAGGTATCTGAATGGATTGGGATCTAAAATTCAAGATGAAATAAGTTTTGTAAAATTGGATAGTGTGGAAGAAGCATATCAATATGCCCTAAAAGATGAGGATATCTTGATAAAGAAGCATGAGAAAAGAAAAGAGGTAGAGGTGGTAGATTCCAAAGAGGCAGAGGTAGATCTTATGGAGAAGGGAAAATCTAACAATTCTTTGCAACATAAAGGAAAATTTGAATGAAAAGGCGATGAGAAAGGAAAGAACTGAGTAGAAATGTGGTAATTCCTCTCAAGGAGGTAGTAGATCATACCGAGGAAGAGGTAATTCTTACCCTAGAGGTGGTTTTTGTGGTAATTGTTTCATATTTGGTAAAGAAGGGCATAGATCCTTTGAGTGTAGATACTCTGGCGAGAGTGAAAAGGGTAAAAAAAATATTGTGATTCAAGGAGATCTTGAGGGTTCACCAAGTGGACCTGAGGATTAAGAAAACTTGATGATTAGGAGATCTTTTTGTAATAAAATAGTTGATGGGGAACTCGTCTTGAGGAGTGAGTCTTTCGAAGACTAGATGTAAGATGGTAGGAAAATGTTGCAAAGTGATTGTTGACAGTGGCAGTTCACCAAATTTTGCATCAGAGGAGTTGGTTACAAAGTTATAGTTGTAGAGGTTGAGACACCCTAAACCCTATCATGCTTCATGGATCAAGGATAAGCATAAGTTGTCGGTAAGTGAACAATGTGTTGTGAAATTCAAGATTGGAAATTACTTTGATGAAGTTTTGTGTGATATTATGCCCATGGATTGTCATCATGTTCTATTGGGTAGACCTTGGCAGTATGACAGACATGTTGTGCATGATGGTAGATTAAATCAATATACCCTTTGGGTGAAAGGAGTAAATAAAAAATTGTTGCCTTTGATTGAAGTTCTAGATGAGGTAAATTATACTTCTATTAGAATTTGCATGGTCAATGGGAAATAATTTGAGAAGGAAATGAAGAGGAACCAAGTTTGTTTTGTTGTAATCCCTATAGGGACAAGTTGTAATAGTAATGGTCAAGTGTCAAACAATAGTAATGGCTAAGTGACATAAAACATAAATGGTCGAGTGACAGAAGACAACAGAGGCTAAGTGATAATAGAAGCTAACAGTCTTAGCCGAGTGTCAACAGAAATTGAAAACTTGTTGAATGAGTACAAAGAGATTATTGTAGTTGATATCCCTGATGGTTTGCCACCAGTAAGAAGTATAAGTCATTGTATGGGTCTGATTCCTCAAGATAGTTTACCGAATAAAGCACCATATAGATTAACACCTACTAAGAATGAAAAACTTAATAGACAAGTGCAGGAGTTGTTGCAGAGAGGTTTGATCAGAGAAAATTTGAGTCCATGTGTTGTATCTACTATATTGGCACCTAAGAAGAATGGAGAATGGAGGATGTGTATTGATTCCAGAGTTATTAACAAGATAACAGTGAAATATAGGTTTCCTATGCCAAGGATGGATGACATAATGGATTGTTTGAGTGGAACAAAGTATTTTACCAAGATTGATTAGAAGAGTGGTTATCATCATATAAAAATTAGAGAAGGTGACAAGTGGAAGGTTGATTTCAAGACAAAGGATGGTTTGTACGATTGGTTGGTTATGTCTTTCGGTAGACTAATGCACCAAGTACTTTCATGAGGTTGATGAATGAAGTTCTCAAAAGATTTTTGGGTAAGTTTGTGATTGTTTACTTGGGTGATATTCTAATATTCAGTAAGACTAAGGAAGAATATCTTGAGCATATGAGGCAAGTATTGCAAAGGCTAAAAGAGGAGAAGTTGGTGATTAATTTGAAGAAGTGTTCCTTTATGCAAGAGGAAATTGTGTATATGGGATTTGTGATTTTAGATGATGGTTTGCAAATGGATCCTTATAAGGTTAAAGCAATTCTAGAGCATCCTACTCTTGAGAATGTGGATGAGGTAAGATCATTTCATGGTTTGGCTCGTTTCTACACAGTTTATCAAGAATTCCAGCTCTATTTGTAATGTTATGACTAAGACTATGAGAGGAGATAAAAATGATTTAAAGTGGACACATAGAGTTGACAAGAGTTTTGAGACTTTGAAACAAAAGGTTTTTGAGTTACCTATATTGGCTTTGCATTATTTCAATAAGGTATTTCAAGTTGAGTGTGATCCAAGTGGTAGTGCAATAGGAGTTGTGTTGAATCAAGAAGGTAAACATGTTGCTTTCTTTAGTGAGAAATTGAAGGATACTAAAAGGAAGTATTATGTGTATGACCAAGAGTTCTATGCTATTGTTCAAGCCTTAAAGAAGTAGAGACATTATTTGATTCCTAAGGAGTTTGTGTTATGTACTGATCATAAAGATTTATAGTATTTGGGAAGTCAACATAAATTCAATTGAAAAGACATATGAAGTGGGTTGAGTACTTGTAAATTTTCACAATTGTGATAAAGCATAAAAGTGGAGTCACTAACTGAGTTGCAGATGCATTGAGTAGAAGACATTATTTGTTGACTGAGATGAAGGATTTGTATGAAACTAACCCAAATTTTTCTAAGGTGTAGAGAGAGTGCAAAGCACCGAATATATCAAATCAACCGAGTAAGTATGATGAGTATTTTATTCAAGAAGGAATGTTGTTCACAAGAATTCAATTATGTATACCAAGAAGTTAAATGAGGGTTAATCTAATTAAGGAAAAGCATTGTGGTGGATTGGCTGGACATTTTGGTATTGATAAGACATTTAGTTTGCTTAAGGATAAATATTACTGTCTACAAATGTATAAGGATGTTCAGAAGTTTTTTAGGAGTTGTGGAATTTGTCAAGTTGCAAAAGGAGCAAGTCAAAATATTGGACCGTATACACCTATTTCTATTCTTGAGAAACCTTGGAGTGACATAAGTATGGATTTTGTTCTTGGATTACATAAGACAATAAGAGGGTATGATTCCATATTTGTTTTTGTGGATAGATTTTCTAAGATGGCACATTTCATACCATGTAAGAAGACATCTGATGTAGTGCATGTTGCAGAGATTTTCTTCAAAGAGATTGTTAGGTTGCATGGATTACCAAGAAGTATTATCTCTAACTGAGATAAAAATTTTGTGAGTTATTTCTGGAGGCCTTTGTGGAAGAAGACAGATACTAAGCTGAAGTTTAGTTATACATTCCATCCATAGACAAAAAAACAAACAAAGGTCGTGAATAGAAGCTTGGGTAATTTATTGAGATGTTTAGTTGGTGATACGTCAAGTAATTGAGATATGGTACTAGCTCAAGCTGAGTTTGCATATAATAATTCTTTGAATAGGACTACTGGGAAAACATCTTTTGAGATTGTTATTGGAATGCAAATTAGAAGTATATTGGATTTGAGGGATGTTGCAGGTGAAGAGAAGAGAAGTGTTGAAGGGGAAGTAATTGTTGATTTTATGAAGTCTTCGCACAAGGAAGTGAAGTTGAGGTTGGAACATAGAAATCAGAAGATGTGCAAACAAGTCTAGAAGCATCATATTTTTGAAGTTGGTGATGAGGTAATGGCTCATTTGAAGAAAGGTAGATTTCTTGTTGGAACATACAGTAAGTTGAAGATGAAGAAGTTTGGTCCTTATAGAATCTTGAGGAAGTTTGATAGTGGTAATGCTTATGAAGTTGAGTTACCTAATGACATGGATATATCTCCTATATTCAATGTTGCTAATTTGCATAAGTATCGTGATTCAAATGAAGAAGTTGTTGTACCAAATGATTATCCTAAGAAGCAAATTGAAGAGGTTGAATAAATATTGGTTCAGAGAGTTGGTAAGAGCACAAGAGGAAAATATTACCATGAATATTTGGTTAAGTGGAAGAATAGATCAGTGGAAGATGGTACATGGATTTCTCAATCAAGTTGGATCCAACTCCAGTTGTGACATCTCAATGGTTCAGGAGAATCATTTCTTTCAACCTGGTTGTATGATGCAGGAGCATCTTGGGTTTCCTTGCTATCCTGCTCATCTTAATGCATTATGTCGGTTATTGTTGAGTTGCAGCTATTGTCGAGTTGCAATATTGACCAAGCTCCTTGTGTTGGTCAAGTTCCTACTGTATTGGTTAAGTTCTTGTTTTGGCTGAGCCTTGTTATTATTGAGTTCCTTTAAGTGTTAAGTGAGCTCACT
The DNA here is from genome assembly GCA_028749045.1 of Cupressus sempervirens. Classification (NCBI taxonomy): domain Eukaryota; kingdom Viridiplantae; phylum Streptophyta; class Pinopsida; order Cupressales; family Cupressaceae; genus Cupressus; species Cupressus sempervirens. The sequence goes on along the minus strand of CM053792.1, from coordinate 368,398,000 downwards.
AGTTTGTTGATGCTCAGTTCCTTCTTTGACCAAGTTTTTTTGTGATTGGTTATTAGTTTGAGCCGAATTGTTCTTTTAATTAGAATCATGTATTTAATGTAAGGATAATGCATTGGGATGTGTGCATATTGTTTTGAGGTTGACCTTCTCTTATATAAAGGTATAGAATCTTATATAAGCCATTTTTGGCAAGTATAAGTAGAGGTGTTTAGGCTTAGGTTAAATATGGCTTAGAGAGTCTGGACAAAGATGCAAATGATTATAGAGGAGAAAGTCTAGAGTTAGAATTTACAAAGATTGTGGATCTTGAAGTTATAATAATCTTGTATTGGTCATAACCTAGAAGGCCTCATAGTTGGGCACCTTTGTTGATATCATGATGAATCAATAAAGAATTTGATGTTTCTTCTCTCTTTGGTGTTGTTCTTTGTTAGTTTTCTTTTGTTGTGTTAGCTCCACAGGGTGTTTGGACTATTAGGTGTGCCTTTGACTCTAATTTTTCCAACCATACCTACGTCATTTCTTGTCTATAGTTTATTGATAGTGTACATTCCTTGTCCTAAATCCGTGATCCTTTGGTTTAGCATTTTGTTTATCCTTAGGATTGAATGTTTAAGAAAAAAAATATCAACACCACCATGTATTTATAATATTAAATACATTGTCATTCAAAAACTTAGGATTGAAAATTTAACCACAAAAATTTAAAGCATTATAATTTTTTAATAAAAAATGAATGACAAATTAATTTTGTAATTAAAATCAACCAATAGAATAAAAATTACTTTATGTTTTATAAATTATTATTTTAATTTTTTTCATTAGTAAACACTTTTATCAATATCTTATTAATATTTAAAAAATTCACATTATTTTTTCTTTGTACGAGGGGAAAAGAACAAGGAAGAGAATCCCTATTATTGCCCGGGACGTTACCGTTGTGTCTACATGTTGATACATTTTCTTTGTTTATTAACAAAGGTCTTTGAGAGTGTATACCCTCCCTTACATATGAATCAAGTTTAGTACATCTTTACATCATCTCATCACTTACATATTTTGAGAAGGTATGCCTTCTTTTACAGTTTGACCATGATTAGTTTGTAATTGCACTTTAATTATAGAGATATCACATTAGCTTGCAGGTTCAAATCCTTTCTTTCCTTGATGTATTTCTAGAAATTTGTTGCCTTGGTATTTTACTGGGTCCAAAGTTCAAAATTTTAAGTTAAATGGGAAGAGAAAATTAAAACGACCCATACTTATTCTCTCTCCTTGAACCAACTCTTACTCTTTCTCCATGAACCATAACCTTTTGAAAAGTTAAGGTTAGAGAGTTAGAGTTGGGGAGTTCGAGTTAATGAGTTGGCCTTTCTCACTCTCTCTCTCTCTAAACCAACTTTTACTCTCTCTCCATGAACCTTAACTTTCTAACAAGTTAGATTTCGGATTTGAGTTTTGGCCTTAGCTTTTTGCCCTAATCCTAACCCAAACTTTTGAGCCTGAACTCCAACATTCAAAAACTATCAGTTTGACATAAAGTTGAAAGATATGATTTGAAGCTAATCTTTGATAGAGGTTTGAAACCAAGAATAGTGCCATGAAAGGTATTCTTTAAATGAATGCAAAAGTTTTGTGGAGGAGTATGAGAAGCTTCAATGGAAATCTATGTGCAAAGGAATTTCCATGGATCAATTAAAATTGTTCATTTGAACATATTGCAAGTAGTGAATCTAGATTTGGTAATGAGTGTTTAGAACCATAAACATATGCCCTCTTTTCACTAAATGCACACAACGTAAAGAAATCATATGAGTCGGTTAACATTTGGCAGTAGTAATGAAATGGATTTTGATTGACCATTCTTGTAGATATAGATTATTGAAATTTAATCACAATGTTATCATAAGGAGGACAAATCATTAGACTAAATATGATTGGTTATGCAAGTGCTTCGACAAGTCAGTGAGTTGTTTGAAATAGAGTTTGAAGTGTTTGATTATTGAACATGCACAGTGGAAGCATTATCAAGGCATGTGAATCATTTGACTAAATTCCATCATGCATCATTGTAGAATCAGAAGCTCATTGTGGGATCATGAGCTCTAGCACTCGAATTATTTGAAAGAAATTCCCAAATGAAGAAGTTAATATTATGCTTCAAGTGTGATGGAGTATGTTTGTTTCACACCTAAAACACATGTTACAAAATAAATATTTTGTGTTTCAAAATTTAGCATGCCATAATAATGACAAATGATGGTTGCGCTTGAACTTGGGGTCATGATTATTATCACAGTTCAATGGGATTTTCTCTTGGTACAAGTTAACCACTGTAGTCACACACAATCAGACACTCCCTATAAGTGTGTTTCCACCTTGGTGAAGAAGATCCAAATCACAAAATGGAAGAATAATTTCTAAGGAATTGGAACTATCTAGTCTTTAGTGTGAGGTTCTTGATGGACAGGGTACTACAACCAATACACAACTAATTACTCCAAATATATTATTATTAAAATAAATATTGTCACATTCCAAATTTAAACTTATAACTTTTATCTTCAAATTTAATTATTTTATTTAATTAATTTCCCAATTAATTAAATAAAATAAATATTTATATATCATATTAATTTTTTATTAAATTAAACCATTAATTAAATATTTTAATTAGGCTTTAATTAATAGAAAATACTCAAAAGACTCACAAGGGTAAAATATGAAAATCCATCATAGCCAAAATACATACAAAATCAAACCAAGGGTTTATATCACGAATTACATTATCCAACGTATTCGGAGGGTACTCAACTCAGATACTTGTCCTAATTTTCAATCAGGACAAATGGCTTAAAGGGTTGGGATTTGGACTTGAGAATTTATCTCCCCTCTCTTACCATTGAGATAATGTGATAGGGTATGCTCATCTTCACAATCCAGGGAAGTCGATACCCAGTAATTGCAACCTGCATAAAAACCATGCATGTACAAGCACAATATATACTAAACTAAATAGGCAATGGTAGGAAGTCGTGCACCGTGTAGATCCCGACTAGCAGGTGACTACGACTCCCTTCCTTAACCACATCAGACATGCCATACATAAGAACAAACACACACACACCATACACATGCAAGTATGGGGTAAGTATCCATAAGCAAAACACATATGATAATAAATCATATTACTAATCATCATTAATAACTGCAAACACTAAAAATAATCATCATGCATACATGAAATGTAAAGTACCAAGTAATCTCATCACATATCAACTAAATCCATAGCACAATATCTGATAGTCTCAAATCAACATAAAACTATCCTAAAAGAGTTCGACAATGATAGAAAAATGCGAACTAGGGGCAGGCACTACATCCACCCACCCTGGAATTAGGCTTATTCCTGGAAGCCTGCAAGAATGAAAAAACCAAGATACTCACTATGCGGGTCCCATTGAACCCTTTTCCTCTAGTAGGGAAATATGATTCCACTAGTGACACTACAACACACTTAGAGCAATATGATTCTGGTTTAATGATAAACCGAAAATCATATCGATCCAACATTCTTTCTTTTATCAACTACTAAAATAGATCCCCTAATACATTCTAAACAAGAGCAACTTAATGCTTACAAAGATAATCAAGGGCATACCACCTTACCACATAGATTAAAGTTACATGTTTTACAACTAGAATGAGTCTCAACTTTTCAGTTTTGCCCTCGTTTAGGTATAAGTAGACTTTTCAGTTTTGAAAGCTAAGTGTTGAAGTATGAAAAATATGCAAGTAACAGTTTAGATTCTGTTTCAGTTCACCTAGTTACAAGTTTTCAGTTTGAAAGAGATACACATGATAGTTCAAAGTTTTCATTTTTATTCAGCTAGTTAACAAGTAGTGGCATTCAAATATACCCAGAGCTCCCAATGTTGAAACTTAGGCTCTGATACCAAATGTAATGCCCCGCCAAGGGATCTAAAGAATTAACCTAGAATTTCACTAAGTTTGGTAGCATTTTTTTTTTTTCTAACATGAAAGTAAATACCACATATAACTTATGCACAATAATGGAAGCAATAGCAAAATCCATCTGAAAGTGAACATAACATACCTAACAGATTACATTCTTTAAAGATCCCTTAACGCTGAATTACATCTGAAACATTTAACATACATGAATCCATCTAGTACAACATCCACATGAAATAATAATGATAAGTCCAATGTTTATACATTACATTTCCAAATGCTCAATCATCCACTGTACATGTCACAGGGTATGAAAAGCTCAAAATAATATACATAGGTAGAATAATGGTACATCATCCTATTCTAATCCATGATACATCAAAGTAAAGATAATCACATGATACATCATCATAGAAGACATATACATCCATCATAAAGATCAAACATAATAAACTAAGTGCACAGTTCCTCCCAACTATTAATAGCATCATTAGACCATCATGGGCCCTAGCCAACCCTCCGTGCATAACATTCCAAATCACCGAAGAGATCATTGGTATTAACATAGTAGGAATGTCACTCCTATCATATATTACACCATATGAAGAAAGTAGTCTAACATGCAAATAAAAGAATAAGATAACATCATCTAACATATGCTAATCATCAAAGAAAGGATACATATCCACCATCATGAAGGACACATCAGCCATGATGTCTCAATGAATCTCAAATGATAAGAGTGGAAAAACACTACCACCCGACCATGTGGTACCTAAGTGGTCCACTCCCACTGTGTTGAGGAGATAATCTCAAGTCCTAAACAGGCTATCCAAAACACATAACATAAATCTATGCAAGTCCAGGAATCCTAAAAGTATACTAACTCAAAGGTTCCAAGCACAAAAAACCGACATCTAATTCCCAGAGGCACACAATGACATGTAGGAACCTACTATGCAAGCAGGAAAGTGTCATCGCATTTATCACGTACAAGTTACCCTAGCAGTTAGCTAAACTCCACGGGTCCATACTGATCTCATGCGGCCACTAGTATCCTCTCATACTGACAAGGCATACTATGGAATGCAAGGTCACAACCATGCGTTCTCACTACTCCCATCCTAGCCTATACAAACACTCAAGGCATGGGCGAGAACCAAAACTCTTATCTTTTTAGGTTCATTCAGTTAGTATTAGGTGTGAATGTTATCACTTATTAATCCAACTTACAATGAGTTACCCTGGCAGCCTCTTAGGGCCCCAGCCCCCATTGCAAGCCACTTCCCGACACTACATGCAGATATCCTGCCCTAAGCTCATGGAATCATAAATCTCAAAATCAGAAAAGATAATCCATAATAAAATCATCAAATATGCACAAAAGCATCAAATCTCCATGAGCAAGCATCCATAGAAAATCATGACCACAACAGCTCTCTATTGGCAACTGAAGTATCACTGATAATCAAAAGTACCCAATGGTTCTCAATAACCAAAATATATCTCAATCATACTGATCGAAGACTCCAAAAATGGTTGAGTCAAACATGTCACAACATGATATCATCAAGAATAAATCCACATTATAGTCCCATCATGGCGACTAGAAAATAACCAAGGATAATTGATCGATGACCAAAAATGGTTAAGTCAAGTGTCTAATACATAAGAATCTTAACTATAACAATAAGTAATTACAACCAATACATAGAACATTCCATCACATAACCATGGTTGGGTTTATAAAGATCGATATTAAAACATCATCATAACATCACAATCACATAACCCCCAAGCCTCTGGTAGACGTCCTATAACTGGTCAACACTAGTCAACCCAAAACTCAAAACAATAGCATAAAGAATACACAATGCAAACACATGTTTTGGTTTTGCTAAGTCCAAAAACTTGAATTTAAATGTAAAAGTCTCAGTTTACATTTTCCAATTTAAATATCAAGTGGAGAAATTTCACGTTTTACCTAACCCATGTAATGTCTTGATAGATAAAAGTTTCTCCCCAAAAACCATTAGACTCAATTTTCTAAATTTTCTAAATGTCCTTTATATACATATTTTGATGATAATGACCCCCATCATTTTCCAAATAATAATTGAAATTTCTTTTCATATTCATCTTTCCAAATTAAGAGCTTATATTGAACCTATATTGCTCAACAATATAAAATAACTTGTTATTAAAGAATTATTCTTTAAAATTCCAATCATATTTTAATATATTAATTATTTATTATTAATAATGTATATATACTTATACATACATACATACATACATACATACATACATACATACATACATATATATATATATAATTATTAACTTACAAAACGATTTACATAAAAATCAAATCAATAAAACATTTTATTTGACAACACACGGTGAGTTTAATAACCGCCGATACAACATTATTTATATATATAACCTGCAGATCCAAAGAATTAACCTAGAATTTCACTAAGTTTGGTAGCATTTTTTTTTTCTAACATGAAAGTAACTACCACATATAACTTATGCATAATAACGGAAGCAATAGCAAAATCCATTTGAAAGCGAACATAACATAATTAGCAGATTACATTCTTTAAAGATCCCTTAACGTTGAATTACATCTAAAACACTTAACATACATGAATCCATCTAGTACAACATCCACATGAATCATGATACATCATCATAGAAGACATATACATCCATCATAAAGATCAAATATAATAAGCTAAGTGCACGGTTCCTCCCAACTGTTAATAGCATCATTAGACCATCGTGGGCCCTAGCCATCCCTCCGTGCCTAACATTCCAAATTATCAAAGAGATCATTGGTATTCACATAGTAGGAATGTCACTACTATCATATATTACACCATATGCAGAAAGTAATCTAACATGCAAATAAAAGCATAAGATAACATCATCTAACATATGCTAATCATCAAAGAAAGGATACATATCCACCATCACGAAGGACGCATTAGTCACGATGTCTCAATGAATCTCAAATGATAAGAGTGGAAAAACACTACCACACGACCGTGTGGTACCTAACTGGTCCACTCCCACCATGCTGAGGAGATAATCTCAAGTCCCAAACAGATTATCCAAAACACATAGCATAAATCTCTATAAGTCCAGGAATCCTAAAAGTATACTAACTCAAAGGTTCCAAACACAAAAATGACATCTAATTCCCAGAGGCACACAATGACATGTAGGAACCTACTATGCAAGTGGGAAAGTGTCATTGCATTTATCACATACAAGTTACCCTGGCAATTAGCTAAACTCCACGGGTCCATACTGATCTCATGTGGCCACTAGTATCCTCTCATACTGACAAGGCATACTATGGAATGCAAAGTCACAACCATGCATTCTCACTACTCCCATCCTAGCCTATACAAGCACTCAAGGCATGGGCGAGAACCAAAGCTCTTATCTTTTTAGGTTTATTCAGTTAGTATTAGGTGTGAATGTTATCACTTATTAATCCAACTTACAATGAGTTACCCTGGCAGCCTCTTAGGGCCCCGGCCCCCATTGCAAGCCACTTCCCGACACTACATGCAGATATCCTACCCTAAGCTCATGGAATCATAAATCTCAAAATCAGAAAAGATAATCCATAATAAAATCATCAAATATGCACAAAAGCATCAAATCTCCATGAGCAAGCATCCATAGAAAATCATGACCACAACAGCTCTCTATTGGCAACTGAAGTATCACTGATAATCAAAAGTATCCAATGGTTCTCAATAACCAAAATATATCTCAATCATATTGATCAAAGACTCCAAAAATGGTTGAGTCAAACATGTCACAACATGACATCATCAAGAATAAATCCACATTACAGTCCCATCATGGCGACTAGAAAATAACCAAGAATAACTGATCGATGACCAAAAATGGTTAAGTCAAGTGTCTCATACATAAGAATCTTAAATATAACAATCAGTAATTACAACCAATACATAGAACATTCCATCACATAACCATGGTTGGGTTTATAAAGATCAAGATTAAAACATCATCATAACATCACAATCACATAACCCCCAAGCCTCTGGTAGACGTCCTATAACTGGTCAACACTAGTCAACCCAAAACCCAAAACAATAGCATAAAGAATACACAATGCAAACACATGTTTTGATTTTGCTAAGTTCACAAACTTGAATTTAAATGTAAAAGTCTCAGTTTACGTTTTCCAATTTAAATATCAAGTGGAGAAATTTCACGTTTTACCTAACCCATGTAATGTCTTGATAGATTAAAATTTCTCCCCAAAAACCATTAGACTCAATTTTCTAAATGTTCTAAATGTCCTTTATATACATATTTTGATGATAATGACCCCCATCATTTTCCAAATAATAATTGAAAATTCTTTTCATATTCATCTTTCCAAATTAAGAGCTTATATTGAACCTATATTGCTCAACAATATAAAATAACTTGTTATTAAAGAATTACTCTTTAAAATTCCAATCATATTTTAATATATTAATTATTTATTATTAATAATGTATATATACTTATACATACATACATACATACATACATACATACATACATACATACATATATATATATACGTATATAATTATTAACTTACAAAACGATTTACATAAAAATCGAATCAGTAAAACATTTTATTTGACAACACATGACGAGTTTAATAATCGTCGATACAACATTATTTATATATATAACCTACGGATCACAAGGTATACTGCGGTCACAGGTACACTGTAGACCACAGGTAATCTGCGGTACCGCAGTCCACATTAACGTGACCGTCGACGGGGGTGGGAAACACGTCCCCTCCGCCCATTCAAATTTATAATTATATTGCGTTTTATTAAAATGCATTCCTCCAATGTAAATCGCGATGCGTCATTCGCTCGCTGCGAAATATATGTCATTCGACTTTTTAATGAAATATATATATGTATATATACATATGTATGTATATGTATATATATGTATATGTATATATATGTATATATACATATATACATATATATATGTATATATGTATATATATACATATACATATATATACATATACATACATATGTATATATACATATATATACTTTTATATATATATATATATATATATATATATATATATATGTATATATACATATGTATATATATATATATATGTATATATACATATGTATGTATATATATGTGTGTGTGTGTATATATATATATATACAAAGTTTAATCAAATACCATAGCATATAGACATATATATATGTATGTATGTATGTATGTATGTATTCAAATTTGGAAATATAAACATATATAAATTTCAGTTCTCAGAATTTTCCTATAAGTCTTGATCTCAAAATTTTTCCAATAATTACTCTAATGGGTTTGACTATGAAACTAAACCCTAGCCCCGTGTTTTTTTTTCAGATCTATGCATATAAAATTCTCAAATAAATTAATTAACCATATTGAGAATGCATACAATAAAAATATGAAATTCCTCAGAAGACATATGGACGACACGAAGAAGACAGGGAATGCAAGATGCAGAAATAGCATAAGTAAAATCACAAGAATCTACCCAGATTCTGATGCTAATTCGCTCTTCCTCAAAAATCCGCAGAGCAAGCTCCCTTTTTCAGAGTTCTCGAATCCTCTAATGCTCCAATTGCACTACAAATGTTGTGTCTAAGCTTCTAGGAATGCTTGAATATAAAGAGCTCTCAAGAAACATCTAGAATTCTTCTAGAAATAGCTAGAAGGTGTCACCAACTAAGCATGTGTCTTTACCAACTTTCTAGATGAGTCATAGGGTTGTAGACACCATGTGCTTAATTGATGCACTAACCCCCATGTTGTTGACATATAAGAAATGAAAATGTGCGTTAATTCCCATGCAAGCTTATAACTCCAATTTACTTTTTTATATAATTTCTATTTAAATATTTATAACTTTCATTTTAATTTTTATAACTTTTATTATTATTATTTATTTATTACTTTATTATTATTTTATTATTATTATTAATTTTAATTTCTAATTTTCTTTTATTTAATTCTTTTTCCTCAATTAATTCACATTTAATTAATTATAATCAAAATATCAAAACCCATGATATTTTATATTAATTTTCTCAAATAATTAATTAATTAATTAAATCTATTTATTAAGACTTAATTAATAGAACATTCACCATAGACCTCCAAGATAAAATATGAAAACCCATCATAGAGCAATTCACACAAAATCAGTCTAAAGGGTTAAAAATCATGAATTATGTCATCTGACACATTCGGTGGGTAAAATATCCAAATACTTGTCCTACCTCATTAGGACAAATGGTTTAAGGGTTTGGAATTTGGACTTGAGAATTTATCTCCCTTCTCTTATCATTGAGATAGTATAATAGGGTACACTCATCCTGGCAATTCAGGGAAGTCGATACCCGGTACTTGCAACCTGCAGAAAAACCATGCATGTACATACAATATATATAATGCTAAGCTAAACAGACAATGGCAGGAAGTGGTGCATCGTGTAGATCCCGACTAAGCAGGTGACTACGACTCCCTTCCTTAACCACATCAAAAACGCCATACAATAAGAAAAACACGCACACCACACACATGCAAGTATGGGATAAGTATCCATAATAAAACACATGAGATAGTAAACCATCTAACTAATCATCAACAATAATTAAAAGCAATGTAATGATCATCATGCATACATGAAAAGTAAAGTCTAAATGATCTCATCATATAACCACTGAATCCATAACATAATGTCTGATAGTCTGAAACCACTAATCCATCAACATAAAACTAGTCTATCATAATCTGATAATAATAGCAACAATATGTCCATAAAGATGTGAATGAGGGTAGGCACTACATCCACCCCCCCTTGGGTTAGGCTTACTCCTGGAAGCCTACAAACAGGTAGGGATATAACTCTCGTAATCTAGTTGCATCCTCCCAAGTAGCTGAAGAATCATCAGGAGGGTCCCGTTGGACCCTTACCTGCTCGATGGTTCGACCCCTGAGGGTCAACTTCCACTGCTCTAGAATACGAACCGGCTCCAAAGCCAGCTACCCGTCCTCTACCTGCAACGCATTCCAATCGAGAACATGTACAATATCAAGAATATACTACCGAAGCACTGAAACATGAAAAACATCATGAATGTGAGCTAGGCTGGGCAGTAGAGCAAGGCGGTAAGCAACCGAGCCAATCCTCTCTAGAATCTCGAATGGTCCCACAAAGCGAGGTGCTAGCTTAGAACCCTTTCCGTATCGGATCAGACTCTTTCGCGGACGCACTCTCAAGAAAACCTTATCACCCACAGCAAACTGCTTATCAGTCCTATGAGCATCAGCATACTTCTTCTGTCTATCCTGTGCCGTAGTCAAGTGCTCACGGATATACACTACCTGTTGCTCCATATCATGAAGCATCTAAGGATCCAACAGGATGCGATCCTCAAGACTGTCCCAAATCAATGGTGTACGACAAGGACGTCCATATAATGCCTGAAATGGTGCCATGCCAATAGAACTATGATACCCGTTGTTGTAAGCAAACTCCACTAGGTAGAGATAGTCCTCCCAATGCGTCTACCTATCCATCACATACATCCATAACATATCCTCCAAAACCTGATTCACCCTCTTTGTCTAACCATCAGTCTCTGGATGATATGTCGAACTGAAGTTTAATTGCGCTCCAAGCTCATGTTGCAACGATGTCCAGAATGTAGATGTGAATATAGGATCCCTGTCAGAAATGATCTTTCTAGGAATACCATGTAATCTCACAATGTCATGCATGAAGACATTAGCTACAGAAGTTGCTATGTAGGAAGACCTGATCGGTGAGAAATGCACCACCTTGGTCAACCGATCAACGGTGACCATGATAGCATCATGACATTTGAACAGACATAGGTAATCCTACTATGAAGTCCATGGAGATGATATCCCATTTCCAAGAAGGAATGAGATTAGGCTACAAAAGTCCAACCGGGTGCTGATGTTCTACCTTAACTCTTTGACACTCAAGGCACCTAGCCACAAAATCAGCAATGTCTCGCTTCATCCCAGACAAAAAGAACAAACATCTCAAATCAGCGTGCATCTTCTTGACACCTGGATGTGCTGAGTAAGGTGTATGATGGGCTTCTGCTAGAATCAAGGTGCGAAGCTCATCCAAAAATGGCACATAAATCCTCCCCAAATGTCTTAAAAGACCATCTGATTCTCGAACGTAACCTGCAAACCTACCTTCCAAAGGTCTTCCTGAATCAATCTCTCTGCACACTTCCTGATACCAAGAATCCATAGGAAGTGCCTGAAGAATCTGACTCCTCAAATCCACACTAAGAGTCATAGATGATACCACATGTCTCCTGCGACTCAAAGCATCTACCACCACATTCTCCTTACCCTAAATGTACTTAACCTCAAAATCATACTCGCATAAAAACTCCATCCATCGCCTCTGGCGAGCATTCAAATTAGGCTGAGTAAAAATGTACTGAAGACTACGATGATCACTGTGTAGCTCAAATCTGTGCCCCAACAAAAAATGTCTCCATCTTGTCAAAGCATGAACTACTGATGCTAACTCAAGATCATGTGTAGGGTAATTTAACTCATGATCCTTGAGCTTGCATGATTCATACGCAATCACCTGTCCATTCTGCATCAACACAGCCCCAATCCCTTCAAGAGAAGCATTTGTACACACCATGAAATCACCTTCCAAATCAAGTACGGCTAAAATCGATGCACTGGTCAAAAGCTCCTTGAGCTTCTAGAAAGCTTCCTCACATTTCTCCGTCCACACGAACTTCTTTCCTTTCCTCTGAAGAGAAGTGATAGGATGTGCTATCCTAGAGAAGTTCTGGACAAATCTGTGATAATAACCAACTAAACCCATGAAACTATGGATCTCTGACACATTAGTCGGTGTAGGCCAATCTATTATCGCCTGAATCTTTGCAGGATCCACTGAAATACCATCACCTAAAATGACATGCCCTAAATACTGAATCTCTGATTTGAAGAATTCACACTTAGCTGCATTAGCATAAAGCTAATTGTCTCTCAAACACTGCAATACCAACTGCAGGTGTTCCTCATGCTCCTTCTAAGTTTTAGAATATATCAATATGTCATCAAGAAACACAAGTACAAACCTGTTCAGATAAGATTAGAACACACCATTCATCAAACTCATGAAAACCGATGGAGCATTAGTCAACCCAAAAAGTACCACTGTGAACTCATAATGCCCATAGCGAGTTCGAAAAGCGGTCTTGTGAATATCAACCTCCTTGATAAGAAGCTGGTGGTATCCTGACTTAAGGTCAATCTTGGAGAATACTGTAGCTCCCTTGATCTGATCAAATAAGTCATCAATCTTAGGCAGAGGATACCTGTTCTTAATAGTCACCTTATTCAATTGTTTGTAGTCAATACAAAAGCACAAAGAACCATCTTTCTTCTTCACAAAGAGCACTGGAGCTCCCCGTGGTGATACGCTAGGTCGAATGCTCCCTTTGGCCAAAAGTTCCTCAAGCTGAAGACGTAGCTCACCCAATTCCTGTGTAGTCATGCGATAAGGAGCTTTAGAGATAGGCTCCGCTCCAGGAATCAGATCAATACTAAAGTCAATGTCCCTCTTTGGAGGCATGCCCGAAATCTCACTTGAAAAAACATCTGCGTACTCCTGCAAAATCGGGTGATCTAAAGTCTTCCTTACAGGGTCTTCCTCATCAAGATCATTTACCATAACAACAAATATCTGACATCCCTTACGAAAACATCGCTTCAATTGCATAGCAGAAATCATCCACAGAGATATAGGCTTTGGTATCCCAACTATTTTCACATCATTCCCTTGGTCATCTTGGCACATAATAATCTTCTTCCTGCAATCTATACTGGCTCTATGAGATCCAAGCCAGTCCATGCCTAAAACCACATCATAGGAACCAAGGGGTATGACTCGAAGATCCACTGTAGTATCAAAGCTTCCTAAGCTAAGCCCACACTTATGAACTACAGAGTCTATGGAGACCTTAATACCTGAGGCTAGTTCCACTTGCCAACCATGATCTTGCTTCACCGCATCCAGCTTACACTTAGAAACTATAAAAGGTGAAATAAATGAATCTGTAGCTCCTGAATCAAACAATACTGAAAGAGATATACCTCTAATAGCACCTGTGGTCTCAACCACTGTTCCCTAATGATCTGCCTGACGCTGATCAACTGCTGCAAAAACTCTATGAGCTCTACCTGCATCACCCACTGTAGGCCTAGGTCCTAAAAACTGAGGTGCTGGCTATGGACACTGAGATGCATAATGTCCAATCTGACCACATGAAAAACATTCTGTATTTCTACCAGCTCCTCTACCCATACGTGGTACATTTGATTGCTGACGATTGTTCCTGCTAACAAAAGACTGGCTACTCTGAGCTAGCTGATTGGGTTGATTTTGTTTATTGCATTGAGCATTGCAATTGTTCTTGGAATTAGAACCTTTGCCACCACCTTGAGCCTGAGAATACGATCCCTTCTGTTGCTACGTCTGCTGAGACTACTGTTGATACTGTTTCCCCTTAGAGAAAGGAAACCTCTTGTTACCACCTGAATTGTAGTTGCCTTTAGATCCTGATGCTGTTGGCGCTCCTACAAAACCACCTCGACCAAGGTTGACACTTTGCTCAACAAGGATTGCTCGATGTACCACGTCTTTGAGGGTTTTTGGCTCAAATACCTTGACACCCCCAATAATATGGTTGTTCAAACCCCTAATAAAATGTTGTGTCAACCGAGCTGAATTTTCATTGAACCCTGAAAAAGACATGAGCTCATAAAACTTACGCTCATTAACAAAGTGTACTGTCTGAGGTTATGAAATTCATCTGCCCTTTGCCATTTCCATTCCTCTGGTAGGAATCGTTCACGGAAACTCTCTAGATATAGTTGCCATGTGACACTGCTCATATCGATCCCCAGCTTCTTCTCCTCAATCGTCCACCAAGTGGCCCCAAAATTCTCTAAATTAGTGATCGCAAATCTTGCCTTAACATTGTTGTCGAACTCCTGCATGGCAAAAATCCTATCGAGGGAAATAAGCCACTGCTCGGCCACATAACTAGAACCTTGCCCATTGAAAGGCTTAACCTTGGTTCTTGAAAGATCCTTCATCTGAGTGGACACAATGGACCCCTAACGATCCTTCCGAGGACTTCTAGATCTGGGTCTATGCTCTTGTTCTATCTGGTGCACTTTGGGCTACTCTTGAACAGGAGGTAGACGATCTAGAATAATCTGCATCATCTATCTCAAACCAACCTCTTCAGACTCAGCTTGGTCCTCTCTACGACTCTCTTCCTGTTGCCTACTAGAGTGCTCTTCCCCGCTCTCTACATGAGCCGATCCCTCATGGGCAGACTCATGGACACTAATAGTTCTGCCATGACCACGACCTCTAACAGAAGACCTAGTCCCAGATACCATCCTACAACAGTACAAGGTACTAAGTTCAGTTCCATGTTTAAGTAGAATTTCCAGTTTTGAAACTAAGTATGAAAAATATACAAGTAACAACTCAGATTCTGTTTCAATTTACCTAGTTTCAGGTTTGAAAAGATACACTTATTAGATCAAAGTTTCTAATTGTTCCAAAATATCCAGAGCTCCCAATGTAGAAACTCGGGCTCTGATACCAAATGTAATGCCCTGCCAAGGGATCCAAAGAATTAACCTAGAATTTCACTAAGTTTGGTAGCATTTTTTTTTTCTAACATGAAAGTAAATACCACATATAACTTATGCACAATAACGGAAGCAATAGCAAAATCCATCTGAAAGTGAACATAACATACTTAACATATTACATTCTTTAAAGATCCCTTAACGTTGAATTACATCTAAAACACTTAACATACATGAATCCATCTAGTAAAACATCCACATGAATCATGATACATCATCATAGAAGACATATACATCCATCATAAAGATCAAACATAATAAACTAAGTGCACGGTTCCTCCCAACTGTTAATAGCATCATTAGACCATCATGGGCCCTATCCATCCCTCCGTGCGTAACATTCCAAATTACCGAAGAGATCATCGCTATTAACATAGTAGGAATGTCACTCCTATCATATATTACACCATATGCAGAAAGTAATCTAACATGCAAATAAAAACATAAGATAACATCATCTAACATATGCTAATCATCAATGAAAGGATACATATCCACCATCACGAAGGACGCATCAGTCACGATGTCTCAATGAATCTCAAATGATAAGAGTGAAAAAACACTACCACCCGACCGCGTGGTACCTAAGTGGTCCACTCCCACCGTGCTGAGGAGATAATCTCAAGTCCCAAATAGACTATCCAAAACACATAGCATAAATCTCTATAAGTCCAGGAATCCTAAAAGTATACTAACTCAAAGGTTCCAAACACAAAAATGACATCTAATTCCCAGAGGCACACAATGACATGTAGGAACCTACTATGCAAGCGGAAAAGTGTCATCACATTTATCATGTACAAGTTACCTTGGCAATTAGCTAAACTCCACGAGTCCATACTGATCTCATGCGGCCACTAGTATCCTCTCATACTGACAAGGCATACTATGGAATGCAAGGTCGCAACCATGCATTCTCACTACTTCGATGCTAGCCTGTACAAGCACTCAAGGCATGGGTGAGAACCAAAACTCTTATCTTTTTAGGTTCATTCAGTTAGTATTAGGTGTGAATGTTATCACTTATTAATCCAACTTACAATGAGTTACCCTGGCAGCCTCTTAGGGCCCCGACCCCCATTGCAAGCCACTTCCCGACACTACATGCAGATATCCTACCCTAAGCTCATGGAATCATAAACCTCAAAATCAGAAAAGATAATCCATAATAAAATCATCAAATATGCACAAAAGCATCACATCTCCATGAGCAAGCATCCATAGAAAATCATGACCACAACAGCTCTCTATTGGCAACTGAAGTATCACTAATAATCAAAAGTATCCAATGGTTCTCAATAACTAAAATATATCTCAATCATACTGATCGAAGACTCCAAAAATGGTTGAGTCAAACATGTCACAACATGACATCATCAAAAATAAATCCACATTACAGTCCCATCATGGCGACTAGAAAATAACCAAGGATAATTGATCGATGACCAAAAATGGTTAAGTCAAGTGTCTCGTACATAAGAATCTTAACTATAACAATCAGTAATTACAACCAATACATAGAACATTCCATCACATAACCATGGTTGGGTTTATAAAGATCGAGATTAAAACATCATCATAACATCACAATCACATAACCCCCAAGCCTCTGGTAGACGTCCTATAATTGGTCAACACTAGTCAACCCAAAACCCAAAACTATAGCATAAAGAATACACAATGCAAACACATGTTTTAGTTTTGCTAAGTTCACAAACTTGAATTTAAATGTAAAAGTCTCAGTTTACATTTTCCAATTTAAATATCAAGTGGAGAAATTTCACGTTTTACCTAACCCATGTAATGTCTTGATAGATAAAAGTTTCTCCCCAAAAACCATTAGACTCAATTTTCTAACTGTTCTAAATGTCCTTTATATACATATTTTGATGATAATGATCCCCATCATTTTTCAAATAATAATTGAAAATTCTTTTCATATTCATCTTTCCAAATTAAGAGCTTATATTGAACCTATATTACTCAACAATATAAAATAACTTGTTATTAAAGAATTACTCTTTAAAATTCCAATCATATTTTAATATATTAATTATTTATTATTAATTATGTATATATACTTATACATACATATATATATATATATATATAATTATTAACTTACAAAATGATTTACATAAAAATCGAATCAGTAGAACATTTTATTTGACAACACATGGCGAGTTTAATAACTGCCGATACAACATTATTTATATATATAACTTGCGGATCGCAGGGTATACTGCGATCGCAGGTACACTGCAGACTGCAGGTACTTTGCGGTACTGCAGTTCGCATTGACGTGGCTGTCGACGGGGGTGGGAAACATGTCCCCTCCGCCCATTCAAATTTATAATTATATTGCGTTTTATTAAAACGCATTCCTCCAATGTAAATCGCGATGCGTCATTCGCTCGCTATGGAATATATGTCATTCGACTTTTTAATGAAATATATATATGTATATATAAAAAAAAGTATATATATATATATATATATATATATATATATATAATTATATGTATTCAAATTTGGAAATATAAACATATATAAATTTCAATTCTCAGAATTTTCCTATAAGTCTTGATCTCAAAATTTTTCCAATAATTACTCTAATGGGTTTGACTATGAATCTAAACCCTAGCCCCATGGTTTTTTTCAGATCTATGCATATAAAATTCTCAAATAAATTAATTACCCATATTGAGAATGCATACAATAAAAATATGAAATTCCTCAGAAGACATATGGAAGACACGAAGAAGACAGGGAATGCAAGATGCAGAAATAGCATAAGTAAAATAACAAGAATCTACTCGGATTCTGATGCTAATTCGCTCTTCCTCAGAAAATCCGCAAAGCAAGCTCCCTTCTTCAGAGTTCTCGAATCCTCCAATGCTCCAATTGCACTCCAAACGCTGTGTCTAAGCTTCTAGGAATGCCTGAGTATAAAGAGCTCTCAGGAAACATCTAGAATACTTCTAGAGACAGCTAGAAGGTGTCACCAACTAAACATGTGTCTTTACCAACCTTCTAGATGAGTCATAGGGTTGTAGACACCATGTGCTTAATTGATGCACTAACCCTCGTGTTGTTGACATATAAGAAATGAAAAGGTGCGTTAATTCCCATGCAAGCTTATAACTCCAATTTACTTTTTTATATAATTTGTATTTAAATATTTATAACTTTCATTTTAATTTTTATAACTTTTATTATTATTATTTATTTATTACTTTATTATTATTTTATTATTATTATTAATTTTAATTTCTAATTTTCTTTTATTTAATTCTTTTTCCTCAATTAATTCACATTTAATTAATTATAATCAAAATATCAAAACCCATGATATTTTATATTAATTTTCTCAAATAAATAAATAATTAATTAAATCTATTTATTAAGACTTAATTAATAGAACATTCACCATAGACCTCCAAGATAAAATATGAAAACCCGTCATAGAGCAATTCACACAAAATCAATCTAAAGGGTTAAAAATCACGAATTATGTCATCCGACACATTCGGTGGGTAAAATATCCAGATACTTGTCCTACCTCATTAAGACAAATGGTTTAAGGGTTTGGAATTTGGACTTGAGAATTTATCTCCCTTCTCTTATCATTGAGATAGTATAATAGGGTATGCTCATCCTGGCAATTCAGGGAAGTCGATACCCGGTACCTGCAACCTGTAGAAAAACCATGCATGTACATACAATATATATAATGCTAAGCTAAACAGACAATGGCAGGAAGTGGTGCATCGTGTAGATCCCGACTAAGCAGGTGACTACGACTCCCTTCCTTAACCACATCAGAAATGCCATACAGTAAGAAAAACACACACACCATACACATGCAAGTATGGGGTAAGTATCCATAATAAAACACATGAGATAGTAAACCATCTAACTAATCATCAACAATAACTAAAAGCAATGTAATGATCATCATGCATACATGAAAAGTAAAGTCTAAATGATCTCATCATATAACCACTGAATCCATAACATAATGTCTGATAGTCTGAAACCACTAATCCATCAACATAAAACTAGTCTATCATAATCTGATAATAATAGCAACAATATGTCCATAAAGATGTGAACGAGGGTAGGCACTACATGGAGGACAAATCATTAGACTAAATATGATTGGTTATGCAAGTGCTTCGACAAGTCAGTGAGTTGTTTGAAATAGAGTTTGAAGTGTTCGATTATTGAACATGCACAGTGGAAGCATTATCAAGGCATGTGAATCATTTGACTAAATTCCATCATGCATCATTGTAGAATCAGAAGCTCATTGTGGGATCATGAGCTCTAGCACTCGAATTATTTGAAAGAAATTCCCAAATGAAGAAGTTAATATTATGCTTCAAGTGTGATGGAGTATGTTTGTTTCACACCTAAAACACATGTTACAAAATAAATATTTTGTGTTTCAGAATTTAGCATGCCATAATAATGACAAATGTTGGTTGTGCTTGAACTTGGGGTCATGATTATTGTCACAGTTCAATGGGATTTTCTCTTGGTACAAGTCAACCATTGTAGTCACACACAATCAGACACTCCCTAGAAGTGTGTTTCCACCTTGGTGAAGAAGATCCAAATCACAAAATGTAAGAATAATTTCTAAGGAATTGGAACTATCTAGTCTTTAGTGTGAGGTTCTTGATGGACAGGGTACTACAACCAATACACAATCATGTTCAATTTTGATTACCAGAGAAATAGGCCATCTCTGTACATGGTGACTATCTCTCTACATGATGAATACAAAACAATACATTAGAACTAAGGTGATCCAGAATGGGAAGCAACCAAAACATTGGAGAACTAGCTATGAGATGTAAATCATTTAACAAAATGCCTCAAAGTGGATGCTAATAAAATGAAAGGAGGACGGTAATATGAGGCACGAGACCTGGCTTAAGTGGGTTAAAATAAGAACTATCAAGGATTTGACAAAGTGTCATAGACCAGAGATATTTGCATAATTTGTTGATTCAATGAAATGAGTGCCATTATAAAGTTGAGCTTAAATGCATTGAATGGTGAGGGATCAATATAGCGATATGGCTTGTATGTTGGAGGTGCCTGATTAAAGGAAAAATAATGTATCCAAGGAACCTTTTTGTGTTGCATTTAAATGAAAAGAGTCTTACACACTTTGGTGGGATTCAATTGCATTTGATTGACATTGATAGTCAAAGAAATATGGATGTCCTCGCAATATGTGAACTAAATCCAAAAATGCTTGCTAAGAATGAAATTTCATGTAATGGAATGATTACGATTTGTAGAGTTCAAGAAGATTAGAAATCTTAAGTATGAAGTCCATTTCTATCAATATTGCCAACCAATCTACACAACGCAAAATCTTACAATGCAGCTAAATTGTTTGATGTAATCTATTAAAACAATGTATCCTCACACAAGGGTAATATTAGCGAGATGCATCTACAAGGGTCTCTATGGAGGATATTATGAAGAGAAGGAAGAAGAGTTGGAACGAGCATGACAACAAATCAAAACTGACTTTCCTCAACCCTTGTTAGAATCTTCCTCTCGTGGTGTCAAATTAAAAGCAAACACAATGGTCATTTCACAATCAGATTTGGATGCAGTTGAAGGACGCCTTCTACTTGATGAATGATTTCTCTTGGTTTGAGTAAGGACATAGTTGCTATTTTTTCCAAATAAATTATTGGACTCTCTCTCTTCAAAGCATAGAAGTGTAAAATTGCTTATTGTAAGAGTGACTTAAGTCACTTATTGTAACCAAAGTTAGGATGTTGTGTTTTGACTCCTTAAGAGGTTGGAGTTGGTTGTCACTTGCATTCCAAATTCTTAAATTCTAACTGAGGTAGTTACAAACCTAAAAGGGCAGTTTCTAGGGAGTTATCTTATAAAGCTTATAAATAGAGGGCTCTGTCCAAGTAATATGGGACTTTTTGGATTTAAAAATAAGGGAACACTTATGTTGAAGTTTGATAACAAAGCAATTTTTGGAAAGTGCATACAATTCTTGCTCTTGTAATCAACAAATTTTATTTTGTTCTTGGTGCAAAGAAATAAAAGGAAGTGCATTTTGTGTTATATTTTTTTACAAAATTTGAACTATTTGGGTGTTGATTCTTGTTGTAATTAATATTTTCACGGTATGGTGTAAATGTTACTGAACCATCAAATCATCACCAAGCTAACACTAGCCTTCAAGCGCAGTTCTTGAATGTTCTTGTTAGCAACTAAAATTGATTTAGGAAGGCTTGGAAGTCGTTTGACGCATTCATCTTCAGTAGCTTTCTTTCTTTCAGAATTTGAATACATCTTTATTTGAAAATAAAAAATTGCATCTTACAAGGGAGCTACCCCTCTAAACACAGAGGAAGGCTGTATACCAAGGGCCTATCCAATTGTTGGAGAAATTGATTTGCCACATGTCTCATTTGGTCAAATCATGTTCTTTCCAAGTGACAAATTTGTTTACCAACATAATTGCTTTTCATATATTCTTGAATGATGTCTAATTTCCTTTGTATCATGAATTTATGTTTGGTGGACCCTGTTTTAGGGTTTCAAACCTTTGCACTTGCAATTTCTTTGAGCTAAGACCCTTGTTAGAAAAACATAAAATAAACTTTGTGCTTTCTATTTTATCTTCACTGGAATAGCCTTTTTAGTTTGATCTTGATTATTATTATGTGGAAAGTAAATCCTTTGTCTATGCATTTAAGAGTTCATCCACTTCTTAAACCTCTATTTGGTATAGAGCCTATAAAGTTCATACATTAGTGAGAATTATCCTGTGAGTGTTCATTTTAATATGCATTTATTATTTTAAATTTTTTTAGATAATGATAAAAAATTTAAAATTTAAAATAAATAATAGATATAGATAATAAAAATATTAAATAATAAATTATAAATGCAATAAAATTTATAATTTTCTCTGTTGGAGAGACCCAAAGATTGATGAAAATACTTATAATTTTTAAGTCAATACACTGAAATGAATTTTATATGTTGGAAAAGTTGTCACCTTTCTTCTCCATAACTTTCTTTTCTTGGTATGATTTTTCCTAATTTTAAAAAAATTGACAATTAATTTTGAAATTAAAATTTATTTCTCTCATTAGTCTTTCACAATAGATTTTTTTTTAAATGACAATTTTTAATATATATATATATATATTTTGAATTTCAATTTTGTGTAAAATATTATTTTAAATAAATTGAAAATCATTTATAATATTAAACAAAAATATGCAACTAATTTTTTATAATACAGCTTATAATTTTAAAGATTTAATTGGTGAATACAAGCATTAATATTTTAAATATTGTAAAACTAAAAAAGATTGAAAATTTTAAAAATATAGAATTAAAAAATTAACAATTAATTTTGAAATAAAAATTTAATTTTCTCATTAATCTTTCACAATAGATTTCTTTTAAATGATATTTTTTATTATAATAAATTAAATATAATTTTTTTGCTCTTTTTTAATTTAAAAAAAAATGTTATTCTGTATAAATTGAAAATCATTTATAATATTATACAAAAGCTTGCAACTAATTTTTTACGAAACAATTTGTAATTTTAAAGATTTAATTGGTGAATACCTATAGGCATTAATATTCTAAATATTGTAAAACTAAAAAGGTTGAAAATTCCGAAATAGAGAACAAACATAATTTGATTAACAAAATTCCATACGGACTGATTTGAGAAGCAATCGAGACGAAGCCTGGAAGCCGTTCGGGGTGTACGCTCAATCCTCCCCCTGTTCAAAATTATATTCCCAGGTATGCTGTTACACCCAGTGTTCGATATTCATATTTTTCAGGGATGTCTGTCAACATTCCTTTTCAATTTATTTTGTGCCATGATGCATACATTTTTTAACACAAAAGTCTGAATTCTCAAGGTTTCTACTTCGAAGTCGTTTAACTGTACATATTTAGACCTTTCTGAAACCCTATGTCCATATTACAATACAATACACTAAGAGTGAATGGAAAAACATGCCGTAGATTCCTACAGTGTGGGGTATAATTCTTGCTTCGAAATTCTGGACTTCTGGTTTTTAATTTGATAATTTTTGTAGGAAGGCATTTTAGTGCTGTACTGATCTTCGAAAGATATAGAACGGGCCTATTTCTGACATCCCAACCGTTGGAGTTGGGAATCTAACTCGGGCTACACTTGTGTAAGCAAGTATGCACACTGCATTCTGTTTTCCACTTTATTTGAAAACCTTGTGAGAAACTTTTTTTTATCATAATTGGAAGACTCAGTTGTGGGGTTGAAAAAAGAGGTCAACAAATTATACACATCATAATCAGATTCTGTTTTCGAATTTCATCGTTTAGACCAGGTCTGCTGTGGACTTTTACGGTTATTAGTGCTGGGGTGATTTTTTCTACAATTAGGTATAATCTCTGGATCACCTGGTCACTTTGCATATAGAGCGTTTTATGTGGATTGTGAAGTTTTGGTACTATCTCTTGAGCTTGGTTATAACGTTGAAAATTAGTAAAACCTAAGGCACACAACATCTGAAGTTGAAACTTGAACAATATTATCAACGCAAAATGAAAAAGATGACTAGTATAAACAGGGATTCTGTTTCTGAGGGGCATGTTGGCTAGGCTTTGATTTCAAAAATTGACTTTTAGGTCTCCTACTCAAGAACTTTTCCTCAGTTTGGCTTCAAGCTTGGGTATCCTAGGTTTTCGTTTGAGCTCTCAGCCTTACAAGCTGAAAGTCAAAATTTAGAACTTGTATCTCATATAGATCTTACAGTAATCTAACATTTTATGTGAGATGGGCTCAATACTATGGTGACAACATGACTATAAGTGGCTACTTAGCCGATGCTACAGAGTCAGTCATTTATCCACTGGAAAACATATTTCTGTTATTACAGGTATTGTTGACTAAGCTGCCGGACTGATAGTAGAAATTTGGCTTTTTTTGGGTTTTGCCTCCCATACAATTCTCCTTTTCAATATGAAGTTTCTTCCCAATATTGAGAATTCACAGTATCTTTCCAAATTTAAGAGTTGAGAATTCACAACTGGAAAATATCTGTCAACATAGTTGTTTGATGGATCCTTGAAGTCTTCCTTACTATCTTTTCATGTGAAAGCTGACTGTAATGTAATGTATCTGTGAACCATTAGGGGTGGGTGTGTTGGATGTGTTTCCAAGGTCAAAAGTCAGAGTAATTAACATTTTACAAGCCTCGTTGACAAGTTGCTCATTCATGAACTCTCCCATTACTGATTTTTGAAATTTCTGTTTAATATATACTATATATACTATATTTTATACTTCTTCTGTACAACAGAAACCTAGCATATTTGCACTTTGATCATGTTTATGAAGTTACGACCATGTGGCAAGGTCCTCAACTATATCCAAAATTTTCTAGGTTTCGTCTCTAGTGGTAGCTTATGCCTTTTTCTTTTGTGGGGTAAGTGGTCTCATAGTCATTATTTATGGAAATGGTCTCTGTTAGCTAGAGGAAAGACACAATTTTGGCCCTATTACGTTATAAATCATGAGTAAATATTTATTAGTGATGAGCATTTGTATAACTATACATGTCAGTAATTCAAATGTCACCACAATCATGGCAAGATGACATGAGAGAGACACAATGGATTTTTCTAATTTTAAAATCTCTCATGGCTACAGGGCTTCTTTATATCACTAATGGCATTAGAAGATATCTCATCATTTCTAACTGGTGAACTACTTTATTTGCCATACGGTATAATGAAAAGCTCCATGCTTAATACCACACACAGACATATTCCTTTTCTAGGATAACATGTCTCTATTTTTAACATGATAAAAGCTTACATACAAGCTATCTGCATGATCATGATATACTGATGCATATTTTGTTAGTCCCCTCTTCAAGATATTGATTTCTTGATTAAGGTGTTCATGCTTGTGATTCTATTGGGTATTCTAAATTAACAATGAATATATGATGGAGATGACGACTTGGCAATCAATTGATTGGGACCCTAGATGTAGATGTCCTAAATCATGACAGTCAAACTCATCAACACCCTCATTCCCACTTCCACCAGTTCTTATTTAGAAGCATATTTGCAATTGTTTTGCACATATTTTAATGTCCTTTTCATTATCTTCGATATGGTCAGCCTTAAATTCTTAGATTAAATTCTAGCTGCAATTAGTCTAGGAATCAAACCTTTGGGTTGCGGTCAGACAGCACTAATGGAAAGAGAATAGAGACAGATGATTACTTCCATCTTCTCTCTACAGTAAAAAAATGGTTATAAATCTCATTTTTTTAATTTACAAAATGCTAATAATACATCTCTTCAGGTTTTGTTGTAGTTTAATTTCTATATTTCTTTTTGAAAAAGTCTACTTTATAGTCTATTTTTTATATATTTTTGCAAATATGAACTAAATAACATGCATGGTTTTAATCTTGAAATACCTTGTTAGTGTCGTTAAAATAATTGCAAGAATAGTTATCAAATCTTGCTCAAATCATTTGGGATAGAAAATTGTTGATCCAATCCATATAGTAATTTGCTTTGTAGATATTAAAATGCTATCTCTCTACAAAGCCGCATTTGAGCCAACTTGCTCTTTGTCAGCCTTCAAAATTGTATAGATTTATATGTATATTGGCTGGGGAAATACTCCTTGTGGGATGACTCTGGGATTGGCTGTCATGACTGAATGCTATCTCTTCCTTCGAATTCACGGCTTGCTCCAGTCTTCTTTGTTGGCATGCCCCATAATCAGTAAGTTGTATTTGGTATTTACTATTTATCCAATATTCAACATTTTATCAAGTTGCTTTAGGATTTCAGCATGAAGCTTCGCTTTGGACAGCCCATGTAATGTCCCCTGTTAGGGTCAGTCATGGTCGTTACTTATTTAACCAATTGTAAAGTATATAAGTCTTAAGAATATGTTCATAATAATCATTTCGATTGTCCAACTATATTATAATTTGGTGGAGGATACAGATGCTATCCAAGTTGCCTGGACACCAGCTGTGATCTCCCTCAAAGTTTACAGGTCTAGGTCCACATCTGGAAGGCTTATGGATTGCTGATCCCTACCCTATATTGGGACAAAGATCTAGTTGCTTGGAATTATACAAGCTCCTCCTTGGTAACACTTTAGTATTCCCATTTTAGCCAATTAGTAATAGGATCAAGTGTGGATATATATTTCTGATTTTGCTATAATAATTGATATTACAATCTCATTATTATAAATGATATTAATACTGCTATAGTTATACTTATTGATATATGATCAACATTTAAATATATAAATATGTATATCATATAGATATAATATATATTAGAATCATATAAGACTCTTCATTTCCTCCTCTTCTTTTTGAAGAAAGCCCATTGTATTTATATTCTCCTTCATAATCATAATCCATTCGAAAAGTCACAATCCTATATAATTAGAATTAATGTGAAAAATCACAACCCTTTTAAAAAGTCACATTCTTTCATCATTGTTACCTTTTGAAAAATCCACTTCCTTATTTTCTTCACATTCCTTCCCTCTTCTATTAATCCTTCTTTAACTCCTCTCTTTGCCTCCTCTTCTTCTTCTTTTCTTTTTCAATTGAAATTTTCTCCCTTTTATTTTTGAAGGAGTTACATCTCTTTGTTACATATCTATTTATTAATGTTTTAGCCCAGAGATTAGATAAACAGCAATAAAAGACCATAAACAAAACATAGAAGACTCTAAATATTTATCCTGGGAAAACCCTTCCTCTTGAAGGGAAAGACCCAGGCACACCAGCAAAATATCTCTTTTATTGATAATAAATAATGTTTTGAATACAATATATCAAACAATCACATAAATAGATTGTATAAGACTTTTCATCTTTCACACGAAGGTCTCTTTGAGTCCCAAAAATAAGACCCTTCATATTTCCACATATTCAACACTTCACATTCTCATATGCATGCCTCTTCGCATGATGTATGACACATATCTTTTTACATAATATTAGCTTAAATATAATCACAATTATCTCTTTCAGCTGAAGATGACCATAACGGTCATAACAAACATATTTCTATCTCACAAAATCAGAGATAAAGATCTCCATCACAGCTATAAACTTCAACACTCTTGATCTTTTATTAGATTTAGTTAATTTATATTATTATATATTAAATTATTTATTTATTTTATGTTTATTATCATTTATTTTTAAATCCTATTTAGAAAGGTAACATATTTTCTACAATATTGACTCCTGTAGCTATTTTGATTGATTGATTTATTCATTGTAATTTAATTTTAATTTTAGTGATAACAGATTATATCATATCATTGTATTTAAATTTTATATTTCATTTAATTACTATTTAATAATTTATACTATAATATTTTATTATTATTTCTTATTTTTAAATTTTAATACTAATTGTAAGATATGTTTTTATGAGGCAAGAGCCTACAACACAACGGTAAATTGTGAGCCTCTTATCAAAGAGGTCTTGGGTTTGACTCTACACAAGCTTAATAAATAATAATAGTTGATCACATCACATAATAATAATGAATCTTGGCTTCGGTCTCTTAGCGATAAAAAAAAAGATATGTTTTTACGATCATTATTTATTTAATAATATCTTATTATTTAATTTAATTTGTTTTTTTGGCAAAAATGGCAAAGCCATTATACTTTTTATTAAAAACTGCTTTGGAAAGGCTCAAGGGGGAAAAAGCAGGAAGAAACCCCTATCCTAGCAAGTACAATAAAAGATTACATAAACATGAAACACCTTGCCTCGGAAGAACAGTGAGGAACCCCGAGATGAAGTAGATCCAAATGCCTGCCCACAGAACCCAAAGACACATGAGTCTTGTCTCATACCCCATGCATTCCACCCCATTGCTTTAATGAGGTGATATGAATTCCAACTCCTTTGAATCTTTAAGAGAAGCATTATCCTTAATAAGAGTTTGTAACAACTCTTTATGTCCCCACTCCAAACACCCATAATCTAGTGAGGCTCCTCTATTAGCTAGCCAGTCAGCCACTGCATTGGCTTCCCTGTAACAATGCAAAATTTTAAATTCTTCAAATTCACATAGGAGATTGATTTCCTTAGCTAGAATGTATTGGATCTACCAACTTGTAGATTTTTTTGATGCCAGAGCAGAAGTAAAAATGTGAGAATCATCCTCAATATGAATCTTCGTTATCCCCCATTTGAAAGGCAACTCTACCCCTAATTGGAGAGCTTTGATTTTTGCAATATTATTAGAGCCATCCGGGATCTTGCTACATCCTCTATGAAAGATACCACGACCTCGTAACACATACCCTGCCCCTGAGATACCTGGATTACCCTTGGAAGCCCCATTGAAATTTAATTTTATGAACTGATCATCTAGGGGTTCCCATTTGACATCTTTCCTGACCTCTGATTTAGACTTGTTTCCCTCAAGAACTCCCTTGAAAGGGATAGTAATTTGACGCCATTCATTTAAAATTATGTTGTCTTGAGAAGAGAATGTGGAAGAGAGGGATTTGGATCTACGTGTGTATGCGTTTACCGTCTCTGAAATTGACTTCTCCAAGATGACACATACTTGATTTGCTGAATTTGTTTCTTTTTGAAAAACTCTCTTATTCCTCTCCCACCATATGCACCAAACAACTGCTGCTGGAATAACCTCCAGATTGCTGCAAAAAAAGAACCTAAATGCAAAAGGGGCCACTGCTGTAATACTTGGGTGAGAAAGGGAGGTAAAGGGCCATGCCAACTCAGCTTTCCACAAACCCAATACCAGAGTTGTTGTGCAAAATCACAAGAAACCATCACATGATTTACATCTTCCTGCACTTGACCAGACATGACACAATGGAATTTATCTGCAATTCCTAATCTAAATAGACGATCACTTGTAAGAATTCTATTTCGTAAAGCCAACCATAGGAAGGAACCTGCCTTTGGTAAAATTGCTGAATGCCAACAGAAGTGATAAATGTGATTCTGGGAGCCCTTATTGTTCTCTGTTGTAGACATATATCCCTCTTTAACTGAATATTTGCCACTTACTGCTTTAGTCCAGATTAGTTTATCCTCTTCATTATTTATTATTATCAGTCTTTGATCAAGAATTCCTAGAAGAGAATCCTTCTGATCTTGTGGTAAATTTAGAGAGGATAAATCTTTCCAACTTGTTTTCGTTACCCCTCCAAACTACTCCACATGAATATAATCTTTAAACTTTCCCCCCCACATATTCTCGAGAACTAACCGAGTGTTTGGTAAGATTCCCGAATAGGAAGAAGTAGGAGGGAACCCATTCCAAGAGTCATCCCAAGGACTTACCCTGTTTCCTGAATTGACCATCCATGATAGGTGTGGAAGAATAACTTGTCTACAAGAAACCAAGAAGTTCCACAGTGAAGAACCCAAAGCTGGGCTTTTCATTGTGAAGATCCTAGACGGATCGTAACAATCTAGATACTTAATTCTGATTATCCTAGCTCATAGCACTTTTGGATTCTCATAAAACTTCCATGATAATTTTGCACCAAGGCTAATGTTTCTTTCAAATAGACTATGTAGACCAGCTCCCCTTGTGTCCTTTGGTAAACAAATTTTATCCCATGAGATGAGAGGAATTTTAGGCTTATCATTTAGATTACCTTTCCATAATAAATCTTTCAGACATTTTCTAATTTTTCCCAGCACAACTCTCGGGGCCGTAAGAACTGACATTATATAGTTTTGGAAGTGAGGATAAGACTGATTTTACCAATAGAATTTTACCTACAAGAGTTAGCCATCTTACTTTCCACGAAGCAATTCTGTCCCTAATGGATTTTAAAATGTTATCCCAAAAAAACTGCTTT
The DNA here is from genome assembly GCA_028749045.1 of Cupressus sempervirens. NCBI lineage: Eukaryota > Viridiplantae > Streptophyta > Pinopsida > Cupressales > Cupressaceae > Cupressus > Cupressus sempervirens. The sequence continues at coordinate 368,367,272 of CM053792.1, read as the reverse complement.
GCAGGCGCCTTGAAAGAAAGGAATCCCCAAATATTTACTTGGCATTTCTTCAACTGAGAATCAAGATGTTTTTTGATTGCTGATTGAACTTTGAGGGGTGTGTTAAAGAAAAATATCTTTGATTTTGCAATATTTAACTTCTGCCCTGAAACTGAACAATACTTGTCCAAGGATTCCCTGAGATTACTAATACCAAAAAGTAGCGAATCATTAGCAAACAAAGTATGAGAAATCTTCAGATCTGTTTGATGAATTGATATTCCAGCCCATTGACCCAGATTGTTCTTATGAGAAATTAATCCACTAAGGTCTTCAGCCATCATGGTTAATAAGAAGGGGGAAAGAGAGTCCCCTTGTTTGATTCCTTGTGAGGAGGAAAAGAAACCGCATGGAGATCCATTTACAAGAACTGAGAATCTAGCACCTTTGACACATGAAAGAATCCATTTAATCCATTTTCTGCTAAATCCAAACTTCTGTAACACCAAGTATAGAAAGGACCAATTAACTTTGTTGTAGGCTTTCATCATGTCTATCTTGAGAACCATAGCCTCCAATCCGTCCACTTTAATCGAATGCAACACCTCATGCGCGATTAGAGCACCTTCCACTGTGTCTTTACCTGGATCGAAACCCCCCTTTTGTTCAGAGATAATTTTAGGAATAATTTTCCCCAACCGAATAGCAATTGATTTTGTGATAATTTTATAAATAGTATTACGTAGGGAGATTGGCCTGAAGTCTGCAAATGTAGATGGCTGAGAGCACTTGGGAATAACGGTAAGAAATGTATTATTGTACTGCCTTAACATGCATGCATGCTTCCTCGATTCCGCTGCAGCCTTTAGAACATCTTCCCCCACAAAATCCCAGCATTTTTGAAAAAATAAAGGGGTTAGCCCATCAGGGCCTGGGGCTTTGTCAGCCGCCATGGGGAAGACTGAGCTCCTAATCTCTTCCAGTGTAAAGGGATGCATGAGAAGAGAGTTATCTTCCTTTGAAACTAAACTCGGGATGTAATTTAGACAATCTAATTGGGATGGACAAGGCTCAATATCTTCTTTCTTACTCAATAGGTTCTGAAAAGAATGGATAGCTTTCATTTGGATATCCTTTTCAGTACTAAGAATATTCCCTTCCGAATCCTTGATTTGGAAAATGCTGTTTTTATTTCTTTTAATCTTTGCCGAAGCATGAAAGAAACTAGTATTTCTATCACCCTCGTTAAGCCACCGCTCTCTTGAATGTTGTCTCCAGTATGCCTCTTCCCAACAAGATTTCCTCCTTGCAAGACCCTCTGAATCTCGTACACTTCCTGAATAAGACCATATTGTAGCACATATTCATTCCATTCTTCTACCTGGTTCTGTAATTTTTTTTTTACTGTGAAAATATCTCCAAAGCTGACATGGTTCCATTCCTTGATTTTTGCTTTTGTAAAACCTAGCTTTTTAGACAACTGGAACATTCGAGATCCCTTCACATATTGGCATTCTGACCCCCATTGCTTAAGCAATGCCAAAAATTCTTTATCCCTGAACCACATTCGTTCCAGCTTAAAGTATGGTCTTGGTCTAAAAACATTAGGTTCCATCTCAATTTCCAGAGCCACAGCAAAATGATCTGAGCCAGTAAGGGAAAGGATGTTGGATAAACAACCCTCCTGCTCCAAGATCCAGTGTGAATTCAGCATAAATTTATTGAGTCTTGCACCTACAATTTGAGCCCCTTTTCTTTTGTTTGTCCAAGTAATTTTACTGTTGTTCGGAACACAATCTACTAATGCATTTCCTTCCATGAAATTTCTGAAGTCTTCTGTAACTTTAAAGGAGGGGCCAGATCCTCCCACCTTATCTACTTCTCCCAATGTTGCATTAAAATCCCCACCCAGGATTACTTTAGATCTTGAGCCTTCTAATTTTGATAAAATTGTTGACAGCAGTCCCCATAATCTCTGTTTGCTGAGAATCGAAACAGGACGATACACATTTAAAAGAAAAAAGGAGAGAGCAAACACTGATACCTCAACCAGCAACCAATTCACATTTGAATTTACTATCTTACACTTATGAGGTCTCCATAGGATAGCCAAGCCTCTGGAGGCACCAATGGATGGAACATGAAGGGAGAGGCCCAACCCTTCCATAAGCCAAACAATTTATCCCCATTCTCCTTAGACAATTTAGTTTCTTGCAAAAGGGCTATGTCTGCACCGCTTACCAAGATTTGGTCTTTGATAAGACGGGCTTTCTTAGAGGCATTAATACCTCTAAAATTCCAGGATATGGTTTTCATTCTTCCCTCGGAGAGCAATTCTCTCTCCTTCCCTGCTTTACTTGTTTGGCTATTGAAGTGATAGCCTCATCCTTAGATTTCCAAGAAGAATTACCAAAAGATAGTGTAAGTTGAACCCCTGCAGCCACTTCTTCTTTTGTTTTCCTGCCCTTAGGAGGACGACCTCTGGGTCTCTTAGATACCGAACAGATCTTGATACAAGACATGTCCGCATCTGACTGTAAAATGGAGCATGTCTTCAGCTCTGATGGTTCAACATCAATCTTCTGACCTGCTGCAACCTCCGATAGTTCAACATCAATCTTCTGACCTGCTTCGACTAACTTCTGCTCCTCTTTCTGAATACCCATAATATTATCATAGTCTGCTTCCTCTTCTCTAGCAATACTGTCAAACATTTTATCTGCTACATCAAATATCAGATTATCGACAAGTCCTTCCAAATCTGCTTCAGTCATACCATGCGCTCTTAAATCTTCAATGAAAACTTCACTCCTTTGATCTTGCATCTCATTTTCTTTCTTTCCTTCCTTACCTACAGACCCATACGTAAATGTTGATGGGCACCTTAAAATGGGGACATGACAGTCCAATATTATTACACCTACTGAACATCCCATTTCACTATGGTATATTACATTTTTATACACACATGCACACACACATACTTGTTGATTATATTTGAGTACCAGAGGAAAGGATATGTTTGATTTTTTACTTGAATATTGTTTTTAGTTGGGTTGGCTTTAGGTTTTTAACCTGGTAACTATGGTCTGAATTGGCCTTGATAATCTCCTGCCAGGTCATTATGGATGAAATGGCATTCTATTATAACTTTCAAGTGATACATGTTGATGTTTTGAGTGTAATCAAGAATTTGTCTGAAATATTATATTGAAATTTGAACTATTTTTTTATCAAAACACTGAGTATCTCTGGGGTATCCCATTTTGTGAAATGCTTGAAAAGCCAAGGGAACACATCCCGGGGGTACACTACAATGCAGACATACATACATGTCTATGTATTACACTTAATGCTCATAGCTATGGATTATGAGATCATGCAAATTTGAAATATAATTGTATAGGTTCACAAATTTGAAATAGAAAAATTGAGTTGCTTGGATTTTGCCATTTTTGGTTAGCTTGGTAGGAAAGGGTTTGGAGTTTTTGGTATGATACTGTTCTGAATCTCTGGACTGAGATATTTTCATGTTAAATTTTATTTTCTCCACAGCTTTGGATGTCGTGATTGCAATGTTCAAAAACACCTTTCAATCTGGCTTTCTTTCAATACTTTACAGCCTTGGGTAAGCTGATTCCTAATAATATAATATTGACATGTCTTTTATTCATTCGGTAGTAGTTTTAATTTGTGGTTGATTTAATAGTGCCTGTGGCTTCCTTGTCTTCTTGTTGTAATAGTATGTTTATGGCTTTTCTGTGCTTTTGCAACAGGAGCAAACCTTTGCAAATATGGGACAAAGAGGGTGAGTGTTACTAAGAGTTTTACTGCATTATTTAATCATATTTTAAATGTTTTTTTAATCTGACTTTCAAAATAATTTTTGTTACCAGCATTTTAATTCCCGTTAATGTTACTGTCTTACATTTCTGTAGTATATTACAGTTTTAATAGTACCTTTCAATTCAACATTGCTCTTGATTCTGGTTTCCACACCAAAATTAATGTTGAGTAACATGGATTGTTTTCTGCAAATGTACAAACATTGCCAATGTGATTGATGTCTTCCAAATGCAGATTTGAAGACTCATAAATATGCAAGGAGGAGACATGTCTCATGAAGAGATGTCTCAATAGTTAATCATCATTAGTTAATATATTAATTATATAAATAACCATATGTATAACTCATCTTTAAGCATATATGTAATATTAATATGTTAACCATATATATAATATATTATTATATTATTTATAATAATATATAATGTATAATAAATATAATATATATTATATTACATAAATAATATATTATATATATAAGATATTTATCTTAAAGATGATTTACCATCAACAAGGTATCTCATAATAAAATCAATCCGACAGAAGCTACAACCTTAACACTCCCTCTTAGCTAGGGAGGATTTATAGAACACATTATTCTATCACGAATAAGAAGAGATATCATCTCAGTATGATATTCAATTCACTATGAGGCTAAATTTCTCACCTTTCATAGCACACAATTGAAGCAATTTCCATAACCTTAAAAAACACCACCTTAAATGTGGTCTATAGTAGTAACTATGGTGTTTGGCAAGATCCGACCCAAGGAACCATAACAAGTTGGTTATCATGATGTCCGGCAAAATCCGGCTCAAAGAACCATGATTTATAAGATCACCACCTTACAATGGTTACCTTTTGTCTGTTCGTTATCATGATTTCTAGCACTGTGGGACAACAATTTAATGAAATTTGTCATGATAACAGGTCTACCATTTATAAGATCGTCATCTCAAAATGGTTACCTTCTGTTTATATATGTCAATGAAAGATCGTCACCTTTCATTACATAGCATACGTGAAATAGTAACCACCATGAATCTAGTCAGAGGGTGGTACAAAGGTTTTCACCTCAATTCTATTTCATAGAGAAGAATACATTACAATAAATTTTACTTATAACTTCTCCTAATAGAGAAGATATCATTGACAAAGGATTGCACATCAAATTTTTTCCCATTGAACAATGATCCTGGGAAGTCAGGTCCTCTAGTTACTCCCTTAGAGCTCTCTTTGCCAAAAGGATGCTTGCCAAACTCCCTCTGAATCTGATATCAATCTTCTGACTTTCTAGTGACATGTTGTAACTTCCTCATGATGTATACATGGGTAGGCCCATTTAAAATCATGCAGTCATACCATGTATTTTTAGACTCCCTCTGAATATTAACCTTCTGAACTATTATATTGTCTTTGAGAAGTGTCAGACTCCCTCGTAATGTAGAAGGATACTCATAATCTCAATCATTAAAGGTATTCACTTCAAGATCCCCACTTTATCCTGATCATCAAATGACTAATGAATTTTTGTCTGCACAATATTTGGTAGCATGTGTAAAGTACTAACCTTCATTTCTTGCAAGAATTTCCTCAACCATAAAAGAAAAAAGATCAAGGCAAATGATTTTTTACAACATATCTAGAAATAAAATTTAAGAGAGAATACAATGAGTAGATAAATGTAATACTCAAAGACAACAAATACATATCTCTAGATGAATGGAACATCTTTCTTTTAAAGATTATTCAAGTGAGAATACAACATTGTTTATCATTTACCCCCCACAATGTGAAGTTCCCACTTTTATATTGTCGAACAATTTTGTATCAATTATGAAAACTTATTTCTAAGTTTCAACTTGTTCTTGTCGTCCATAGAAGGTTCAAACATTCATTTAGCTTAACAATAGAAGCGAACATGTCCTTCCAAATACATGTTGCTTCTGTTTTAAGTATCAATTCGACTTTTATTTTATGTCTACCATCATTAGATATGTATGCTTGGGATGCTTGCATTGCACCATTTCAGGATTACAAATAGCGGCCATTAATTTGGAACTTGATAATAATGTTAAAAATCTTTGTGATCAACATCGCCCGGACATGGAAAATGGGATTGTTGCACTCTCTCTCTCTCTCTCTCTATATATATATATATACATATATATATATATATATATATATATATATATATATATATATATATATACATATATATATATATATATATATATACATATATATATATATATATATATATATGCTATGATTCTCTTCACTGTGAGAGTGGGAAAAGATGTGATAGTCTTATGTTATGTTCTTGTCTCCAGTGTTGACTTTTCTCTACAAAGCATTCCTTACCAAATCATTGTTCTTATTCACTGTTAGAGATTGGGCCGCTGCTCTAATAATTAACATATGTTTAATCATTGGTATACCGCTTTGAAAGGAATGGGCTCCTGTAACACACATACACACACACATATATAAGTGCATGAAGACACGATGTAGACACAGAGCATATACATGTTAGAAGTTTTGGTTGATTCCTTTCTACAATTTGAAGTAAGCCAAGGTCAAGGAGATGTTTCACAAAATTTATTTCTTCATGATTTTCTAAACCATACACTCAAAGTTTAGATTGTTGTCCTTGCTACTAAAATTGGAGGTGACCAGCTCCTTGGTAGATAGACCTGCATTATATGTTAGTAATCCAACAAGAAAACATGTATGAGAAATTATTGGTAAAAATGAAATATAAGATTCTAATTCCCAATTTAAGCCTTTTCTTAAGGAGAGGTTGTGATTAGATGCTTAGCTCCTAGGGGAGTGCCTCCTGGGGCTCTAATTAATAGAACAACTCTTGACTAAGCACCATCTCCTCACATTACTTCCTCTTATTAAGACCTTGTGGATAATCAATCTTGATGTATCCATCCTTCATAGGAGAGAGTTCTTTCTCATCCTAGGCCTTATGATTACCCGCTTTGGGTGTATCCATCCTTGCATATGCTTTTTCCTCCTTAATAGTATATACTGGTTTCTCTAGAGAATACTTGATTCCCTGCCTTTCTTCCTTAAGAATATTCATTTATAGAATATCTTGCGAAGTCCTTCAGAGAGGTTATCTCTTTGCCTTAATTCCCTCTAGGAATCATAATGCATTATTGTCATCTTATTAGTGGCTACTTGGAGTAGTCTATTTCTTCTTTTTCTTGATCTCAACATATTGAATATTCTCATAGAATTTATCATTAACTGTAAGAAATCACTAAATCAGTTATTGCTCTTATATGTTTTGGTTGTATTGTTTTCAAATCCCATCTGATTATATTGCTGAATTATCAATTCCTCTTACTTGAATTCTTCCTTTGATCACTCATTGCTATTGATGTTCTTTCTTTTGTATATTCTGTCAGATATGTTTATGTCTTCAGATGGATGCTAGCTGATCAAGGTTGTATGAATTAAGTGACGATGGTCCTCAAATTATTATTATTTGTCGAAGGGCTAATGTTGTACTTTTTTCCACAAATCTTCTGCAAGTTCTTGTATAATTTAATCATGGGCTCCCATAAAGTATCCTCAATCATTCCACCATTTTTCATAAACTTCACTTTTGATAACAATTATTATTTATGCTTCACCCTTCAGGATGGCAGGATAATGCTCTGATACCACTATAATGTGCCCGATCTGGTCTTATGGACTTTGGGACAGATTCCACAATTATTGGGTCTGATATGTATAGTAGAATGTATCTGCGATACATACTTGCATGTAAACGATATCTGAATATACTGATATATTTATAATGTAAATATGTTGAGGATGTTATGAATTGCTTTTGTATTTGGAAGATTAAGTATATTGATACCGATATACGTTGATAAGTGGTTGTCTCTTTAATCTCAGGAAATTAATTCAACAATCTTCTACTACTCTGCCAATTGCTTATCAGATTCGTGCCTTAGATCTACAGCGATCTGCTACTGCTCCCTCTCTATCTACCTCTGTATATATTTGTTCTTGGCTGATATGTGCAATGTCCCCATGGCTTGGGTTGGATAATAAGGCTGTAACCTTTAGTGATCTCTGAGATTTGCAATCATATATCCTTTAAATATATTCAATTCTTTGTCTTTATGGGATATGTAATGAATATTGTTTTCTCTTTCACTTAAGATAATGGTTCAACGATTGGGGCGGTTCAACGATTGGGGCCTGATATTTATAAGGATTATAATTGATACTTGTTGCTCTTATTTTTGGTAGACATGGAAAGTCAAATAGCTGGCGGTGTATTTGAATGCTGATTCCCTCTCTAGTTCGCTGATTGTATGTAACATTTTCGATGATTCCCTCCTTCCTTCACCTCCTGGCTGTTAAGAATATATAGATGCTGAGGGAAAGGTCACGACTTTTCTCTGAGTCACTTGTTACTGATTATCATTATTAAATGTTAATTTATTCTTTCATATATGAAATAATATTTACTAAAAATTTGTTAATATTTATTATATATAATTGTTAAGGTTGTAGCATCTGTTGGATTGATTTTATCATGAGATACCTTGTTGATGGTAAAACATCTTTAAGATAAATATCTTATATATAAAATATACATTATATATGTAATATAATATATATTATATATTATACATTATATATTATTATATTATTATATAATAATATAATAATATATTACATATATGGTTAATATATCAATATTACATATATACTTAAAGATGAGTTATACATATAGTTATTTATTAACTAATGATGATTAACTATAGAGACATGTCTCCTTCTCTCATATTTATGAGTCTTCAAATCTGCATTTGGAAGATATCAATCACTTTGGCAATATTACTACATTTGCAGAAACGATCTTAGAAAAACAACAATAATAGGTTTTTACTAAAAAATTTCATTTATCAAATATATATTGAATTGTAAATTTTGTATTATAAACAATGTTATTATTTTAATATATCAATCTATAATATCAATGATATTTGATATACTATTATTAATATATATTCTATTGACCATTGATATTTATTTATTGTTGACTCTAATATATTAATGTCTTTATTGCATTATAATATATTCTATTATATTATACTTTATATATTTATTTTATTATTATTTTGTTATTAGTTATTATTTAATTCTATTGGAGGAAAATCGGGGACATGACAGCTATATTTCATCAAAAAGCTGAAATAGGAACATGGCATACATAGAACCAATAACAAATTGAAAATGGTAAATTACCAGGATATTTTAATATAGTAATATTATTGCAGTGAACTAAAATTGACCACTCACATTTTGTCAATTTATCCTTAATTCATCCTATTTATGACCTCTCTATTAATTAAAAATTATTTTTATTTTCTAATTAATAAATAATTATCCTGACCTTCATCCTAATCTACTTCTATCATGCTTAAGTCCTAACCTAAGGTAAATAATTAATCTAATTATTTACCCTCATCCTTATCCCCTTCCTCCCAAAATTAAATAAAAAAACCTCCTTAGATATTTCATCCTTCATAACTTTTTATTGTTTCCTATTCTTCACCTAATTCTTCTCCAATCTTCTATACATGCAACTTCTTCCATCAAATCATGCACTCAACCTTGTACTATGTCACATGACATCTAGGCATGGTACCCTCTAGGAATTTTTAATTCCTTTATTCTTGTCACTCTCTCGCCTTTGGAGTGAGGACAAAATTTGTCTTAGTGGAAAAATCTCCTTCCACACTCCAAAGTATCATCTCCTTCTCACTCACCTTATAGTGTAACTTTGGATCATGAATCATCCCATGAGATGAGAGAACCAAATCATTCTCCATCCTATATCTCCCTTTCCTAATCTTGACCATCCATTCAAATTTAACACCTATCTACACATCTTACTCCTAGCCTCTCTCTCTCTCTCTCTCTCTCACCCACACACACACACACGCGCACACACACACACACACACACATTTGCAACCAAGTGCCGTTATGTTGTTGAAATCATGAGTCAATCACTTCAAATTGATCAAATGGGCTAGTCCTACTCAATGTGAGGTTTGACATCATTGTATTTCGTTAAGTTCTATGTTTGTTTGAATCTCTCTTACCTGATCTAAATGTCTTCTGTTCGTTTGGGTTTTATTGCAATGCCCACTCATATTGACAATACAAGTGCATGAAAGCCCTCACCACTTTGAGAAGATCATGGCCAAAAAATTAAGATTTTAAGTACAAATACAAGTTCAAGTCATGACAATGAAAAGATTACCAAGAGTATGGAGTAGAACTTGAGTTGAAGGTTTGAGAAATGTTGAGTAGCAAGAGATATTTTCTTACCACCCAAAAATGATTATGTCAAGATAAGCATGCTGAGGTGGTGCCCACTTGTCATCAACCAATAAGTGAATACCAACTACAAGTGTACGAGCTCATCTAATTAGGCTATGTTGAGTGGACACATTTGGAGAAATCGTTGCTATGATACTGCCAAATTGTTCTTATTTCCTCATTGGTCTAAATGGCCAATTGCTTGTTTCATTTTGGAGTATTACAAGCTTATTACTACGCTTTTGGGTCAGATCGTGTGAGAGCTTTTTTGCATCAACAATTTGGATCATACGCAATTTGACTGAGAAGCACAGTAGTAAATATGGATTGTGGAAACCTACTATCATTAGTATTGCATGTTTTTTACATTTTCCCATTTAGAGTAGGATTTCATTTTATGTTGAGTAGAAGTAGTTCAGTTAAATGAAAGCAATTGTGAATTAATCTTTGTGAGACTCACCTAATATATACCACTAGCTGCTTGCTAATTGTAAGTTTGCCTTGTGTTATAAACTAAAAACTTAATGAGCTTTACTTTGATTATTGCTTGCCCATTGATATGCATCCTTTGATGGTATTAATGTAATGGCAATAGTTTGAAAATCTTACATTTACCTTTGGACATCACACTAACTTGGTTGATGTTGATGGTTAAACTAAGTCTAGTAGAGTCACAAAGACATTCCTAGTCTCTTGCATTTTAGGAGTAGAATAGCCTTCTAAAGCTTTTATCCCTTTGCAGTTTGTTTAGTTGGAAATAGTTGAAGTAGTTGACATCTATTGATTGAACAACACAAGTCCCTTTGCGATGCCCAGCATATCACAACATTACAACAGGGTTAATTCCACAATAAGAAGGAACCTTAGTGTTGTCTCATTTGATCACACAATGCACATTCATTCTTTAGCATATGAGCTTCCTTATTCAAGAAAAAATTGGGGATTGGGTGTTTCATTGGAATACTGAGTGTTTGACATGGTGAAGTGGTTAAGTGCGTGTGGGCTTCTTGGGCACCATCATCTTGTGAGGTTTACACACCATCGTCCCATTGCAAATCTTTATTCTTTAGTAGTAGCAGTAGTGGTCCTAGTTGGCCTCGGTAGAAAATTTCAAAGTTTCTCTTAGGTAGTGAGATGAGTTTGAGCAATTTTTGCCCATGTTAGAGCCAAATCAGTTGATCTCTTAAACAAGAAATTAGTTTTTAGTCAAGGAATAAGGAGTATCGAGGTAAGATGGAATCCAAGGAGTAAAATGGAGAACAAAGAAACATGAATGGACAAGTCTACAAGCAAAGAGGAAATATCATCAACTTGAGTTCTCTTTAAGGAATCCAAGTCCACTTGGACCAAATAGAACAATACAGGTGCATGAAAGGTCTCATCACTTCGAGAAGATCATGGCCAATAAATGAAGATTTTCAGTACAAATACAAGTTCAAGTTATGACAATGAAAAGTTTACCAAGAGGATGGAGTAGAACTTGAGTTGAAGGCTTGAGAAATGTTGAGTAGCAAGAGATATTTTCTCACCACCCAAAAATGATTATGTCAAGATAAGCATGCTGAGGTGGCACCCATTCGTCGTCAACCAATAAGTGAGTCCCAACTACAAGTGTATGAGCTCATCTAATTAGGCTATGTTGAGTGGACACATTTGTAGAAATTGTTGCTATGATATTGCCAAATTGTTCTTAATTCCTCGTTGGTCTAAATGGTCAGTTGCTTTTTTCATTTTGGTGTATTGCATGTTTATTGCTATGCTTCTGGGTCAGATTGTGTGAGAGCTTTTTTGCATCAATGTTTTAGATCATACTCCATGATTTCATCTTGATGATGGATCATAGAGTATAATCCAAAATGTTGATGCAAAAAAGCTCACAGTGAAGTATGGATTGTGGAAACCTACAATCATTAGTATTGCATGTTTTTTACATTTTCCCATTTAGAGTAGGATTTCATTTTATGTTGAGTAAAAGTAGTTCAGTTGAATGAAAGCAATTGTGAATCAATCTTTGTGAGACTTGTCTAATCCATACCACTAGCTGCTTGCTGATTGGAAGTTTGCCTTCTGTTGTAAACTAGAAACTTAATGAGCTTTACTTTGATTATTGCTTGCCCATTGATATGCATCCTTTGATGGTATTAATATAATGGTAATAGTTTGAACATCTTACATTTACCTTTAGAGATCGCACGAGCTTGGTTGATGTCAATGGTTAAACTAAGTCTAGTAGAGTCACGAAGACATTCCTAGTCTCTTGCATTTTAGAATTAGAATCGCTTTCTAAAGCTTTTATCCCTTTGCAGTTTGTTTAGTTGGAAATAGTTGAAGTAGTTGACATCTATTGATTGAACAACATAAGTCCCTTTGTGATACCTAGCATATCACAACATTATAATAGGGTTACGTCCACAATAAGAAGGAACCTTAGGGTTGTCTCATTTGATCACATAGTGCATATACATTCTTTAGTATATGAGCTTCCTTATTCAAGAGAAAATTGGGGATTGGGTGTTTCATTTGGAATACTGATTGTTTGACATGTTGAAGTGGTGAAAAAAATCTCGCATCAACATGACACAATTACTATGTCATTCGTGTCTCTAACCAATTTTCTTCTTACCTTTGTCTTCTACCAATTTATAGATTCCTTGTCCTAGGAAAGTTCAACAATTCTGGTAAAAGAGGGCTAGGAAACCATTTGGGCCCAAGGATGCAAGAAATAAATTCTCATGATTTTGGGCTTCATTATGAAATTGATTATTTTATTGTATTTAGTATATATTGCTTTTGCTTCCTCACAATAATACAATTATTTAATGCTCATTGCCTCTCAATGACTCAATTTGGTATGAGACAATAGTGTTGCAGTCCTTGTAATTAGGTGAAGTGGAAAGTAGCATTGGAAAAGAAATGCCAACAAGTTACTAAAGCAATTGAGAACTAACCCAAGCCATGCGAAGGTGCACTCACTCCCAAATTTTGCCAATACCATATTTGAAATTTCAAAGCCTAGTGCCATTATCACTGCCTTCAAAGGAAAACTTATTGTACTAAATGTCGTCCAAGGGAAGGAGCCAATTGGAAGCACCAAAGGGAAAATAGTAGGTGCCAAATGTAGAAGCCAATTGAAGCAAAATAAAAATGTTGTGGGGGCAATACCAATAGAATTTCCATATTGTGAATAGTGGTCTTCACTTTCCAACACGGAAGCTCGCAAACAATAGGCTCCACAAAAGATTTGGAGGATTTGGGATATGCATATGTAGTAAACCTTTGAATGTTGCTAGTGCTGGAATGATAAAAGGAAAAGTCCTATTCTTGGGAGTGAAGTTGTGAGGATTTACAAGACGCATTATTTTTACAAATTCCTATTTTCTTAACTTTTATAAGGAGATGAAGAGAGCACTTATATTTTTTTAGTAGGGGTGAATGCTTTTTGACCCAGAGCTATGAATTGAAGAGGCCACAAATGGGGGCCTCATCCCAATTGAGAATTGAACCTTGATGGAAAGAACAACAGAACTACTTAACCATCAAAACATGCCAATGTTGGAAAAGAGGGCTCTTTTATTGGAAAACAATTAAAAACAATTCTTTTAATCTTTTTTTTTTTCCCAATCTAAAAGTTGGAAAAAGTGCATAAATAATATGGTATATAAAAAAACATATTTTGTTTTTTTTTTGCGACCAAAATACAATTAAATCACACTTTGCATGCCAAAATTACAAGCCATTCCTATGTTACAATTTGTAACAACTGAAAACAACCTTAGCAGTTGATATAAACTGCAGAATACCATTTGCATTGATTACTACATCTAGTGTCCAAAATAAGGTGCAGCAAAGAAGCCAATGGCATTTACCCTATAAATCATTGGGTAGAAATAAAGGTGAACATTTATTTTGAAGAGCTAAGGGCATCCCATCCCTAAAATCGCTTCCAATGCTCAGAAATATTACTTCCTTACTCTCACATACTGAGAGGTGATAAATATATCCTTCAGAAGTGCAGGCCTTTTCCCCAACACCATTATTCAAAGTGAGAGAAGCGGAGCAAGGTATCTAGGAATATTCCCGTGAGGCCTTAGGACAGGATGTAAACAGGAACAAGGCTTTACCATGCCATAATAACAATCAGAACATGGCTACTAGACATCGTTAACAACAAATATTGACAAGCACGTGATTGTACCTATAGATGTAACAGGTTTCACTCACTAAAGATGAATTATATTAAGTTGTGTACACACTTATACCTTGTGAATGTACCATTATAGTCCTTTGGATATTTATTTAACATGATATTGCCGAAGATTTTGGTTGCTAAAGCAACAGGCTATAAAGAAAGTAGGAATCCTACATGCTTAAACCTTTGAACATCACATTCAAGTATGAGTCCCTTAAGATATGACCAAAGTTATGAAACCAGTAAATGCATCTAGGCAGAGAAGGAAATCAAACTACAACACATACAAAATGATGTTTGGATATTGTAAATGTGCTTGTGGACAAGTTACATCAGATTGGTGCCTTGATCATATTGGTCAACAAAATGAAGTTTTATACACATACATACACATGCAAACAAAATATGTAAACTGGGAGTGCGTTCATGAACCATAAGCTAGGCTTTTTGAATAAACACACATTCGTCTATGTAACTAAAACATTCATAACAATGTCTACATAGAAATCCATGATTAGATAAGGTGAACCCACATAGTGCATTAGAACGATTGTACCAAATGCACTTTGCTACATTTTATAATCCATGTGTGAAACAAGAGACTATTACAATAGTAGATCAAAACACACGGCCTTAGGAATAAGTAGAGCATAACCATC
The DNA here is from genome assembly GCA_028749045.1 of Cupressus sempervirens. Classification (NCBI taxonomy): domain Eukaryota; kingdom Viridiplantae; phylum Streptophyta; class Pinopsida; order Cupressales; family Cupressaceae; genus Cupressus; species Cupressus sempervirens. The sequence goes on along the minus strand of CM053792.1, from coordinate 368,352,234 downwards.
AAAGGGAAATGAGAACATCCTAGAAAGCCATTTGAGATCAGTATGCACATTCAGTATCCAAAGATATCTTGAATAGCTTCTAATAAGCAAATAAAAGTACATATTTCTATGCCATAAAAGGGAAATAGACATAGTTGACTTCCCACAGTTAAAACCTTAAAGGAAAGTGATTACAGTTTATTGATCTAACCAAATTTCAGCAGCATTACGACATACAGATTATTATTCTACAATCATGAAACTAGAAGAATGAGACAGAATAGAGAACACAAATACACGTGGGGAAAAACTTTCTAGGTGAAAACCTCACCCTCCAAACCATCAAGCTAATGTATTATTCAACAAGAAGTTAGAATACATTTTCAACCTTCATATGAAGATTTATATCTTGCTCCATTCTAGAGAAAATCCGACAGCATAACCCTGTGCAAAGAACTTCTCATCCTGTGCGTCCTCTTCCTGTGTTTACTAGTTACCAGTGGTTATCTGTTTGTAGAGAAGATATTTGTGCTTTTAGTGGGGTCCGTGGATCTAGTGGTGTTGCCTGTTTGATTAGAGATTCTATTTTCAGCAGTACTTCTATTGTCCACTCCGATATGCTTGCCAGGTTCATGTGGGTTCGTATTGACCGTAAGTGCCATTGACAGAGAGATTTATTTATTGCTGTTTTCTATTTCTCATCAACTTCCTTCCATTATGCTATTTATGGTGTTGAGGACAGAGACCCTTATGTTGACCTTAGCGAGAGTGTTTCTCAGTTTGCTGCTTTAGGGGACATCATCATTCTTGGTGATTTCAATGCAAGGATTATGACCGATGCTTTGATTCCATCTACTCCACTGAGATTGATCCAACTACTTTGGGGCTTCAATGTATTTCTGAGGATGTTCTTGGATTGATTTCCTGCTATGGTAATCATTTTTTGCAATTGTGTGAGTCCTTTGATTTGGTGATCTTGAACAATCTTTCTTACTTTCCTCATTCAGAGCTCTTTACTTACTGGCCTCATTGTGGGGGTGCTAGTGTGGTTGATTATGCGCTCACCTCTCCCTTTGTCTCCTTTATCCACAACTTCACCATCTTGCGCCTTCCTCTTGCGGATCATGCTCTCCTCCGTATCCATTTTTGTCTTTCTCTACATTCATTGCCTCCTCTTTAGTCACCTCATCTCGTCCCTTCCACTGCCCGTTCCCCTGCTTGGTTCCGTTTCTTCGACGGTGATAATGAGCTCCTTTCCTTTCATCTTTTGAGTCCTTAATCCTGCGTGTTTTGTTGATTCTTGTGAGGCCTCCTCCATGTTTGATTTGCTTGGGACAACCATTTGGAAGTCCGCCATCCTTTCCATACCTTACCGTCCTTCACTATCCCTCCATAGAAAATGCGGTAATACATGCCCTATGAACCAATGGTTCAATGTTGACTGCAAAGCTTTTCATCTGTGAGTACATTTTGCTTTTGAGGCTTAGTCCCTTGATTATGCTCACCTTCGGTTGTCTTACCTTCGTTTTTTTTGCCGCAAGAAACTATCCTTTACCGCTTCCTAGTGTAAATCCCTTTGCTGCATGTTGATCCGTAATCTCCAGCTTTGTTGTCACACTCTTTTCTCCCGCTGTACCCCTCCATTTTCCATCCTTGACTTTCGCTCCCTAACCACTCACACCATGGCTCTTTATGACATTCCTGGGCAACTTTCTATTCATCCCATTCCGCCTCCTTTTTGTTACCTGTTCATCCCCTCTCACATTTACGAGGCCATCAGATCTATGAGATGCAGTAGAGCGACAGATAATGAGGGGTTCCAGGATGAACTCTTCAAGTTTGGGGCCTCCATTCTGGGTCCCTATCTCTCTATACTATTTAATAAGGTGATTTGTACTAGGTTTTTGATTTCTTGGTCTAGGCATCTGATTTATCCAATCCATAGGACCGGTCTTGCATCTGATCTTGGGAATTATAAGACTATTATGATCGGGCACACATTTGCCAAACTATATGCTACATCACTCAATGCTATGTTATCTAGAGAGCTTGACAGGAAGGGTTGTAGAGCTAGAGGACAGGCTGGTTTCCAAGTTGACTACTAGACTATGTATCACATTTTCACTTTACGAGCTATTATCAAGGAGGCTAGACATAGATTGGAGAAAGTTTACTATTGCTTTGTTGATTTTTGCAAGACTTTTGATTCTATTCCTAGTATGGCTTTATTTCAGAGGCTTCAGGAGATTGGGATTTCAGAGATGTTACTAACGGCTATCATGAGATTATATGAAACTGTTGTGGGTAGGTTCAGGACTCCTGATGGTTTCTCAGTCCCGATCCATAGCACCATTGGGGTTAAATAAGGCTCCCTCTCTCTCTCCCCCCCACTTTGTTTGGTTTGTATATTGATGAGCTTGAGGACTTCCTTTTGAAGTCTTTGCTTGTAGGTGACGGTTGCTACTTACACCAGGTTTTGATCTCCATTCTTCTTTTCGTGGATGATATTGTTCTTCTCGCTTCTTCTCTAGAGAGTTTACAGAGGCCTCTGGATGGTTTGGCTTCCTTTTGTGTTCAGAGACAGCTAGCGATTAACCTGGGTAAGACTCGGGTTATGATCTTTAATTGCATTAAGACTTCTCATCTTCATTTCTTTTTTCAAAGATAGGAGATTGAGATCACTTTTTATATGTATTTGGGAGTCAAATTTTTTGGGCCTCGCTTTAGTATGAGACTGGCAATACAGTCTAGAGTTAGCAAGGGTATGGGTTCTCTTGCTATGGTTGAGAAACAATGCTTTAGATTCCATTTTGAGGATACCTCGTCCAAGTTATCCCTCTTGGACTACCTTCTTCGGCCGACTGTTCTTTATGGCTCAGTGGTTTGGGGGCCTTATCTCCTTAGTTCTGACTGGGCCTCGATTGAGCGGTTTCAGAGATTGCTTTTATGGTGCATCATCAGATGTCACAGATTCACTCCTCACAATATCATTCTTGCCAAGTTTGGTGCTCATCCCTTCAATCCTGTGGCTATATTTGATCTGATTTGGTTCCTTCATTGTGCGCATTCGATTGGTGAACATGATAGATATTCCTACCTGGCATATTGCTTTTCTATTGCTATTGCATGTTCTGACACTAGCTCTCGTGCTCGTTGCTGGTATGCATAGGCATCTTCTTTGTTGAGCTCAATTGGGATTGATATTCGTCTCCCTCCTTATTAGTTCTCATTGAATGCCCTTGCTCATCTCCTCCCATCTAGACAGGAGTTAAATGAGCATGTCAGACTTGATATTTACAAACAATATATTATTGCTACTTGGACTGACCCTCATGCTGGCTTACGTTCGCGGATGGCCTTCTATGCGGAGCACTTTCTAGAGATCAGTGATGGGTTATTGTCCGTCCTAGTTACCTTTCTCGACGGTGGAGTCATGTGCTTTGTATCTCTCTGGGGTCTTTTAGAGTTGGTTCTCACCATCTTCGTGCTCAGATAGACCATCATATTGACATAGGAGAACAAATTTGTAAGCTGTGTTCTTTAGTTGAGGTCGAGATGGAGACTCACTTTATTTTTAGATGCCCTATCTTTTATGAGATCAGAGGGAGATTTTATTGTCTGTTCTGGGACTGTTCTCTTTCTGCTTTCTTTAGTTATTGTGACCAACGGTGTCTAGCGCTCTATCTTCAGGAAGCCACTTTGCTATATGATATTACTCTATACTCACTACTTCCTCACCGACATTGCTCTGATTAGCCTATTACTGCCTTTTTTGCACCCTTATCTCCTTTACAGGGTGTGAAAAGGCTAGCTAGTTCTACTAGTGCTGTTGGTCATTCCAGATCTGTCAAATCTTGCAATGGTTTCTTACGTCAGCGACACTCCTCCACGAGTTCACAGAGATAGTTTAGGGCTCTTGTTCACTCACAATCTTATCCTTCTGTGACTGATTTCTTTTTGCCAAGGAAGGACTCCTAGTTTTTACGTTGTCCTCTCTCTTCTTATTCGCTTTTCTTGGACACCGTTTGGTGCTCCTGCTGTTGTCCGCGGTCTGGTTGTAAACTCTCAGTCCCATAGACCTTTTGTGGTCTTTTGTTGGACATTAATAATCTTATCTTACATATCTTCAATAACTCATTGTATTTATAGAGTTTTCATACAAAAGGAAACAGTTTCTAAAGTGTCTACATTCAACGTATCTACAACTTATTTAGAAACTTCCTTTATGCTCAACTCTTGCATAAAACAAAGTAAAGAGAATAAAGCCCAAAAAAAAGACTTGTAGTTTTTTTCTCAAGACTATCCTTGTGGAAAATTTGTTCTCATTTAGCATCTTTCAAATATGCATAAATAAAAAACCAATAAAGCATGATAAGTTTGAGTCACCATATCCCAACAATCTCCCACTTGACAAAGACCTTACATGAGTCAAACTAATGAAACTATATCATCACAACCATCCATGAAACCACATAAATCTTAACACACGCTCTCGTGCTACATCTCTACCAAGGACATTTTGAATCCTAAAGATGTTAACTTCTCCAATCACATGAAGATACCCTCTCCAACTAGTGAACCAACAAATGTGAAAGACCCTTCTACAACAACAAGATCTAAGGCATCCTCCAACATCTGTAACACTAACACAAATCATCCATCACCATGTGATGAAAAGTACAACCACTGCTAAAGCTCCCACTGAAACGTGATATTGAACTCTCCAAGCATATGACACATCATCCCCTAAATTTGAAAAAACATCAAGGCCTACACATCACATTGAGTGAAATCGAGATTTCCAAACTAAGGAAATTCACCATGCTATAAATCCCCATAACTGACTATCGAAGTACTCGCTTATCATCCATCTTCTCATCCCAAAGTAACCACACCAATGCATAAGTAACGACAGACAAGGCACATCGACACTGAATCAAATCTGGTGGATATAGACAATCCACATCCAAGTTATCCCACTACAATTAAATGGGTGGCCTACCCACCTGACTGCGTAACTTGTAGATCCAATCATTTTAACATGCAAACCCACTATCAAATTAGTGACATGTAGGAAATGAGATCAAAGAGAATAATCATGTAGACAACATGATTCAAACACCAAATCAAGCACAAATCTTATTTCCCAAACATGTCCACATCAAGCACCATAGTCTAGGAATACAAAAAAACTTCACTATAGAAATGTTGAGTGACTGATTACGTACCAACATCTCTATGCAGAGTGACAAACACACCTCTAACCATGCACAAAGCATGCATGTAGAACTACAACTATGTAACAAACAAATTTTCATAACCAATTTAAAACACCTAATAATCTGATTTAATAAGTAACTGATTCCATTTCACATGACTTCCATTAACTGAATTTAACTAGGATAAAGTAATTGTTTTCTATTCTAACTGTAATTCTTATTCAACTGATATAATGAAATAAAAGAATACATTGCTAACATTTTAACTATTACTAACTGATAACATATTTAGCTGAAAATAAAGTAACGACTATCTTCTATAACAACTAATACAATTCATTTAATTTATGCTACTAGAAAACTAAACTATCTATTTATTCTTCTATGGATTTAAAAGGTAAAAGTGCAAAAAGAAACATATAGATATAATTGAGGAATCCCTTTATCATGTTGTTCATGCCTCAGCATTGGTGAGAGGAGAAGTATTGACATAGGCTTAACCTCTCAACCTCAGACCATACTTATCCCCACACATCCTAACTTAATAGAATGACCCTCCCTACCTCGCGATCAGGCTTGGGATGTTCTTAAGTCCAGCCATCCGAGCTACCCTATGGTTTGAGTGCCCCGTCAACTATACCTATATAACTGACGTCCATGGACAAACAAATGATCTCAAGATTGACACATATGCCTATAACTACCTTGGCCAAGGATTTCAGTTGGGTTCGTGAACCCGATCTCCACCACTCGACTTGACAATAGATTCCATTTCGGGGCATGCATGAGCTATTAATTATTTATTCCAATCTGATTTCATATTTTTATTTGCAGGATTAATGTACACCTCTTCACCATTCATTGGCCTCTCTGCTGGGTGAATTCCTTGGTGTTCGCATGACTCTGATTTGGTTTTACACCTCTTCACCATTGCTATGGCTTCTTTGCCAAGTGAATTCCTCGGTGTCAAAGTGTTCTGAATTTGCTCGGTAATTTATTTAAGCATGTGTAATGATATGGATTCATATAAACAATCAAGATTATTCAACTTCCAAGGAATTTATAATTGATGTAAGCTCAGGAACAACTTGGTAATTGATTTCATATACACCTCAGATTACAACAACTAGCATTATGGATTTGTCTTTACTTAACAGGCTTAGCCGGCTGAAGGTGGATATTGAACCAAAATGAGAAAGAAAAAAAATATTGGTAAAACATATGCAATTTATTCACTTTCTTTATGCATCGGCTGAGTTTAGTAAAATCGATTCACATTTAGCATTGCTTCTATGTATTTAATCTTGCCATTAAAAATACCACTCTAAGTCGGTTTAACATGGAATACCAAACAAGAAATAATATTATCAGAATTCATGACCTGCGATTCGTTTGTATCTTGTCCTCCCGCAAATCTGAGGTTTAATTCCGGCTTCAATCCGACAATAATGATATATTGGATTTAACAGCAGGGTGAATATATTGGATGTTCTGCAGGGATTCAGGGTGTAAGAAAAGTATGGTATTCGGCTGAGAGAGAGAGAGAGAGTTCAAACGTAGACATATATGATGGAGAGAGCAAGAGATGGAAGAAGTATATGCCTCCTAATTCAATCACGACTCCTAAATAATTTGGCCGAGACTTTGTTTTCAAGAAGTCTATTCGGATGCATTAAGAATTTCAATTTTGAAAAGAATTAAAGTGGGAAGAAATGAGGAGAAAATGAAGAGATTTAATCTTTTATTTTATTATTATATGCTCTTATGTACGTTTATGCATATATATTGATGAGGTGACATCATTAGATTATATTACTATAATTTATTGGTGCCATTTCATTTTTATATTCATGTGTTTGTATTTAAGTGTTTATAATAATGATAAAATAAGAAGATTTAATATTAATCTCTAAGGTATGAATTATATTTTAATTTAGGTTACTTTATGTTTTTTATTATATTGTTTTCCTAATAGCCCATACGGTCCCATAATGTAACCTTTGGTCAAGTTGTCTTATCTTTTCTAAGGGAGTCTTAGGTCATACCTGTTGATAATGATGATTGAACCAAACGACCATCCCATTCCGATGATCCCGTTTAGCAATGCTTCCCCTCTCTTCAGTCTTCTCCTACAATCACCCAAGCAAAATATTCTCGCCAACACATTAATTCAAAAATATATTGTTCGATAATTCAAATCAAACAATTGCTAATCATCTAACAATAGTTATAAGTTATTGGTTATTTTATCAACGTCTATAATAACTAACTCATTTCACATGATCATGAAAGGATATAATTTGTTATCAGTTGGTACAACGTATATAATTAACTAACTCGTTTCCCATGATCAAGAAGAGAAATAATTTGTTAACAGTTGACACAACGTATATAATTAACTAACTCATTTCAAATGTTTAGGAAAAGAAATTTTTTTTTGTTAAACCAACAATTATGATCAAATTAAAAAATTAGGGCAAAGTTTGGGATGTAACTTACCCTTCCCCTTAGATTTTTCATCATCCTCGATGAACATAGTAACAAAACTTAAGTAATATTTAGTCAGTTTATATAGGAAGAAAAGAAATATTCAGTTTTCAATTTCAGAGAAAAGATGGGGTTAGCTTTGAAAAATGTCATGATAATCCTCGCAAGTGGCATTATCCTCAGCATATTGGTCCCACTAGACCTTGCACTGAGTCACTTCCTGATTTCGTAAGTGTAGCTTATGCACCTTGAGTATTTTGAGTGGTCTTACCTCAACCACCCTTGGTTCTCGCACCTGCAATAATTTCCAATCAATCATATGATCATGGTGGGTAATGTACTTTTAAGATATGACACATGGAAGACGTCATGCATCCTGGCAAGGGCTGGTGGTAAAGCAATCCTGTAGGCTACTGGGTTCACAACTTCCAATACTTCAAGGGGTCCCACATATCTCGAGGCTAATTTAGCATTTTTGCCAAACTTGATATTACTCTTCTGAGGTTTAACCCTTAGTAATACCTTGTCCCCTACTGAAAATTCTCTAGGTGTTCTTCTGGCATTAGCATAACTTTTCTATCTGTCGTTAGCTTCCTTTAACCTTTGACGAATCTGGATTACCTACTCTTCCATCTTTTGAAGCATTTCAGGTCCAACAATGATTCTATCTTCCAATCGATTCCAACTCACAGGAGTTCTACATTTACGACTATACAAGGCTTCAAAGGGAGCCATTTTAATGGTGGACTGATAGGAGTTATTATATGCAAATTCTACCAAGGGTAAGTATGTTTCCCATTGGTACTGTTGGTCCATATAATATACTCTCCGAATATCTTGTAATACCTGATTTACCTTTTCCGTTTGACCATCTGTCTTAGGATGATAAGCTGAACTAATGTTTAATTTAGTACTCAAGGCTGAAAATAATGTTTGCCAGAATCTAGAAGTTATCCTAGCATCCCTATTTGAAATAATCTTCTCTGGAATTCCATGCAATTTGAAAATCTTTTTCATGAATTTATGGGCAATCTCTGATGCTCCATCAGTTAAATTCCCTGGTATAAAATGAGAAACCTTTGTCAATCTATCAACCACGACCAAAATGGTATTGTGTTGATTTTGTGTCATAGGTAATCCTTGTACGAAATCCATGGATATTACTTGCCATTTCCACTCGGGTACTTCATTAGGGTGTAACAGACCTATTGGGTATCGATGTTTTGCTTTTACTCTCTGGCATTCCAAACAACTTGCGACAAACTTTGTTATCTCCCTTTTCATCCCTTTCCAGAAGTATAGGGGTTTTATATCAGATAGCATTTTTGTTACTCTTGGATGTCCTAAATATGGAGCTGAATGAAATTCTCCTAAAATCAGTCTTCGGAGTTTAGGGTCATTGGGTACATAAATCCTGTTGTGATATCTTAGTAATCCATCCTCTTCTAAGTTAAACTCTGAATACTTGGGATCTTGTGGGTCTCTGGTAAGAGCTAGGCTGATTTCTGCACAAAATTCATCTCGTTCTAAGTATCGTAAAATCTGATCCTTTAACCGGAAGTTTACAATAGTTATTTTTGAGAGGTGTCTTCTCCGGCTTAGGGTATTTGCCACCTTGTTTTCTTTGCCTTTAATATAACTTATATTGAACTCATAATCTGCTAAGAATTCTAGCCACCTCCTTTGTCTAGCATTAAGATTCAGTTGGGTGAAAATATACTTTAAACCATGATGATTGGATCTAAGTTCAAAAAGTTTTCCAATCAAGTAATGTCTCCACATTTTCAAGGCATGCACAATAGCTGCTAATTCAATATCATGGGGTGCGTAACTCTATTCATAGTTTTTCAGTTTTCTCGATTCATAAGCAATAACCTGTTCATTCTGCATTACCACACCTCCTAATCCTTCTCCAGATGCATCTGTTATAATTACGAACTGCTTTTGTGGGTCAGGTACCCTTAGTATAGGTGCTGTAGTTAGTTTTTCTTTCAAAAACTCGAAGGCTGATTGACACTTCTTTGTCCAGAGAAATTTCTTCCCTTTCCTCTGAAGTGAGGTGATCGGGTAGGCTATCCTTGAAAAATTTCTGACAAACTTTCTATAGAATCCTGCTAATCCCATAAAGCTCCTAACCTTGGATACATTTTTAGGTATAGGCCATTCCTTAATTGCTTTTATCTTTGACGGATCTACTGCTATACCTTGAGCTGATATAATGTGTCCTAAATACTGAATTTCCTTTTGATAAAAAACACAATTAGATAATTTCCCATACAGTTTATGTTCTCTTAGTCTTTGCAGAACTATTTCTAAATGCCTTTGATGTTCTTCCTCGTTCTTATAATATATTAAAATGTCATCTATAAAGACCAATACAAACTTATCCAGATAGTCTTGAAATATGCTGTTCATTAAGTTCATAAAAGCTGTTGGGGCATTGGTTAACTTGAATGGCAATATTGAAAACTCATAATGTCCTTACTTGGTTCTGAATGCGGTTTTATGTATATCTTTGTCCTTTATTCGAAACTAGTGGTACCCTAACCTGAAGTCAATTTTTGAAAACATTGTCACACCCTTCATTTGATCAAAGAGATTATCTAATGGGTACCGGTTTTCGATGGTGACTTTATTGAGCATTCTGTAATCTATGCATAATCTCATGGTTCCATTCTTCTTCCTCACAAATAGCACCGGGGCTCCCCATGGCGAGACACTGGGTTGGATCAATTTCTTATCTAACATATCCTAAAGTTGGATTTGTAATTCCATTAATTCTGTAGTTGTCATCCTATATGGTGCCCGAGATATGGGTTTTGCTCCTGGTATCAAATCTATGGTGAAATCAAATGCTCGGGAAGGGGGCAGTTTAGGAAGTTCTTCAGGAAACACGTCTTGATAATTCTTTAAATAGGGGTGCTTTTCCTCGAAGGATTCTTTTAACTTTTCTCTGATTTCTCCATCTTCATAAATATAGTGATCTCCATAAGTGGTGGTCTTAGGTTCCCTTGTGTCTTCAATCCTAACTGCAAAAATCTCACAACCTTTTCTTCCATATCTTTTAAGTTGCATTGCAGAAATTTGTTTTGATTTAATTTCATGTTTAATCCCTGTAATGCTTATGGGTCTACCCCGATCATCCACGCAACTTACTGTTTTAGCAAGGCAATCTACTTTGGCCTTATGTTCATTGAGCCAATTGATTCCTATGATAATGTCGTATGACCCAAGAGGTGCTACATATAAGTTCAATTTTGTCGAAAAATTCGGGAAGTCAACCTGAGGTTCAAACAGGCACTGCTCTACCTTAGCCCTTGACTAGTTTGCATACTCGACTATCCATGGTTTTGCCATAAAGCTAGATCTTTTCGGAAACCTACCTAACAGTCTAGGTGATATAAAACATTCAGAAGCTCCAGTATCAATTAAAATGGACACAGGATTACCATAGATCGTACTCGGAGTTTCAATGGGGCCTATCTGCTGGTCTGCCTGCCTATTATCCAGGGTCGCATGAATCTTTTGCTGGAAGACTCGTTGTTGTTGCGGTAAGGGTGGTCATTGCGGCTGGTTGGCGTTGGGTTTACTGGGGCACCTATTAGCATAATGATCTCCTCCACAGGTAAAGCATCCTCCTAATGGTCCCTTCTTTTCATTATTCTTGTTATTCTTATTCATATTGAAATTGCTTTTAACATCCTTAACTCCATTACCCTTCAACTCTGGATTGCTGTATTTGTAGTCCTTAAATTGCTTTTCCTAGGGCCCGAAATCAGCACCCTCTGAATTCTAGGTTGTCTTTCTCTTGTTGTCTCGGATGGAGTCATCCTTCTTGATCTTGTGTTCTTACCGAACAACCTTCTTTAGAGCTTCTTTGATGGTTCGGGGAGCGAGAACATCAATAGCTCCTATCCTATTTTTCAAACCCATGATGAATTTTCTCACTTTCAAATAGGTGTCCTGTTGATACGTTGGTACATATTTTATCAACCAGGTGAACCTCTCCCAGTACATAGGTGTCCTGCTGATACGCTGGTACATATTTTATCAACCAGGTGAACCTCTCCCAGTACTTATGTACTGACATGTCTCCTTGCTTTAAGTTTTGGAAGTCTAAAAGCTTCTAAACATAAAAGGTTTGGGACAGCCAGTGATTTCTGAAAATGGTTACAAATTTCTCCCAAGTGATCTCAGTGGTTTTTATGTTCTGCTCAACTTTGGTGTTTCCCCACTAGGTTGCAGCTTCTCTGGTAAAATGATATATTCCCCAAACTGCTTTAGAGGTTTCAGAGAAATTCCTAATTTCGAAGTACTGTTCCATCTCAGTTAACCAAGCTTCTGCTTCCTCCATGGACTCATATTCGGAAAACTTGGGTCGTTTTATTTTCTTAATGTCCGCTAACAAATCAGCCACTATTTCTTTCTTTGTTTTTCTGATTGCTTGGGGGAGGAGGTTTTGTTATGCTTAGAGACTTCTGTCTCCGCTCGAGGAGGTGGTGAGGTTTGAGTTTCCTCGCGGTTCCGCCCTATTTGGGCTGCCATTTCACTTATTCTTCTTTCTGTGTTTTCTAACTTTAGTTGCATTTTTTGCAAGATCTGAAGTAACAAATCATTAGAAGATTGGGTGTTCTCACGAATTATGTCTTGATTTACAATGTTCTCGTTGCTGTTCATTTTATGTTTATTGTTCCCACCTGTTAATTTACAAATTGTGTCAATTAAGTGGAGGAAGAAGAGATTTTACAAATAGAAGAAGTCTTACAAACACATGAATCGAGGATCTATGAAACTGTAAAAGAGGATTGCTTTGCCAAGTGTTCCAATTTTGGATCAGCTTGTTTCTATATGCCACTTTGCTAGCAGGAGTCCACTTGACTCTTTCTTTCTTCATCTGTTGAATTGCCTGGTTTAGAGTTTCATTGTCTCGGGGTATGGAACAACGGGTGTAGTCATATTTTGTCATGTTTTTAATGAGATAGGAAAAGATGGGGTGTCGAGTCTTCTTGCAGTGTGTTTTATGTACTGTAACAGTTGGATTTTCTACAAACTAATTACATCATTAAACTAACTAATTTATAATTCAAATTCACATGACATAGAAATAGAAACTAAATTTTGAGTCGTACAAATTACTATTAGCTAATATATTCAGCTGAAAAATAAATCTACTCTACTTATAGATTACTGAAATGAAAATGCAATTTAATATGCTTATGATCAACTAAGTAATTCTGGAAAATAATATCTAACTTTTCAGTAAATGTAATTTACAGCTTTAAAAGAAAAATACTAAACTTACAGGGTAAATAGAACATACTGTTTCTAGTTGAGTGACTTTTTGATTGGTTGTCCAAGCTTTGACTTTGGTGAGAGGAGAAGCATTATCATAGGCTTAACCTCCCAACTGCGGACCTTTTTACTTATCCCCACAAGTTTTAATTTAATAGAACGGCCCTCCCTACCTCGGATGTTCATTGATCCAACCATCGGAGTAATCAGGTGGGTTGAGGTCCCAACAACTATTCGGAAGAATAACTGAAGCATTAGGACAACAACACGATCAATTGTTGTGGCAAGTCTGCCTTTTACCACCTTGGCCAAGGATTTCGAAATGTGGGTTTATAACTCAATCTCCACCACTCAGCTTGACAACTAATTTCGAAAGTGGAATTTGCATGAGCTAATTTCATTAGATTTAATTTATATATTTGTGGTTACTGATTTCATTCATGTATTTCTTTTACAGGTTTATCTACACCTCTTCACCATAATCAGGCCATCAGGCCGGTGACTCTTTGGTGCCTGAACATTTGTCTTTATTTGCATATCTTACACCTTCATCACCTGATTCTGGCATTAGCTGGGTGATATCCTTGGTGTTCTCATTACTGTTTATTAGCTATTGAATCATATCTTTCAGAGATTAATAGTTCAGTTTTTAAATGAAGTATCTTCAGGCATTACTCATAAAGATTGGTAAATTTAATTGTATTCTGCTCCTGCAAGATATTCGACTGAATGGAATGGCTTTGGCCGATGACTAAACTTAAGTCAGACTTTTTAAAGATGGTTACAGACTTTCCATTGAGGACGGCATGATTTTCACATAACATGGAAGAGTTTAAATTGAGAATTGATTCGGCACATAGCATGGAAAAGATTTTAACAAAGTTGATTCATTACATAGCATGGAAAGAATAAAAGTCGACTCAGCACTTTGCATGGAAAGATTTTAACAAAGTCGATTCATTACATAGCATGAAAGAGTAAAAGCCGACTCAACACTTTGCATAGAAAGATTAAAAATAGACTTAGCTATGCAAGGTAAAAGGGAAAAGAAGAATTTGTGAAACACCATCTTACATGACACACTTGTTCTGCAGTTGTTTTTGCTGTGACTGGCCCAACATCTCCTTCCTAGACTTCCACGGGTGTGCCACTAATTTTGGAATGCAAAGCGATAAATTCTGAGTGCTGTAGGCACCGTATAAAGCAAGGAAACTTGATGAAAAACTTGCAAAGAAATGAAGTCGGATGTCAGGGAAAAATGGTATGCTAGTACACGAAAAAGCTCACATTAATATGTATTTCAAGTCAACCCTATGGCTTCCTTGCCGTTACAAGAATTCATTCAAATTGTTTTATTATTCAGTTTGAAAGAAGTAATATGAAAAGAGGGAAAATTGAAATGAAAGGAAAGATGAATAGTTTATTTTTAATATTATTTAATATTATATTATCATCTTGGTTAAGTTTATAAATACGTAGTTGCAAGGTGGCATTATTGGATTAATAACTCTAATGTAATGGTGCCACGTATTTATTTATTTATGATCTTAATCGAGAGAGTAAAATAATATTAAGTGATATTATTATTTAATAAATTTAATAAAGTTAAGAACTTTTTTATTTTGATAATTATATTGTTTTTAATTGTTAATTTTAGCTCATGCAATTTTTCACTAAGAAAATTTTATGGTCAAGCCCTAATAACCTTGCCATTGCGACTTTAAAGTCAAACCTGTCATTTCTGATGACTGAATCTTATGTTCATCCCATTCTGATGACCTTGTTTCGTAATGCTTCCTCCCTCTCTCCGGTCTTCATCTTGTAAACATTTTTAAACAACATTCTTGCCAAAACATCAATTCAAGATTCATAATTTGTTAAACAAAATCATCAAGTGATCGTTAGGAAATTTCATTGTACAATGACTAAAATTAACTAATTCCATTTCACATGAACACAACGACTAGATTTAACTGACTAGTTTAATTTGATAATCAAATCAATGCAACGGCTGTAATTTAACTGATTCAATTTCATATGAACATGAAGAAATAAATAATGACTATAACTAACATGATATAACAACGGCTATAATGAACTAACTCGATTTCACATGAACATGAAAAATTAATTTGGTTCAACGGCTATAAATAGCTTAAAAATTTTAGGGCAAAATTTGGGATGTAACATACCCACTCCCTTAGGTTTTTCATCGTCCACGATGAAATAATATCAAATTGTATTTAAAAAAAAATAAAAATAAAAGAAATGAAATATTCAGTTTCCAGTTTCTGTAAATAGATAGGGGTATTTTTGAAAAATATCATGATAATCTTCCCATGTAGTATTATCTTCTGAATACTAGTCCCCCTGGACCTTGCATTGAGTTGCCTCTCGATTTCGTAAGTACAACTTACGTACCTCGAGTATTCTGAGTGGTACCTCTACCACCCCTGGTTCTCGCACTTGCAACAATTTTCAATCAATCATATGCTCATGATGACTAACAAACTTCTCAAGGTAAGAAACATGGAAGACGTTATGCATCTTGGCAAGGGTTGGAGGTAAAGCAATCCTGTAGGCCATTGGGTTAACAACCTCCAAAACTTCAAAAGGTCCTACGTATTTGGGGGCGAATTTAGCATTTTTGCCAAACTTAATAGTACTCTTTTGAGGCTTAACTCTCAATAACACCTTGTCCCCTACTAAGAACTCTCTAGGTGTTCTTTTCACATCAGCATAACTTTTCTGCTTGTCATTTGCTTCTTTCAATCTCTAGCAGATCTGAAGTACTTGTTCTTCCATCTCATGTAGCATTTTTGGCCCAACAATGACCCTGTCCTCTAATTGATTCTAGCTTACTGGGGTTTTGCATTTACAGCCATACAAGGCTTCAAAGGGAGCCATTTTAATTGAAGACTGTTATGAGTTATTATATGCAAATTCAACTAAAGGTAAGTACGTTTCCCATTGATACTGCCGATTCATGCAATAAACTCTCAGAAGGTCCTCTAATACCTGATTCACTCGCTCTGTTTGACCATCTGTCTTAGGATGATAAGCTGAACTTATATTCAATTTAGTGCCCAAAGCTGTAAATAGTGTCTGCCAAAATCTAGAAGTTATCCTTGTATCTCAATTTGAAATAATTGTTTTTGGAACCCCATGTAATCTGAATATTTCTTTTATGAACTTATGGGCTATTTCAGGTGCCCCATCGGATAAATTCTCTGGAATAAAATGTGCAACCTTAGTCAATTTATTAACCACGACCAAAATAGTTTTATGTCGATTCCTGGTCATAGGCAATCCCTATACAAAGTCTATGGATATTACTTGCCATTTCCATTCAAGTACCTCATGTGGATGCAATAGTCCAGCTAGGTATCGGTGTTCCGCTTTCACTTTCTGACACTCTAAACAACTTGCTACAAACTCAATTATTTCTCTTTTCATTCGCTTCCAAAAGTATAAGGGTTTTATGTCGAATAACATTTTTGTTACTCCTGGGTGTCCTGAATATGGGGCTGAATGATACTCACCTAGAATTAATCTTCGTAACTCAGGATGATTGGGTACATAAATCCTGTGGCGATATCTCAACAATCCATCATCTTCTAGATTAAAATCTGAATACTTGGGGTCTTGCGGATCTCTAATAAGTGCCATGCCGATGTCTGCATAAAATCCGTCATGCTCCAAATGTTGTAAAATTTGGTCACTTAATTGAAATTTTACCTTATTTATTGCTGAAATATGTCTTCTCCAACTTAAGGCATCAGCCATCTTATTTTCTTTCCCCTTAATATTGTTTATGTCAAATTCATAATAACCATCTTCTTTGTCTTGCATTCAGATTTTGCTGAGTGAAAATATATTTTAGGCTTTGATGATTAGATCGGAGCTCAAAAGGTTTTCCAATTAGATAATGCCTCCACATTTGTAATGCGTGAACTATGGCTGCTAATTCCAGGTCATGTGGTGCATAATTTTGCTCGTAATTCTTCAACTTCCTAGACTCATAGGCAATGACTTGTTCTTCTTGCATTAACACACCCCCTAATCCTTCACCTGAAGCATCAGTGATTACCACAAATGGTTTTTGCGGATCAAGTACCCTTAAAATAGGTGCAGTAGTCAGTTTTTCTTTTAGAAATTCAAAAGCTGATTGACATTTTTCTGTCCAAACAAATTTCTTCCCCTTTCTCTGGAGTGATGTGATTGGATAAGCTATTCTTGAGAAGTTCTTGACAAATTTCTTGTAAAATCCAGCTAACCCCATGAAACTCCTTACTTCATATATGTTTCTAGGTATGGGCCATTCCTTAATTGCTTTAATCTTAGATGGATCTACTGCTATGCCTTGCGCCGAAATAATATGCCCTAGGTACTGAATTTCTTTCTAGTAAAAGGCACACTTTGATAATTTCTCGTATAACTTATGTTCTCTAAGTCTTTGTAATACTATTTCTAAATGTCTTTGATGTTCTTCATTTTTAGAATATATAAGAATATCATCGATAAATACCAACACAAATTTGTCCAAACAATCGTGAAATATACTGTTCATTAGGTTCATGAAGGTTGTAGGGGCATTAGTTAATCCAAATAGTAGCACTGTGAACTCATAATGTCCATACCTAGTTCTGAAAGTAGTTTTGTGTATGTCCTCTTCCTTAATTGTAGTTGATGGTAACCTGATCTCAAGTCAATTTTTGAAAACACAGTCGCTCCCTTCATTTGATCAAAAAGATCATCTATCCTGGGTAATGGGTACCGATTTTTGATGGTGACTTTATTAAGCATTCTGTAGTCTATACATAGCCTCATGGTTCCATCCTTCTTTCTTACAAATAACACAGGGGCTCCCCATGGTGAGACTCTAGGTTGAATCATCTTCTTATCCAGCATATCTTGCAATTGGATCTGCAATTCCATTAGCTCTGTGGTGGTCATCCTATATGGGGCTCTGGATACAGGCTCTGCTCTTGGTATTATGTCTATAGTAAAATCAAATTTCCGAGAAGGGGGTAAACCAGGGAGTTCTTTAGGAAATACATCTTGATAGTTCTTCAAATAAGGATATTTTTCTTTGAATGATTCTTTAAGTTATTGCTTAATTTCTCCATCTTCATAGATATAATCATCCCCATAAGTGGTTTCTCTTGTATCTTCAATCTTTACTGCGAATATTTCACAGCCTTTCCTTCCGTATCTCTTAAGTTGCATTGCTGAAATTTGTTGGGTTCTAATTTCATGCTTGATCCCTGAAATACTTGTGGGTCTACCTCTATCATCCACACAATTGACGGTTTTGGCAAGGCAATCTACCTTAGCCTTATGTTCACTAAGCCAGTTTATTCCAATGATAATGTCATAAGATCTTAATGGAGCTACATATAAATTCAGTTCTGTAGAAAAGTTTGGAAAATCAACTTGAGCTTCAAACAGGCATTGCTCTACCTTGGCCCTTGGCTGGTTTGCATATTCGACTGTCCATGGTTTTTCCATAAAACTAGTTCTTTTTGTAAATCTACTTAACAGTCTAGGTGAAATAAAACATTTAGTTGCTCTAGTGTCAATGAGTATAGTGACGGGGTTTCCATAAATCTTACCCGGTGTTTCGATAGGACCTATCTGTTGCTCTGCCTGTTTGTTATCCAAGGTTGCGTGAATTCTCTGTTGAAAAACCTGCTGTTGTTGTGGCAAAGGTGAGCGTTGTGGCTGATTGAGGTTAGGGCACTGTCTCCTATAGTGGTTCCCTTTGCAAATATAACAACCCCTCGATGGTCCTCTTCCTTCATTATTCCTGTCACTTTTGCCTACATGAAAATTTCCTTGAATGTTTTTTGTTCCGCTGCTTTTGTTTTCAAGTTTATTGTTCTTAAAGTCCCTAAATTGTTTCCTGGTGGTCCAGATTCAACACCTTCTGAATTCCAATTGGTCTTTCTCTTATTGTTTTGAATAGAATCATCCTTTTTAACCTTATGTTCTTGTCGAACAACTTTTTCCAAGGCTTCTTCCGTAGTTTGTGGTGCAAGGACATCTACGGCTCCCCCTATCCTGTTATTCAGTCCCATAATAAACTTTCTTACCTTTAGGTTGGTATCTTGTTGATAGGGTGGTACGTATTTAAGTAATCTGGTAAATTTCTCCCAGTATCTATGAACTGATAAATCCCCCTGTTTCAAATTCTGAAATTCCATGAGTTTATGGTCATAGAAAGTTTGAGGCAGCCACCGTGTCCTAAATATGACTACAAACTTTTCCCAGGTAATGTCAGTAGATCTAATGTTCAGTTCCACCTTGGTGTTTCCCCACCAAGTTGCTGCTTCTCCAGTGTATTGATATATGCCCCAAACTACCTTTGAGGTTTCTGAAAAGTTTTGGATCTCGAAGTATTGTTCCATCTTTGTCAGCCATGCCTCGGCTTCTTCTCTCGACTCAGTATCTGAGAACTTAGGGGGTTTAATTTTCTTAATATCTGCTGATAAGTCAGCCGCGATTTCCTTTTTCTTTTGTTTATCAACTTGTTTTGGGGAGGGCTTTTTATTATGGCTTGAGACTTCTGTCTCGGCTCTGGGTGTTTCTTGCATTTCCTCACGATGTTGCCCCATCTGGGCTGCCATCTCACTCATTCTTCTCTCCATAGTTTCTAGTTTTAGTTGTGTTTCTTGTAGAATTTGAAGTAGTAGTTCGTTAGAGGATTGATGGTTCTCACGAACTATCTCTCGATTTTCTGCATTCTCATTGTTACTCATGTTGTATTTCAGGTCTTTCACCTGCTAGTTTACACAGTTAATTTTATAGTTTTAGTTTTTCATTGCTCAAAAGAAAATTTTCATTTCTATTGTTCAAAATTTCTCATTGTTTGCTAATAACAAGATTTATTTTCATTGCTCAACTAAGCAAATTTTTATTTACAAAATTATATCCATTGCTCAACAAAGCAATCTTTATTTACAAAGTTAAGTTCATTGCTCAACAAAGCAAAATTTTCATTTCCATTGCTCAACAAAGCAATCTTTATTTACAAAGTTAAATTCATTGCTCAACAAAGCAAAATTTTCATTTCCATTGCTCAACAAAGCAATCTTTATTTACAAAATTCCTCTATTGAGGTAGTTTTACATCCATAGAATATTTTTTTTATTTTTGTTTTATAGCTTCTAGTTCTGCCTGGTACATGTCTCGTACCATCCACGATCTATGAAAATGGAGGGGATTGCTCTGCCGAGCATTCCAGTCCTGAATTAGTTCATTCCTGTATGCTGCCTTCTTGGCAAGGGTCCATCAAATCCTCTCCTTCATTCGTAGAATGGCTTGGCTCAGGGTTTCATCATCTTGAGGCTCGGTACAGAAAGAATAATCGTACTTAGTCATATTCTTGACGAGGTAAGGAAAAATAGGATGTCGTGTTTTCTTGCAAGGTGTTCTACGTACTTGCATCCTGTATTCGGTTTTTTCAATTTTATTAGATTTTAGGAAAGTTATGTGCCCTAGGTTTAGTGTTGAACCTAGCGCTTTGATACCATATGTAACAACTGGATTTTCTACAAACTAATTACATCATTAAACTAACTGATTTATAATTCAAATTCACATGACATAGAAATAGAAACTGAATTTTGAGTCATACAAATTACTATTAGCTAATATATTCAGCTGAAAAATAAATCTACTCTATTTATAGATTACTGAAATGAAAATGCAATTTAATATGCTCATGATCAACTAAGTAATTCTAAAAAATAATATCTAACTTTTCTATAAATGTAATTTACAACATTAAAAGAAAAATACTAAACTTCTAGGGTAAATAGAACGTACTGTTTCTAATTGAGTGACTTTCTGATTGGTTGTGCAAGCTCTGACTTTGGTGAGAGGAGAAGCATTATCATAGGCTTAACCTTCCAACCGTGGACCTTTTTACTTATCCCCACAAGTTCTAATTTAATAGAATGACCCTCTCTACCCCGAGGTCGGGCATGGGACGTTTATTGATCTAGCCATCGGAGTAATCAGGTGGGTTGAGGTCCCAGCAGCTATTCGGAAGAATAACTGAAGCATTAGGACAACAACACGATCAATTGTTGTGGCAAGTCTGCCTTTTACCACCCTGGCCAAGGATTTCGAAATGTGGGTTTATAACCTGCTCTCCACCACTCAGCTTGACAACTAATTTTGAAAGTGGAATTTGCATGAGCTAATTTCATTAGATTTAATTTATATATTAATGGTTACTGATTTCATTCATGTATTTTTTTTACAAGTTCATCTACACCTCCTCACCATAATCAGGCCATCAGGCCAGTGACTCTTTGGTGCCTGAACATTTGTTTTTATTTGCATATCCTACACTTCATCACCTCATTCTGGCATTAGTTGGGTGATATCCTTGGTGTTCTCATTACTGTTTATCAGCTATTGAATCATATCTTTCAGAGATTAATAGTTCAGTTTTTAAATGAAGTATCTTTAGGCATTACTCATAAAGATTGGTAAATTTAATTGTATTATGCTCCTACAAGATATTTGACTGAATTTGAATTTGCTTTGGTAGATGACTAAACTTAATTCAGACTTTTTAAAGATGGTTACAGAGTTTCCATTGAGAACGGCATGATTTTCACATAACATGGAAGAGGTTAAATTAAGAACTGATTTGGCACATAGCATGGAAAAGATTTTAATGAACTCGGTTCATTACATAGCATGGAAAGAATAAAAGTCGACTCAGCACTTTGCATGGAAAGATTTTAACAAAGTCGATTCATTACATAGCATGAAAGAGTAAAAGCCGACTCAACACTTTGCATGGAAAGATTTAAAAATAGACTTAGCTGTGCAAGGTAAAAGGGAAAAGAAGAATTTGTGAAACACCATCTTGCGTGACACACACTTGTTCTACAGTTGTTTTTTGCTGTGACTGGCCCAACGTCTCCTTCCTAGACTTCCATGGGTGTATTACAAGGTAATTGGTAAATACTTGCTTATTAATAACAGAGACCGAAAGGTCAATTTATACAAAAGGAAGAGACGATGTTTCCCTAGGAAACGATCGTAAAGAATAGAAACATTCTATTCCAGAGAAAGCAAAAAACGAAAGCAAACTAAAGCTAAAGATATTTACAAGATAACCATTAACTAATAATAGACGTCTTATCTATTATTGTAATACCCTCCCTTAATGGTTAATCTATCTAACACACCAAGCTGTCCTCTGAATTTGACAAACTTATCAGGACCAAGAGGCTTGGTGAGAATGTCTGCAGTCTGATCTGAGGTAGGAACATACTGCAGATCTATAGTCCCGTCTTCAACCAGCTGTCGTATGTAATGACAATGAACATCCACATGCTTGGTTCGTTCATGGAAGACTGGATTCCGTGCTAACTTGATAACGCCTTCGTTATCAACAAACAGAGTAATCGGTCCTGCTGGTGACCTCTGCATATCCCCAAGCATCCGACGAAGCCAGACAGCTTCACATCCTGCCTTAACAGTCCCTCTATATTCAGCTTCTGTAGAAGAGAGAGAAACTGCCTGCTGCTTCTTGCTGGTCCATGTGACTGCACCGGATCCCAAACTGAACACATATCCAGATGTTGACTTTTTATCATCAACAGAGCCTGCCCAATCTGAATCTGTGAACCCACTGAGTTTAGGATTAGAACTCCGAGAATACAGAAGTCCATAATCAGAAGTGCCCTTCACATAACGAAGCACACGCTTTGCTGCCATCCAATGATCAGCCTTAGGAGCTGTCATAAAGCGTGAAATATAGCTGATTGCGAAGCTGATATCAGGCCTAGTAGCAGATAGGTAGATGAGGCTGCCTACTAGTTGCCTATACGTAGTATCATCAACGGAAGGAGAATCAGACTTGGCTGATAATTTGAGACCTTTCTCCATAGGTGTAGATGCAGGTTTGCAATCCTGCATTCGGAATTTGTCTAACAAGGCTCTGGCATATTTGGACTGAGAGATGAATATACCAGAAGACTGTTGCCAAACTTCAACACCTAAGCAATAATGCATGAGCCCAAGGTCAGTCATATCAAAAGACTGGCATAAGTGTTGTTTGATTCCCTGAATCAAAGATGCCGAACTGCCAGTGATGATCAGATCATCCACATAGATAACCAGAAGGATGATGTCACTGTCAGTAGTCTTGATGTACAGATTTGAGTCTGAAGAACTCCTCTTGAAGCCTTGATCACTGAGGTACGTATCAATCTTGATGTACCATGCCCGAGGGGCCTGCTTCAAACCATAGAGAGCTTTTACCAATCTGAGAACCTGATGGTCTTTACCAGCAACCTTGAAACGAGGAGGCTGCGTCATGTAGACCTCTTCATGGAGATCACCATTCAGGAAAGCACTCTTTACGTCCATCTGATGGACCTTCTAGCCAAACTGTGCTGCCATGGCTAAGACTAATCTGATGGTGCTCATCTTTGTAGTAGGAGCAAAGGTCTCCTCATAATCAATGCCCTGATGCTGAGAAAAGCCCTTTTCCACTAAACGAGCTTTGTACTTATCCAAAGTACCATCTGATTTGTATTTGATTTTGTAGACCCATTTGCAACTAATGGGTTTCTTCCCTGGGGGAAGATCAGAGAGGACCCAAGTGTTGTTCTTCAGTAGACTCTGGTGTTCAGATTGCATGGCCTGTTCCCACTCTGGAATTCCTTTAGCCTCGGAATATGTTTGAGGTTCAAACACACTGTGAATGTTGGCCATAAGAGCAAAGTTAACAGAATTTATAGTTTTGCTCTTTTTTTGAGTAGTTCTCCCATCAATG
Organism: Cupressus sempervirens; assembly: GCA_028749045.1. NCBI lineage: Eukaryota > Viridiplantae > Streptophyta > Pinopsida > Cupressales > Cupressaceae > Cupressus > Cupressus sempervirens. Next base: position 368,328,450 of record CM053792.1, on the reverse strand, counting down.
AGCTCATCATCATGAAGATCAGCAAGTGTCTTAGCCCACCACTTAGGCCGGAGAGGAGAATGACCAACAGTAGTACTAGGAGATGCTTGATCAGCAGGATCCTGATCAGAACAATCTGGATCAAACTCAGGTGAAGCATCTTCAAAACGAGGTGATCCTGCAGGAGAAGCCGGAGGTGGCTGTACAGGTATCACTGGCAGGACTGGAGCTGTAGGAGCTACTGGAGCCCTCCCATCAGGTGGACCTAATGGAAGCCGAACTCCCAAATCATGAACCTGCATAGGCTGGACTGCTGGATCAGGAACAGGAGAAACAGGCTTGAATGGTCCTCGCTGCTCATCAAAGACTACATCGCGGCTGTATATGAGACGAGATGTCTCAACATCAATAAGGCGGTAGGCTTTGTGAAGACTGCTATATCCAGCTAGCATCAGTTTCTGACTCTTGGCATCCAACTTGGTGCGTGAAGCATCAGGGATCCAAACAAAAGCAAGAGAGCCAAAAACCTTCAGGTGACTGATTCTGGGCTTGCGACCTGACCAGGCCTCTTCCGGAGTTTTACCTTTGACCGCCACTGTGGGTGACCGGTTCAACAGATAAACTGCAGTGTTAACTGCTTCTGCCCAAAAACGCTTCGGAACATGTCTGTGTTCGAGCATGGAACGAGCTATCTCGGTGATTTTCCTGTTCCGACGTTCAACTACACTGTTCTGTTGTGGTGTGTGGGGTGTGGTGAACTGGCGTTGGATGCCATGTGTATCCAAGAAGCTGGAGAAAACATTAGAACAAAATTCCCCCCCATTGTCTGATCTAAGAGTAATAATAGATTTCTTAGACTCTTTTTCAACTAAGGGTTTAAACTTCTGAAATACAATAAATGCATCGGATTTCTTTTTAAGGAAATACACCCACATTTTTCTACTGAAATCATCTACAAACAACAGAAAATACTTGTACCCAAGAACAGAAGGAGTGGCCATAGGGCCGCAGATATCAGCATGAACAAGTTGAAGTACTTGAGAAGCTCGCCAAGAATTGCCACTAGGGAAAGGTGTGCGATGTTGCTTCCCAGCCTGACATGCGTCACAAACTCCAAAGTGTTGGGTTTGAATCTCTGGCAAACCAAGAACAAGCTCATCCCGAGCAAGTTGTGAGAGATAATGCACATTTAAGTGCCCATATCGCTGATGCCAAAGTGTGCTGATGGAAGATCGCCGAGCAGCCATAGCTAAGTCCTGAGAATCACCAGAATCAGTAAGTCTGAAAAGACCATGATCTTCAAGACCAACTGCAATAGTAGACTTAGTCGCCCGATCAGTGATGGTGCACTGATGTGAACTGAAGGTGACTGCCAAGTGTGGAGAATGTCGCAGCAACTGACTGACCGAGAGTAGATTTAGTTCCATCCCTGGAACGTAGTACACATCAAGGAATATGAGCTTCCTCCCAACAGACTGAATTTGAATGTTGCCTTTACCAACAACCGTGTACTCTTCTCCACCACCAAAGATAACAGAATCTGAATAAGGCTGGTAGTCAGTAAACCAGTCTCTGCGGTGAGTGAAATGTCGAGAGGCACCTGAATCAATGTACCAGGCAGATGACTGTACATGATTTGCAGGTCTTTTAGCCATGAAGGCATAAAAGGCAGATTCCACCTGCTCAGTGTGCTCTGCACTGTTCGCTTTGGGTTGCGAACCTGATTGCTTAGACTGGGCAGCTAAGTGTTTCCGACATGCAACCTTCATGTGACCATACTTGTGGCAATAGTTGCATTGAATGTTCTTCTTTTTGGTACCATCGGATGCTGGAGCAGAAGACTTCTGCTGAGATGGTTGCTGAAACTTGCCCTTATCTTTCTGAAAGGATTTCGCAGCAAAGGCTTGCTCAGTGGAGGTGGAACTGGAGCTGCTACCGAACTGTTGTTTCCACTGATCTTGCTGAAGTAGCAGGGTGCAGAGATCAGTGAACTTTAGATCAACACCAGTAGATGTGATGTTGAGAGTCTCGATAAAATGCTCATAGGAATTTGGTAAACTCCGAAGAGTGATTACCACAATATCCTCTTCCTCCATCTTGCGACCGATGGCAAGTAACTGATCACGGATTTCTTGAATCCGATTCAGGTGTGCCTGGAGCAAGGTGCGCTCATCCATGACAATAGAAAACAGAGTGTTTTTCAGAAAGAAGGCTCTGCTCTTGTCGGAAGTCTCATGAAGACCTTTTAGATGTGTCCAGATTTTGGCCGCTGTCTTGCCGGATGGAATCTGAGAAAGCTGGTCATCAGCTACGGAGAGTTTGAGAAGCATTACTGCCTCTCGATTGTTCAGATCCCATGTATCTTGATCAGGACCCGGAGAAGTCGGACGCTGCTTAACACCCAGAACAAGTTGATCGGTGTTTTGATATTCGAAGATTGCGATGATGCGCTGCTTCCAGGTTCCATAATTGCGACCATTGAATTTGGAATTATGCTCGAGCAGAATATTTGTCAGAGATGCCATGGCACGTTTTTCAATGAAAAACTGTGAAAATCTGTGAAGGCACGTTCTTCGAGGCAAAAATACGGAAGACCCAGAAAAATCAGAGAATGACCCAAAAGAGGGCTCGAAAAACCCAGAAGGAATCTGCTGTTGTTTTTTGAATTTGCTGGCTCAAAAATCGAGACACAAAAATCGAGGCACCCAGAAAAAACGGACAACCTAGTTGAGCTCTCGAAAAACCCACCAAGAATCTGCAAACAAAAAATTTTTTCGACCCCAAAAATTAGGGTTTCGAAAAAAACGGCCCTAGCTGAAAAAAGCTTGAAAAAGCTTCAGATTTCTTGATGAAAAATGGTCGAATCTGCTTCCCAGAGCACGATGACAGACTGAGATGGCTAAGAGCATGAAGATTTGATACAGAAACATGCAGATTTTCACCCCAAAAATGCGAGTCTTCAAAAAATGGCCACGATTTTCACGCGATTTGCAGACCCATAATTCGGGAATTTCTCCAAGTAGAAAAACCCTAGGTGGGTTTTGGAGAAATTAGCTGAAATAATTTTGGAAAAATTTAAACAAATAATTTCAAGAAGAAATTATAATTTTTTCCGAAAAAATTTAAGTATTTAGCTTCGATACCATATTACAAGGTAATTAGTAAATACTTGCTTATTAATAATAGAGACCGAAAGGTCAATTTATACAAAAGGAAGAGACGATGTTTCCCTAGGAAACGATCGTAAATAATAGAAACATTCTATTCCAGAGAAAGCAAAAAACGAAAGCAAACTAAAGTTAAAGATATTTACAAGATAACCATTAACTAATAATAGACGTCTTATCTATTATTGTAATAGGGTGTGCCATTGATTTTGGAATGCAAAACAATAAATTCTGAGTGCTGTAGGCACTGTATCAAGCAAGGAAACTTCATGAAAAACTTGCAAAGAAATGAAGTCGGATGTCGGGGAAAAATGGTATGCCAGTACATGACAAAGTTCACATAAATATGTATTTCAAACCGACCTTACGGCTTCCTTGCTATTACAAGAATTCATTCGAATTCTTTTATTATTCAGTTTGAAAGAAGTAACATGAAAATAGGGAAAATTGAAATGAAAGGAAAGATGAATAGTTTATTTTTAATATTATTTAATATTATATTATCATCTTGGTGAAGTTTATAAATACGTAGTTGCAAGGTGGCATTATTGGATTAATAACTCTAATGTAATGGTGCCACGTTGTATTTATTTATTTATGATCTTAATCGAGAGAGTAAAATAATATTAAGTGATATTATTATTTAATAAATATAATAAAGGTAAGAACTTTGTTATTTTTATAATTATATTGTTTTTAATTTTTAATTTTAGCTCATGCGATTTTCCACTAAGAAATTTTTATGGTCAAGCCCTAATAACTTTGCCATGGCGACTTTAAAGTCAAACCTGTCATTCCTGATGACTGAATCTTATGTTCATCCTATTCCGATAACCTCGTTTCGTAATGCTTCCCCTCTCTCTTCGGTCTTCATGCTGTAAACATTTTTAAACAACATTCTTGCCAAAACATCAATTCAAGATTCATAATTTGTTAAACAAAATCATCAAGTGACCATTAGGAAATTTCATTGTACAATGGCTAAAATTAACTAATTCCATTTCACATGAACACAACGACTAGATTTAACTGACTAGTTTCATTTGATAATCAAATCGATGCAACGGCTATAATTTAACTAATTCAATTTCATATGAACATGAAGAAATAAATAATGACTATAACTAACATGATATAACAACGGCTATAATGAACTAACTCAATTTCACATGAACATGAAAAATTAATTTGGTTCAATGGCTATAAACAACTTAAAAATTTTAGGGCAAAATTTGGGATGTAACACGTACTTGCATCTTGTGTAATTAGTCCAGAAGTTTTAGGTTTCATAGAAGGTAGGGTACACTAGGTTTAGTGTCGAACCCAATGCTCTGATACCATATGTAACAAACGAATTTTCATAACCAATTTAAAACACCTAATAATCTGATTTAATAAATAACTGATTCCATTTCACATGACAATGACTTCTATTAACTGAATTTAACTAGGATAAAGTAACTGTTTTCTATTCTAACTGTAATTCTTATTTAGCTGAGATAATGAAATAAAAGAATACATTGCTAACATTTTAACTATTACTAATTGATAACATATTCGGCTGAAAATAAAGTAAGGACTATCTTTTATATCAACTAATACAATTCATTTAATTTATGCTACTAGAAAACTAAACTATCTATTTATTCTTCTATGAATTTAAAAGGTAAAAGTGCAAAAATAAACATACAGATATAATGGAGGAATCCCTTTATCATGTTGTTCAAGCTTTGGCATTGGTGAGAGGAGAAGCATTGACATAGGCTTAACCTCCCAATCTCGGACCTTACTTATCCCTACACATCCTAACTTAATAAAATGACCCTCCCTACCTCATGATCGGGCTTGGGATGTTCTTAAGTCCAGCCTTCTGAGCTACCTGGTGGTTTGAGTGCCCCGTCAGCGATACCTATATAACTGACATCCATGGACAAACAAATGATCTCAAGATTGGCACAGATGTCTATAACTGCCTTGGCCAAGGATTTTAGTTGGGTTCATGAACCCGATCTCCACCACTCGACTTGACAACAGATTCCATTCCGGGGCATGCATGAGCTATTAATTATTTATTCCAATCTGATTTCATATTTTTATTTGCAGGATTAATGTACACCTCTTCACCATTCATTGGCCTCTCTGCTGGGTGAATTCTTCGGTGTCCACATGACTCTAATTTGGTTTTACACCTCTTCACCATTGCCATGGCTTCTTTGCCATGTGAATTCCTCGGTGTCAAAGTGTTCTAAATTTGCCTGGTAATTTATTTAAGCATGTGTAATGATATGGATTCATATAAACAATCAAGATTATTCAACTTCCAAGGAATTTATAATTGATGTAAGCTCAGGAACAACTTGGTGATTGATTTCATATACACCTCAGAATACAACAGCTAGCATTATGGATTTATCTCTACTTAACAGGCTTAGCTGGCTGAGGGTGGATATCGAACCAGAATGAGAAAGAAAAAAAAGATTGGTAAAACATATGCAATTTATTCACTTTCTTTATACATCGGCTAAGTTCAGTGAAAGCGCTTCACATTTAGCACTACTTCTATGTATTTAATCTTGCCATTAAAAATACCACTCTAAGTTGGTTTAACATGGAATACCAAACAAGAAATAATATTATCAGAATTCATGACCTGCGATTCATTTGTATCTTGTCCTCCCACAAATCTGAGGTTTAATTCCGGCTTCAATCTGACAACAATGATATATTGGAACTGTAGGGTGAATATATTAGATGTTCCGCAGGGATTCGGGGTGCAAGAAAAGTATGGTATTCGGTTGAGAGAGAGAGAGTTCAAACGTAGACATATATGATGGAGAGATGCTTGATACAATCACGACTCGGTCGAGACTCCTCGGCTTCCATCCGTTTTCAAGAAGTCTATTCGGATGCATTAAGAATTTCAATTTTGAAAAGAATTAAAGCAGGAAGAAATGAGGAGATAATGAAGAGATTTAATCTTTTATTTTATTATTATATGCTCTTATGTACGTTTACGTATATATTAATGAGGTGACATCATTAGATTATATTACTATAATTTATTGGTGCCATTTTGTTTTTATATTTATGTGTTCGTATTTAAGTGTTTATAATAATGATAAAATAAGAAGATTTAATATTAATCTTTAAAGTATGAATTATATTTTAATTTAGATTACTTTATATTTTTTTATTATATTGTTTTCCTAATAGCTCATTCGGTCCCATAATGTAACCTGTGGTCAAGTCGTCATATCCTTTCCAAGGGAGTCTTAGGTCATACTTGTCGATCCTGATGACTGAACCAAATGACCATCCCATTCCGATGATCCCGTTTAGCAATGCTTCTCCTCTCTTCAGTCTTCTCCTGCAATCACCCAAGCAAAACATTCTTGCCAACACATTAATTCAAAAATATATTGTTCGATAATTCAAATCAAACAACTGCTAATCATCTAACAACAGTTATAAGTTACTGGTTATTTCATCAACGTCTATAATAACTAACTCATTTCACATGATCATGAAAGGATATAATTTGTTATCAGTTGGTACAATGTATATAATTAACTAACTCATTTCCCATGATCAATATGAGAAATAATTTGTTAACAGTTGATACAACGTATATAATTAACTAACTCATTTCACATGATTAGGAAAAGAAAAAAGAATTCGTTAAACTAACAATTATGATCAAATTTAAAAAGTAGGGCAAAATTTGGGATGTAACAAACTATCTCATCCAGTAACACCCTAAAGGAACAAGAGCTAGAAAATAACTCTTCAATAGATCTACAAAAAACCATAAGTTTTCCTTTGAGCATGCAAAAACTGCAAAACCACTGTGTTGAAGAATTCCCATGCACATCCACATCCACTTCTCATTTGGAAGATTCGGAAGTCTGAAAACACTTAACAACTGAACACAGAATAATGGATTATCATAGATGAGCATAATCATATATTTTTAAAGGAAATTCGTAAACCCCTCAGATCCAATGAACAAGAATCCAAGCCATGCTTTTACTAAGCATCGAAGAGGAAAAAGTAGTACAGGAAGTCTAGGCCCACTTAAAGACCAACTCCATAACCACAACTAGTATTAGCCAATTTCTTCAGAAATCATCAACCTCTGCAAGCTAAGAAATCTTTGTTAAGACTGTAGCTTCAGTCGGATTGAATTGACTTGAAGATAATTCCTTTGTGGTTATTTGGAAATCATCATTTAGACAAATATATCTACTTATATATATAATATTATAATATAACTTAACGGGAATTATAGTGTGCCCCTACCATTTTATAGGTTAGTTGGATATATATATATATATATATATATATATATATATATATATATATGTATATGCTATTGTTAATATATTATTTAATGATGATTAACTATAGAGACATGTCTCCTCTCATATTTATAAATCATTCAGATCTACATTTGGAACACATCAATACTATGACAATTTTATTACATTTATCCTTGTTACTCAATGTGGTAATGGAGCCAAACTGCAAATGTGAAAAAAGAATGAGTGCTTGAATAAATTTCATAGATGACATTCTTCAATTATCAGCAGTTGTCTCCTTCTGACCAAACAACATTAAGGCAGAGTTCAGAGGATTATCGCAGAAAGACTATATAGGGATAAATAAATAATAGGAGAAGAATGAATGTAAGGACAGCTGAAAACATATTAGAAGAAAAGAAAATTCTATGCCAATCGGAAGGACACATATTTGTTCATCAATAGATTCAGGGATACTATGTTCTAGGATAAAGAAAGAGAGACGTATTTTTTTCAGAAGGATAAGAGATCTTCTAAGAGTTGTTTCTCCTTAGACTGAAAGATTATTGTAAGACCACAAGTATGAGTTAGCACTATCATCTTCATATTGGAAGAATACAAGTATCTATGTTTATAGAGGCAGCACACACCCAACAAAATTGGGTGACAAACCTTTATATGCAGTAACTTTGCACTTGTAGTATTATTTTCACTGTTAAAAAAATCTATACCCTGCTCTTAGAAACTTTTCCCTGAGAAGGAAATTGCATTTGATTGCTCATGTTTCCAGATTTGTTAAAACAAACATGAAAGACTGACAACAGATAACTTGAGTTTTGTTCTATTTGGAAATCATAATATTAATTTGAACTCAAACTTGTAGTAGTTTTCAGTTTGCAGTCAGAGGACATTGGTAGTTGTGGCCAAATTTTGGTTGAACCATTTTATTTGTTTTATATATATCTATATTCCTATTTTTCGAATTCTAGGTGAATGGGGTTCACATAAACTACGAAATGAATAGAATTCGTGATTGCTGCAAGTGGAGCTATACGTATGTATTATTTTTAGTGCACACATTAATAATCACATGTAACGAAGTTTTGGTGCTGACAAACAAGAAGTGAAGGGAGTTGTCCAATTGAAGACAATTACCAAGAAAGAATAGAAATGCTGAGACTCATGGTTATTCCCGATTTCTTAAAAGATGAATAACACCTTGTGATCCACAGTTAGGAGATGTCTCAACAAATACAGTGAAAGCAGCATGTGCAAATCCTTAAGCAAAATCTCTGTTGTAGAACCAAGCATTTATACTAGCCATGCTTGGTGGCTGTTTCTGAATAAAACGTACCAACACCCAACTCTCAATGCGATAAAAACATCTGAGTGGGGTAACCACTTGTTTCTCTTCCTAGAGGACAACAAGTCTATTGTGACTGACAATGGATTAAGAGGTTACTGAGATCAGATGGTAACCTCTTCGGACAAACTAAAGAGGTTATTACGGTGCATATGTTTGTGGCTTAATTATTATTCAAGCTACAGGGAAAAGCCTATTGTGGGATCCATCACCTTATATTCATGTGGCACAAGCAAGAAGGAAAACTTGACAAATAATTTCATAGGCACTCCCAACATCAAACACGCAAATACGCATGTGCAAAGAGAGTTGTCCAAAATAATGAATTGGTATCGAAATGACGAGGGTTTGGAAAAATTGTTGGATATTGCACATGCACAAAAAAATTAGAATTATCATTATTAATTGATGAAGATTAACAACCTATCTTGAAGAAAGAATCAAGTGAAGGAGAGAGAGCATTCTGACTTTGTTGTCCTTAAGGATTAAATTGAGATTTCTAGAAAGACTCTATAAAGATTGTTATCAGTATCCTTGAAGAAGAAGAATTAATAGGTAGCATGAGCTTGAGCAGCAGTGGGAGAAATGAGAAAATGCCATTCATGCTCTTCACACCAAGCACAACAACAACATTTCAGAAGCATCTCCATGCAAATATTGATTCAAAGATCATTGGATGCAATAGTTAATATTAATTCTGATCATGATGGTGATGTGTTTATTGATCAAAGCTAAAGTTCGACATGTTCTCTATTGCATTCTTCCATGGTACAAATAGTCTAACGTTCTAAGTTCTATAAAACAAAAAAAAGTTTTCCCTATTTGATGTGATGCAAAATTGTTCAATAATATAAGAGTTTGACTTTACATTATGGAGGGGCGGGATCCCACTTGAACCATCTTTAGAAAGGATATGTTTCATTCTCAAATGTCTATGGACCCTATGCACAGATAATTATTCATTATCTTTGAGTATTACATTTATCTACTCGCTATAGTCTCTCTCTTATTTTGTAATTCTATACATACTATAAGAGTTATTTTCTTGATCTTTTCCTTTATGTCCGAGGATGTTCTTGTGGGAAAAGAAGGTTGGTACTTTACCAAATATTGTGCAGACTCAATCTTATGGCAGCAGCTCTAACAAAATTGTGATATAGAATTCATTAGTCATCTAGAAGCGAATATTCTTGATGATTGAGATTATGAGTATTCTTCCCTTAAGAGGGAGTCTAATACTTCTTTAAAGGCAATGTAGGAGTTCAAAAGATTGATACAGAGGGCGTCTAAAAATACAAGTGTGACTACATGATTTTGATGGGCCTACCCTTGTATACATCACGAAGAAGTAATGACTTGTCACCTGAAAGTTAAAAGATTAATATCAGATTCAGAGGGAGTCCAACAGGTATGCTTTGCAAAGAGATCCTCTAAGGGAGTAACTAGAGGACCTGACTTCCCAAGATCTTTAGTTTAGAGGGAGAATTACGAGGTGCAATTCCTTATTAACGAGTTCTCTACGAAAGAAAAGTTTGAAGTGAAATTCCTTGAGAGAGAAGTGTGAGGTGAAAACCTTTGTTCCACCCTCTAGGAGCAGCTATGGTGGGTCCACCTGCTGACTTGGTTCATGGTGGATATCATGTGAGTTACTACATGTTGTGATTTATGTCATGAAAGGTGACGATCTTTCATTTGATATATGTGTAAGGTCGCTATTGTAAGGTGACGATCTTAGCAATAGTTTGATCATGTTATCATGATAGACTTCATTAAGTTGTTGTCCTGGAATGTGTCGGTAATCATGTTAATAAAATGTATCATGATTGATTACGTTAAATTGTTGTCCCTGAATGAGCCAGAAATCATGATACTGTGGTTGTTGTGATGTATTCTTTATCCATTGTCAGTCACGATAGACTTGCTGTCTGGATTGCGCTGAAAGTCACGACAATAAGTAAATCATGATAGTCTTGGATTACGATGGAAATAATGAGATCAATACTGGCTATCTGATCGACTATCTTTGTGTCTCGGAATGTACTGGAAATCAGATAGTATATATATATTCTTAAAGGGATGCAATTGTGTATAAGCATTTGGATGCAAACTCGAATATGAGAGATAAGAAATTGATCATATCCTCCCTCACTAAGAGGTGTTAAAGTAATAGCTTTGGTTGGATTTGATATTAGTATATGGAACATACATATATGTATGTATATGTATATACATGCTTATGTAAATACATGCACATACATTTATGCATATGCTTGATTTACTTCACATACTGATATCTCATGCTATCTGATACTTTATGATCTTGCTCTGATCAGGCTGTATATAGTAATAAATATATTGTGATAGTTCCTTTCATGTATCAAGAGTAGATTGATGACATTAATGATACTGTATTTGTTGTTCTTGCTTTTTTATTTGATAGACTACATTCAGTTGTTGTCCTAGAGTGCTAGAGATCATATAATACACATCTGTTTGAGATATAACATATTCTTTTGGTAGGCATCAAGTATTTGATGCCAGTACACATACAAAAAGAATATAAGTATGATTATATCTATGATTGATAATACTTGTTGATTGATACTTTGGATTATATGGAAAGATAACATCTAAGTTGATGGATATATGTTGATATGTCATTCCAAGAATATCATATTAAGATGATATCTCTCTCTATATGATTAAAAGCATAATGTGTTCTATAAGAATCCTCCCTAGCTAAGAGGGAGTGTTAAGATTGTAGCTTTAGTTGGATAATTCTTTTGTGGTTATTCGGAAATCATCATTTAGACAAATATATCTACTTATATATGTAATGTTATACTATATATATATATATATATATATATATATATAATATGTATATAGATATAGTTATACACACGCACATATATACACATAGAGTTGTATATATATGTTATTGTTAATAATTTTTTTAATGATGATTAACCATAGAGACATGCCTCTTCTCATATTTATATGTCATTCTACATTTGGAACACATCAATACGATGCCAATGTTATTACATTTGTAGAAGTGATCCTTGTTACTCAACATTCTTAACAGAAGAAATACCCAGAACCAAAAACACTGTGATTCCTCACATGCAAGCAACATGCAATTCACAAAACTGAGCTTTGATACCAATTGAAGGGAAATGAGAACATCTCAGAAAGCCATCTGAGATGAGTATGCACATCCAGTATCCCAAGATTTCTTGAATAGCTTCTAATAAACAAATACAAGTACATACTTCTATGCCATAAAAGTCGAAATAGATAGTTGATTTCCCACAATTAAAACCTTAAAGGAAAGTGATTACAGTTTATCGACCTAACCAAATTTCAGCAGCACTATGACATACGAATTATTATTCTACAATCATGAAATTAGAAGAATGAGACAGAATAGAGAACACAGATATACGTGGGGAAAACCTTTCTAGGTAAAAATCCCACCCTCCTAACCATCAATCTAATGAATTATTCAGAAACAAGTTACAATACATTTTCAGCCTTAACATGAAGGTTTACATCTTGCTCCATTTTGGAAAAAATCCGACAGCATAATCTTGTAGAAAGAACTTCTCATATCTCTCTTACATCTCTTCAACAACTCATTGTATTTATAGAGTTTTTATGCAGAAGGAAATAGTTTCTAAAGCGTCTACATTCAATGTATCTTCAATAATTTAGAAACTTCCTTTATGCACAACTCTTGCATAAATTAAAGTAAAGAGAATAAATCCCAAAAAACAGACTTTTTGTTTTTTGCTTCAAGTCTATCCTTGTGGAAGATCTGGTCTCATTTAGCATCTTCGAAAAATGCATAAATAAAAAACCAATAAAGCATGATAAGGTTGAGTCACCATATCCCAACACGCATCCCCTAAACTAATTTAGACAATCATGGAGATACTGGTGTCATGAAGGAACTTGCATTTTGCACCTTTCCTTGACTTGCAACATCCACTTGACATGAGAAATGGAACATGGAATTATAATTGATACCCTAGAATATGTATGGTCGGCAATGGAGAACAACTATGTGGGGGAGCAATGCCTAGAAATAGCCAATCCCTTTAATATGCTTATTACATCTTTGGTGCAGGAGCACCCTATTGCTTCAAGGGGCCTCGCGGAGGTCAAATATGAAACGTTTGTGTTTTGATGGACAATGAATGTAAATAAGGTCTACTAGGACTAAAGATGATTTAATAAGGCCAATAATAGCCATTTAGTTCATATTGCGAAAGTTGTCGAAATGGGTCATATGGTCAAAATTGTAAGACCAAGGGTAGAATTGGGGATTTTACTAAGCCATATTTGGTGTGAAAATATGTAATGCAACCATTTGTGGTCATTAGCTTGACAAAATGATTAAAATGTGAAAAAGTTGGAAAAGTTGCACAAAAATTGTCAAGCAACTTTTCAAGTTGCTTGACAACTTTTGTATCAATTGGTTTTTGGGCAGTTTGGGGAAGTTCAAATGGTTGGAACAGGTTTGTTTGTCTATAAATATGTTGTAAGCAACCCAAAAGCAGTTTGGCAATACAATTATAGGTTCCTCTGCAAACGGTCTAATCACAGACATTTTTTTGTAGTGATAACTTATTGAAATGCCTTGCAAGTTTTTTTGATTTGATAGGGCATTGAGTCCTTTCCATTTGGGTGGTGGAACCAATTCATCTGTTTTTGTAAAACTGGTCAAAACCCTCATTAGGGTAACCAGTTACATTATTAAAATTTAAAACTTTTCCGTTCCTCGTTTAATAAGCCCTAAAACTTTTCCATTTGATGTTCAAACCATTTGCAGGGATTCATGCAATCCTTTCTACGTGGACCATTGAAGGGAGGGATTGTTTCATGTCCCAAAGCTGGCGTTGACAGAATTAAGGAGTTGTTTGCACTTTTTGCACAGTCAGAGATGTTTGTGAAGGGGTCAGTAAGTGTAATGAGATTCACATGATGGTCTTGAACGTGTCTAATAGGATCTGAAGGGAGGGCAATCTGTATAATGTGCTTAAAGATGACTGTCTTAATGTCGCTAAGTGTGATTTTCCTAATGACAGTAAACTGTATCTTTGCATTGGAAATAGTTCAACGGTGTTTGGGTGAAATTGAGTGTTAGTTTGATTTTTGGGAGCAAGTGTCTATGGAAGGATGAATGTGTGAAAATTCCTTGGGAAGGGGTAATCCTGACTCAAGATATCATGGAGGATGTGGTTTAGGCATTCAATGGGAAAACAGGACAGTCACTGGTTAATTGATTGTATAAGGTGTTACAAATGGGTTGAAGGGTTGTATAATGTTTGTAAGGGCATTGGGAATGTCCGTGGAGTCCAGGGTTTGATCAAATTCTAGGGGTTAGAGTTGGAATGGCAAGAGTCTAAAAGGCGCATTGCATCCAGAAGGAAATATTTGGACAGTTTGAACAATGTTTGTTCAAGGGTATTGTGTTGAGTCAATTAGCAAGCATTGAGTAGTTTGGAGTCTTGAGAAGGTTTAGGGAAATATTGTAAGAAGAAAGGTGTTGAAGAATTTGTAGATTAGGACAAGAAGTCTTGGTTGGTGATTAGGTTGTGTGGATGCTCTACATCAATCTTTATAGCTTATATTTTTACAACTCCGTTACCATAAACTAAAGCTACCTAGGTGAGGCTTTTGGGGTCATCAATAGGTCAAAGCATTGAAACTAGCAATGCCACATTCGTAACGAAATCCAACTTGGAGCTTTTGGTGTACATCTTGGAACATTGAAATGTTCTTTTTGCAATCACAGAGGTAGCTAAATGTTCTTCAATGCTCATATCTACTTTTATCGTCATCATATGCATTCACACATAGATTTGTGTCTTTGAGGAGCCCAATGGTGTTTTTGTGAGATTTGAGTGTTTGTTTGTACATATGCATTGTGGTGTGCAGAAAATTACAGGGATTTAGTGGGGCTTTGCATTTTAATGATTTGCATGGTTGAAGGGTACATAACTGATAGAAGTGATTAAGAAATCCACAAGAGGAATGCATGTGTGAGAAGTGCAGGTTGGATGCAGGGATGTAAGGAGGGCAAGAAAAAAAAGGTCTACAAGCCTAGGAAGGAAAAATGACAAATCAAAGAGTTTGAGAACCTTTCAGACAATTTTATAAGAGGTAGATTTGTATGGAAAATCTGAAAGATATGTGGAAGTTATACTTGATGGAGGGTAGAACTTAGGTGGTCCTTTAGAAAGTGTGCAAAGTGGAAGGGGAAACTTAGAAAAGCCCATAGGATGGGAGGATGAGGAAAATGGGATTTGTGGAAATCCATACAAGTAGGGAAAACCCAAATAGCTTGCAAGAGACAATCAAGAAAAAGTGTGAATGTGTAGAGAGTTGGGGATAAAGGGCACACATGTCTAGGAATAAACCCTACAGGTGGGTATGTTGGCATGCAAGAGCTCAAAAATGCAAATCAAGATTTGAGTAAACATTAGGAATGGGGATTTGAGGGTAAGGCATTCAATCACAAGAAAGATTGGAAGTTTGAAATTGGGACTTGGGGGAACTTGGAGAATGAGGAATGAAAGGCATGTTGGAATGATAGATTTTGAATGTTTGAAATTGGGACTTTGGGGAATTGGAAGAATGAGGACTTGATTGAAAGGCATGCTAGTAGAGAGTGAATTTCAAACACTCTGGCATGAGAAAGCCCTGAAGTCCGAAATTGTGGCTCGAGAGAACTTAGGGAACGAGGACATTATGGATTGGTACGCTGGCATGAGAAATCTCAAAAGCCCAAAATCAAGATTTAGGGTAACTTGAAGAGTGGGGACTCGAGGGAGAAGGCATGTTGGTATGAGAAAGCCTAAAAGGTCAAAATTAAGACTTGGAAAATGGGGACTGAAGGACTTGAAGGAAAGACATATTAGTAAAGGAAATCGTGAAGATCAAATTGGGATTGTGGGAATAGACACATGAGGGAAAACCATGTTGGCAAGGGAAATCCAGAAAGCCCAAAACCCTCGTCAAGCTTAGAAATTAAACCAAAGACCGTAGTCCTTAAAGATTTTTGGATATTTTTGAAATTTATTTAAAGCACAACACTAAGCACAAATTGACCAAAGAGGGTCCCACTAAAGAATTCTTTGATTAGGTTATCAATGATGGAACAAAGGTGTTAGTGTAACAAAGAGGCCACAAGGCTAGAAAAACTTGCATTTTCGGGCATGTGCCAACAATAACCATTGTCTTGACAACACTACCCTCTATCTCTTGTGTGTTTGTTAGAATCTAGTTGGTGACTGAATGAATGAAAGATTTTTAATGATGTCCACAAGGCCATAAGCCTAAGGGACCCACATAAAAACTCCTAGTTAGTCTGATGTGATTTCTCCAACCTGTCTCTTTTGTTGTGAATTTGCGTAAGTAAAATGGCCCCCTTGAAGAGTTTTGGTCCTTCGAAAAGATCTTTTATGTTGTTCACTTTTAACATTTCTTTGTGTTGGCTGCGAATATCTTCGTATGCTGTACAATCCTTCAGATAGTGCCAGTTTCACATCTCAAATTGTGGTAACCATATCTCAATTGAGTGATTAGGATTTTTGCCTTTCCTTTGATCTCGGCTCCTAAATATTCTTTGTCGTCATGTTTGCATGTGGGATTAAGTTCTTTGACATAATAGGCTTTTTTTATACCTAGTTGGTTTGCCCACATGACAGATTTGATTTTTCCTGGCACCCATTTTTTAATTTCAGAATTGTTTTCCGGACATTCTAGGTAGTCAATGTTCCACTTATTGAACCTTTTATTGTTTTGTTTCTTCCATGTCTTCTTCCGACAAGCCATTTCTCCGTTAACCACCCTACTAGAAAGCTATCTTTTTAGGAGTTGGTGTATTCAGTTCAACAAGGAGGAATTCATAATGAGACCTTAGAACCCAATAAAGAAATTCACTTACACAAAAGAAGGCTCATTTATAACAAGGGACACAATTCCCAAGAATGTTACTACAATTCATTTGCCAATAGTGAGTCTAGCTAGTTGACGATGCAAATGAATTCGTAGGGAGACAAGTAGCATATTTATTGACAAAAAGCACACCAAACATGGGAATATTGCTTCTACAAATGATTTTGATGATTATTTTGTTGTAAGTTATGAAGACTAATGTTTGTTATAAAACTTAATAGTTTGATAATTAAACAATGGAGACAGTCTCCTTAGAAAAGTACAAGATGATGTTTCTAAACGAAACAATCATTAATTGAATTGTGATCAGAGGCTTCTGGATTTGATTGTGTGGGTTTTTAGCATCAACGTTTCGGATCACACTCTGTGATCCATCATCAAGACGAATAGCAAGACATGTAACACTTTTTTTTGTTATACATCTCTTGATATTCATCTTGATGATGGAGCATGGAGTGTGATCCGAAATGTTGATGCTAAAAACACATACGCAATCTAATTCACAAGCTTTTGATAACAATTATGATGGATTGTGGAAATTTGATATCTTTGATTAACTGAATTACTAATTCTTTTAGGATAAAATTAGAAAACTCGTCACCATGATTCATTTGTGGAAAAAAATCAGAAAACTCACCACCGTGCTTTTTTGTGGAAAAAAGAAAAAAAACCCCATCATGATTTTTTGAGGGAAAATTTCACAAAACCCTCCACCATGATAATTAGGACAAAATCATGCAATACCCTCACACTATAGAAAACATGTAGCCGTGACAAACAAAATAACCCATCACAAAAATCTTCATGCGGTAAAACTCTAGACTTTGTGTGTTAAAATACTCCAGAAAATGTCCAAACTTCATCAAGTGGCAAAACTAGAAAGCACTTTGTACAGACAACAACAAATACTAGCAACATGCAACTCACAAAAAATACGTACAAGTATATGCAACCTACACAACTTTGGTTCTTTGCGAGTAAGACCTAGACCTGCTTTGATAACATGTTATAAAACGTGATAGTTTGATATTTTACAATGGAGATGAAATCTTTTAAAGTAGAAAAGTACAAGATGATATTTCTAAACGAAGCAATTATTAATTGAATGCACAAATAGAAACTAATTAGTAAAACTAAACTGCATCCAAAACATCGTAGGAGAACAAGAATTTTTGAAAAACCTCAACCTATCAACTTTAGATGGGCAAATTTCACTTGGTATTGACCTAAGTTATCAATCTTGATTCAGTTTCAAGTTCGGCTCTAGGTTCGAGTGCATGGATTTGGTAACTTCTTTCTGCTTGGGTTTCAGTTTTGCACACACACTGATATATTATAAAAATCTATGATGTATATAAATTTATATACTATGATGTATATAAATTTATATATACATCATGGATTCATTCATGTCCATTCATCATTGGTTCAAAATTTTAAACATATAATAATAATAATTTAGAAGCTTGATACTCAAAGTTTAAATGAAAATAAAATTCCGCAATTGATAAAAAAATTATAAATAAAATAACTCACATATCATATCATAATTTGTGAAAGTCTCAAAATATCATTACACAATGAAAAACCAAATTATGAGCCATATTTTGTATTTAATATTCTTCATCATGATCAAAGGTATCAAGCATTTGGTTCAACTTCATTTGAACCATAGTCTATGCCACTTGTAGTATGTCTGTGTCATGTGCAGATTTGCATCTTATTTATCCATGGAGACTTGGGTAAGTTGTGCAACAATGGTATCTAAATCAGCACACTGAGGAGCTTGATCCCAATTTCTCTTCACAATCTCATGGCAGTCCGATTTCTTATGTGACAATAGACAAAGGTTGGAGTGTGCGTAACAAAATCCTTTTCTTTTTGTACACCCAAACGATTGCACTTGATCAAGTGGATGAAGGAGCACGTACTCCAATTTTGCCTAGTTGAAGAACTTGCAACCTGGTGAGTTTACATACAACATTTTGTATTTAATTTTAGTATGGTGACATTATGATCAAATGAAAAATAAATAAGTTAAAAAAAGGAAACATATTTGGGAGAGGATTGACACTGCAAGAGGCTGAGAAAATTGAGCCTTGACCATGTACATAATACCATTCATTAACATCCATCCTATATTGAGCACGAAGGGTGTTAGTGTCATGATTTCTAGGAGATGCTAACTGGCCAAATTTTGTCGAGAGAATGTTTTGAGATTCATCATCATTACCATAAATCTTTCTACTTGCAGCCTTGTCGCCACCAACAACCACATTGGTTGTGAAACCATCTCTTGGCTATAGAACCTTGGCGACAAAACATATGCAAAAGATGTAAAGGGGTCGTCGTCTTGTTCCAACAATCAACAATAAGTCGTTCTAGAACTTTGAAAAATGTATTTATATGTTCCTTGGCCACTATCTTTGTTTTTATGTTCTCCACAATGTTGTCTATGCCATCATAAATTTCACCCAAAAATGGGTGATCAATATCAACATACCTAATCGGGGTCATAATGAGTTGGGTAAGCTTCAAAAACATATTTTGCGCAATTTCACCACTCATCACCAAGTATCAATGCTTATACTTTTTGGCCTCTTTCTATGTTTGATCGCCAAACAATCCACAAGGTATTGATGGTTGTAGAACTGAAGGCCTCACACACCTTCATTAGTTGTCTTAAGATGATTGTGTGAGATGCATATTGTGTTTCAACAACCTAACATGGCATAAATGATAAAACATACATGTCATATACCAATATGAATTTCCTTTCTCCTATTCAAGGATAGCTTCAAATTGTTCCTAAATTCATTGATTTGGCTCATGGCGATCCGCAGTTCCAATACCTCATTCTCAATAGTCCTATCCAATATGTACTTCTCCATGACTCGGACTTTCCTCTTAGGCAGTCAACCTTCAAAAGAGAACACAACTCTGATACCAACTGTTGGAAATATAAGATAGATAGGATGCTGAGAGGAGGAGGGGGTGAATTAGTGTCCTAAAAAACATTTTTTTCCAAATATTCCTTTCTTTGCCCTTTAGTGTTACTTGGTTAACATTAAGCATATAATAGTTTGCGTACAATTCAAAGTAAATCAACTAAATCAACTTCAACACATAAACTCATGACAACATAACACATAACACAATGAATTTGGTATCGTGAATTTGGATTCATGTTATGTTATCTCTTCATGCGGTTAGTGGATCCCTTGGTCATAGGGTAAACTACGGTGAGGATGACACCCACAAATCCATCACTACTGCAGTAAGAGGTTGCCTTGTTAGGGCTACAATGTTTGTCACTTGTGATGACACACTTAGTTAGGAGTATACAATAAGATTTGTAAGGATCTACCTTTTACAAGGATTTAACAACACTCATCAGGTGTGTACTCGGTTAAGAGATTTACATGCAAGACTGTTGAGTCCACCTTTTTCAAGGATTTAAGAAACTACTACAGTGGTTAAACAATAGCAACAATGACCTATAGTAGCAACTTACTTTGTTTGATTAGATCCTCTTCTACTCTATAGTTATCACCTTCTCGTGATAGATTTGCAATTTATTACAACTTCGTCTCTGTCTTCTGATTGTAACCTTGATTCCTTCCTTACTTCAATGCTTTTTCACCAAAATTCTGATCAGCAATATCAACAAGTACAACCAACTAAATTTGAAATGATCTCAATTGCTCCTTTTATAGTATTCTTTTGCCATTTCGCAACTTGACCTAATTAGGGTTTTAGAACCTGCTTGATTTGATCTTTGATTGTGATTAATGGTTCTAGAATCATCTTTCCTTTCCTTCCTTTCCAACTTTATTTTCATTGGTTTATGCAGCCTTAGAATCATGAACAATCAGTGCACATTCTCCAATAAAATCTTTGCAAATATTTACCTCAATTCATGTAAACCATTTTTCTTTGCTTAGTAGAATCAGGTAGCATGTGCCAATTCTAATTTTGATGTCGTTCTCGTGACACACGGTAAATACACTGTTCTTCGTTTCTGATACTCAGGAAACATTCACACGGCATCCTCTGTATAACTCGATAAACTTCGTGCTTGGGGTTCATTGCATTCTTCTTTGCTCAGTGTGAATAGAGTTACTTGGTGTGACTTGAAGCTTGACTAAGACTCGGTAGATAAAGTATCACTTGGATTCCACTAGAGCTCGGATACAACTATAATAGTCTTCCATTTCTTCCTTAATTGCTTAGGCAACATAATGACTCGGTTGTTATGTGCATTTTGACACTAATAGGCAATATGATTCAACATTACCTTTACCCATGCAACGATGCAAAGTGAGAATTCATCATGGGGTAATGAAGGAACTATCAATACTTTAGGATTGCACATTCAGAATGCAAGACAAACTTCAACAAAAGGGGATAATGTGGTGAAAATATCACAAGTATCAAGTCATAAAACTATCAATAGAGAATCTGGAAGCCAAAGAAATAAGTCTACCTCATTTAGTCCCATTTCTAGTTCCTCATCAACTAGGGACATAGAGAAACAAATTATGGGTAATGATCTATTATAGGGTTGAGATATCAAGATACTGCATCAGGACAGTTATGAAGCAACTTCATCCATGCATTTAGTACAACAAGGTATAAAGATAATGCCATCCTCCCCTACAGTACAGTTGGTAGTCGATTTGGGTGATGACATGAGACAATCTAATCCCAACACTCAATAGATGGAAGATGAAATCATTTCAGGGTTGAAGGGATTTGATGAATATGAATAGATGGATGGTGGTATGGATTTATCTGAGGTTCCTTAAGAGGCAACATGAAGAAAAGAAGAGTTTAAGAGGCTTACCTTGTAGATGGATGATATTGATGCATTTTTTAGCAGATTGGGAGAGTAAAAGAACCTAAGCCTACTAAGAAGGTTCATAGGATAATCAGAGATTAGTTAGGACATTTGGCTATCCCAATTCTTGACAAGAATGAAGATGAGATTACTCCTAACGATTATCACCAATCCTCATTTGATATAGGGTCCACAATTGAGGAACAAGAATTTTAGGAATGGAGAGACATTGTGGATACCATAGATGTAAAAATCGCCTGAGGAGATTAATCGCCTAGGCCTGAAAAAGTTTAATCGGGAAAAATCAGGAAAAATCGGGAAAAAATCGGGGAAAAAATCGGGAACTAAAAAACCACTAAATTTTAATAAAAAAATGTGATTTTTTTACAGAATTCAATGTTTTTTTGCATCTAATGACTTAATTACTAACAATACATAAGAAACAATCATGTTTAGATATATATCAATGCAAAAAGAGTTATTAATTGGTAAATTACTAACAAGTAAGTAGTGACAAGTTGTAAATTACTAACAACTAACAAGTTCACAACACATGAGAAGTATTCTCATAAATAAAGTGTCAAATGTAAAGAGTTCAAATAAGCACATCAACATGACTACAAATAAGTACAAATGTCAAATACAGGACTACATCTTCCTCTTCCCAGTCACTTTACTAGCGAGTGCGGGAGAGGGTAAAGCTCTAGAACTAGAACCCCGCAGGGTTTGTGCCCGTGTCTGTGTCTGTGCCAATGCAGGAGATGGTGTAGCTATAGAACTAGATGTCGGTATCTCCACATTCGCTGCGCGCAAGATGTCAAGGTCCTCTGCAGTAAGCTCAATGTCATCATCCTCATCATCGCCCTCCTCGATGTCATCCAAATCGATGTCATATCCAGTTCCACCCCCTTCCTCCTTCGCAGCCTCCTCTGCGGCCTCCCTCTCCAAATTGGAGATGTCCTCCTGTGTAAATAAGGGAGCCTGCTCTTGTGCCGTCCAATCATAATAAGGATCTATCTCATCCAAATCAATTGGCCCAGGCGGATCTTGTTGCGCCTTTTTCATGCGCAATTTAAGATTATATTGCACATAGACCATGTCATTCATCCTCTTTTGGGACAACCTGTTTCTCTTTTTTGTGTGGATGGCCTCGAACAAACTCCAGTTGCGCTCACAATGTGATGCGCTACAAGGCTGTGATAGGATTCTGAGAGCAAATTTTGCAAGATTTGGAGTGCTTGCACCCCAAGTGGTCCACCAAGCCATTGCATCACAAAAATTGTACAAGTTAGAAAATACTAATAGACAACAAAAAATGAAACATAAATATTAATTTAGCATTTGAGATTCAGAAGTTTGCAAATGTATTACCTGGGGTTTGTGTAAGCCTTGCTCTCTTGCAGAGAGAAGTGGAGAACACCTTGCCTCCTGCTGAAGTGAAGATCTCCTGCTCAGCGATGATTTTATCTCTTGTTTCCTCGCTGGTTACCATCTTTTCGACGCACTCACTTAGGCCTCTGATGACCTCTCCATCAGGATCTGCATATGTACCATCAGCCCTAAAACCAAAAACCAAAAACAAATAAGTCTTCCAATTTTAGTACACACCCAACACCCTACGAAAGCAAAATGAACTCAAGTCTTTGTTAACTTAAATTTGAGTAAGAATGAGCTTACAGTATACCTAAAACGTGGGTTGAGGAAATATCCTGCTGCATGAATGGGTTGGTGAAGCTGATTATTCCACCTTCTATCAATGATCTGCCAAATGGGTTCATATTTGATGCTTTCCCCCTTGTAGTAATTTTTGACAGATTCTTTGGCCTTGTCCATGGCCTCATATAGTTCACCCATTGGCGTTTGGTCTCCATCAACCAAACGCAAAACTCCGACTAAAGGCTCAGACACCTGCAATATAAATTTGAAATTAGTTGACAAGTTACAAAATTATTATTTACTTGAGTTACAAACTTAGTATGTTATAAAGTTGTAAAGTGCAAACTAAAACTTAAAGTTTTGTAGTTACCTTTACTATTTCATCAGCCTTATCTTCAAAATATTTATCAAACACAATCCGCACAACATTCTCTCCTTCACTCTTCTTTGAAAATGTGGAAGCAAGCCATTTTTTGGAAACAAACATTTGCTTCAAAGAAGCCAAATTATCGAGAATGCTTTGCAATGTCAAAAAAATCGTTGCAAACCTTGTGACGGCAGGCCTGACAATTTCTTTGCCATCAGTGTGCTCTCTCATCAGGCTAAGGACCCATGGGTGATTGTATATGTATTTTGTCACCCGCCTTGCATCCTCCACAATTGGAGTGACCCACTCAAGTTTGCCCATGTCCTCCAAAAGAAGGTCAAGGACATGTGCTGCACACGGGGTCCAAGAGAGAGTGGGGTGCCTCTGCTGTAGGAGTTTTCCTGCCAATTGTAAAAGCAAATACTAATTAGTTTCCAACTTTTCAAATATATCAAACTATTAAAAATTCTTCTTGTGAAATTCACAATGCACATGCAACATAAAATTACGGTTTACCTGCTGATACATATGCAGCAGCATTGTCTGTGATGATTTGCACCACATTTTCAATGCCAATCTCTAAGACCATATTCTCCAACATCAATGCTAATGTCTGAGCATTTTTTACCTTGTTGGAGGCATCGATTGATTTCAGGAACACCACATTATCATTACAGCAGGCCAAAAAATTAATTATGGTCCTGCTCTTCCCATCCGTCCACCCGTCAGAAAGAATGGTGCAACCAAATTTTGTCCATTCTTGTTTCTGTTCCTCAACAAATGCTTTGGCTCTCTCAACAGCATTTCCAATAAGCCTACAAAAACAAAATTTAGTTATGTCTTAGATTCTTAGTAATTTAAAATTGATTTAGACTTTAGTAATCAACATTCTAATTTCTAGATAAATTAATTAAAATTTAGAACTAAGTAAAAAGTTAAAAATTAAAAGGAAATTGAGTGTAATAAAATTATTCGCTTACCTGCCACCCAACACAAAACGAGAAGGGGACTTGTACCCCTTTCCTGCAACTGTCAACCCTGTGGCCAAAGCCTCCCAATAGGGACTGTCAACAACACTAATAGGAAGGTTGTTGAAAACCCAGAAATCTGCTAGTGCATTGTCCAACTGGTCATGGACCTCCTTATTCCATCTAGTGGCCTCTAATGAAGGTTGTGCACCAGGTGTGTGCCTCGTCACAAAATAGCTCCCTATCCCAGAAGCACCTGCTGATCCTGATGGTGCGGAAGTGCTAGGAGGTGTAGGAGTGGGAGTGGGAGTGGAACTCGTGAAAGAAAAAACACCCTGTTTGCGGACACGCGGCCCACGATAAGAGCCAGCCATGCTCTCAATGGCTGCCTCCTCCAGAACATCAACGAAACTGCCCTGGGTCTCTGCTATGGCTGCCCTGACATGCAATTTATTCCGCTCTCTTTGCAATTTTTTTTGCTCTCCAGCTGCGAGCAAGGCATTTGCAAACCTTTTTATTTCTTCTGTTGTATTCTCACAAGGATTTGTATCATGTTTTGAGATCCCTGCGATGTGATATTTGAACCGGTAAATGCCCCCGGATATTACTTTTTCACATCGAATGCAAATCACTTTGGTTGGTTCATCAGGTGCTTCATAGGCATATTTCCATGCTTGATCTCTCGCATTCTTTGGCCTGGTGCCAATGTAGCCTGAGGGGCATGGAGTCAATGGCCATTTGTCTGCCATTTAAAACTGCTGCGGGCTGCCTACACATACAAATTTTAAAAAAAAACTATAAATAAATTATAACAAGATCAAAATTAATAGTTAAACAAAGAATTCAAGCAACATTCCAATAACAGCACCAATAAATTGAAATCCAAATAACATTCAAACAAACTAGCTGCTAGGGTTTCAAATTTTTTTAGAAAGGGCAAATTTTTAGCATAAATTCGATCTAGAATGGAAAAAAATGCAAATGAATGCATTTAATCTTGCTTACATTCATCAAATGCATTCCTAACTAATTAGGAATGTATTTTTATCCATTTACATGCAAGAAAAAAAAATACAATCTCTTGCAAAAACAAAAAACAAAGATTCAAATCACTTACCTAGTAACGAAGAAATCGAATCAAAAGGCCTCCAAATGCACTTGATTCTGCCTATTTCTTGCCAAGAACTCCTTCTCTATCCTCTCCTCTCCAAAACACCCTAAGCAATGTAAAAACATAATGAAAAAAACGTGTTTTTTCGTCACTTTATGTGACTGCCGGGCGCGAGCGATTTTTTTGCAAAAAATCGCGATTTTTAGGCGATTTTTTAGGCGATTAATTTGCGATTTTTTGGAAAAAATCTGCAAAAAAAAATCGCGATTTTTGGGGCGACTAAATCGCCGGCCCCAAAAAATCGCGATTTTATCTCGTATCGCCGATTAATCGGCGATACTCACATCTATGGTGGATACTATTAAAGAAAGAGCAAAGAAACTGGCAAAGGAAGAGATGAGCTAGAAATGGAGAATTTGATGATGAAGGAGATCATAAACAAATATGTGAAGTCTCCCATTTGCGTTGCCCCATCCACCCCCTCCATTGCCACCTCTTCATCGTTTCTACCATTGTTGAGGCCATTAGAGCCATGAATTCTAGCAACATTGCAGATGAGGAAGGGTCATAGGCTGAGCTCTTCAAGTTGGGGATTTCTAGTATTTTGCTGATCTCTTCAACCGAGTGGTGTGTATTGGTTTTCCGTTGTCTTGGTCTCACCATATTATTCACTCAATCCACAAGGCTGGGGTGACCTCTAATCTAGGGAACTACAAGACCATTATGATTGGGCATACCTTTGCCAAACTTTATGCCACACTTTTGCATATTATTCCCATGAGATTGCTAGACAGATTAGGTTGCAGGGCCAAGGCCAAGCTGGCTTTAGAGCGGATTTTTAGACTACTGACCACATTCCTGCTCTTAGGGCCATTATTGAGGAGGCTCGACACCACTTGACGAAAGTCTACTGCTGCATTATAGACTTTCTTAAAGACTTTGATTCTGTCCCCCACTTTATGTTGTTTTAGAGACTCGGGAATATTGGGGTTTCCGAGGTTCTGCTCGTGGCCATCATGAGACATTACGAGAGGGTTGTTGGTCGTATCAGGACTCCTTTGGGTCTCTCCAATTTTATTCAGAGTTCTACTAGGGTCAAGTAGGGCTTCCCACTTTCTCCTATATTATTTGGTATTTAGTATTTAAATTGATGAGCTTGAGACTTACCTGAGGGGTTTCTTGCTTCTCGAGGGCAGGTGTTATCTTCACTAGGTCTTGATCTCCATCCTTCTCTTTTCTGATGATGTGGTGATTTTTTCTTCCTCCCTTGATTGGCTACATCTTTTGGACGGGTTGGCCTCCTTTTGTGATTCTTGGTAGCTGGTGGTCAACCTGGGCAAGACTAGCGTTATATTTTCAACTATTTGAAAACCTCTCATCTTCATTTCTTCTTTAGAGGGATTGAGATTGAGATGTCTTCCAGCTACACCTATTTTGGCATCAAGTTTTCTAGGCCATGTGTTAGTCTAAGACCGACCATGATGTCGCGGGTTAGCAAGGGGCTTGGTTCACTTGCTTTACTTGAGAAACATCACTTGCTTTACTTGAGAGACAGTGCTTCAAACACCATTTCCAAGATGCCAGATCTAAGATGTATATCTTAGACTCCTCGGTTAGACCTATTGTCCTTTATGGCTCGGCCGTTTGGGGGCCCTTCCTGTTGACCATTAATTGAGCTTTGGTGGAGAGGGTGTAGACTCTTTTTCTTCGATGCCTCATTTGTTGTCAGCGAACTACTCCTACCAATATTATCTTGGTCGAGTTTGGTGCTCACCCTTTTAGACTTTGCATGATCTTTTATTTGGTTTGGTTACTTCACAAATTCAGGGGCTTTGCGAACTTTGTTGATGGCTGATACAATTATATCTACTTGGCCTACAATTCCTCAGCTTTGATTGCAGCTTCAGAGCCTACCAATCATGCTCAGTGTTGGTATGTGTAGGCCTCCAGTCTCCTCAACTCCGTGGGTATCAATATTGACTATCTTCCTCCCTTTCAGTATTCCCTAGACGCTCCCTCTCATCTCCTTCCCCCTTAGTCAGAGTTGAATGAGGTTACTAGGATGGACATCTACAATAGGTTTATTTACATAACTTGGGTCAGCCCGCCAGGGGGCCTCCGTCTGCGTATGGCCTTTTATGCGGAGTACTATATGAACATTTTGGATGGTATCATTGTTCGACCTTACTGTTCTTCTCGGTGATGGCCTCATGCCTTACGTATCTAGCTAGGCTCCTTCAAAGTTGGCTCTCACTAGTTTCGTATCTTGACAGATCACTAGAGCAATAGAGATGAGCGGTTTTGCCAGTGTTGTGACATGGGTGTGGCTGAGACTGAGATCCACTTACTGTTCTATTGTCCGATCTACTATGAGATTTGAGGGAGGTTTCATTGCTTATTCAGAGAGTGCAGGTCCCTATCCTCCTTAAGCTATGTTGATTAGTGATGCCTCACACACTATCTGAAGGAGGCCTTCCGTCTATGGGGTCTCACTCTTTGGGAGTCTTCCCCTTCTGGATCTGCATCGCCTCATTAGCTTATCACTTCCTTCTTCACTTATGTTAGCTCTCTTAGAGGAACCAAGCAGTGTGGGAGCCCATTCACTGCTACTCACATCAGATCGGTGAGACTGTGCGGAGATCACATGCACATGCATCACTAGCGGCAATGACCCTCCTCTCTCTGGCAACAGGTTTAGAATTCTCTGCACACGGATATTTATCCTTCTGTGTTGAGCTACTTTTTGACGACTACGAATCGCTAGTTTCTTGGCAATTTTGTAGTCTCTCTTGTTTATCATTGTTTCTCTTTGTTTTATGTTTTGTTTGTTTCCTTTCTTTCTTGGACACTGTTTGGTGCTCCTACTACCTTCTGGCCTCTGTTTCTACTTTCAGTCTCTTAGGCCCATTTATGGTCTCTTGTTGGACATTAATATTTCATCTTATCTTATCTTATCAAGGCATGAGAGCACAATAATTGTTCCATACATTCCCACTTCTTAGAGTTTGCATTGTACTTGTGGCGTAGTAAAGAAATGGGCAAGCAATGTAAGGAAACAAGCCTTGACTTTTCTTACAAGGACGGGTCAAGCACATGAAAGGATCACAATATTGACAGACAAAATGTAGGGCTTGGATGAGTTATGGAACGAACTTATCCCATCAAACATATGGTTATTTCATATCTCATGTTATTGAGGACTATTACCACATTGATCCTAAATCAAGAAGGAATTATTGAGAAGAGTGCATATGAATTTGGTCATTTGTATCTCTCATTGGTTACTAGGATGACTACATATGAGCATGCGCACACACAATGTAAGGATATTGAGGCTCTTATCTTGGGGATATGCTTGAGGGTCCTTGTTGCAATCAAGGGGTTGCTTGGTCTTGACATTGATGCTTCTAGCAAGTTGGCTTTAGATGAGTTGAAGGCGAGATTGAAATCAGTCTATTTTAGGGGCAAACTGCCTTGAGAAGAGTTACTTGAATGAAGTCCCTTCACTTATGATTCCTATAAATGATCTAGGGTTGCACACTTAAAATTGGAACAACACATTGAACACCTGCATTTAGAAGTTGGAAGGTATGGAGATACAACATGGCAACCTTCCTAGTATTGACATGGAGGAACTTAGAGCGGTTTTACTTAAGTTCATTGATTTTGCTAAAGGGGAGAAGGAGAAATGAGTGTATGTCGTGGATGATGAGTTGCACGATGGCTACTCTACTTCCTTTCTTCTGGGTGGTCTTCAAGCCTTTGAATAATCTAATTGGTGCATTTTTTGGTGCTTCGTTTTTATTGGCTATTTTGGTTTCCCTAATTAGGGTTTGTAATGATCTGGACCATCAATCTTAAACCAATCCTAGCAATTCATTGTAATTGAGGCATCTATATAAACCCCTACCCTTCTCATTTATGAAGGAGGTTGTCTGATAATTATTGCTAATGTAATGCCAAATATGCTCTACTCTTCATTGTGTCTTGCGTGGTGAATTATTATCATCAAGTTTGCATTATTGCATGGTGATCTACATCCCTTATTTAGATTAGATTTCATTTTGAGTTGTTAGAATAGAATTTTCTTTGAGTAGTTTAGCTTAGTTGAATGAAAGTAATGTGGATGTTTACTCGCGTAATTTGAACAAATCCAGACCACTAACCTCTTACTGATTGTAAGTGTGCCTTGTGTGGTTAACTACTGATTGAAAGCACTTAACTGCAATCGGTATTGAATCTTTAGTTGCATCCATTTGATGCGATTGAAGAGGACATATTGATTTGAAAACCATTTGAATCTACCATAGAAGCATGCACTACGCGAGTGGAGTCGTTGACAGGATTGCACCTAGTAGATGTTGATGTTTTGGACTAGAATACCGTCACATGCAATAAATAAAAACTCAGAAATATATATAAACAAATGACACAATTATTTACCGCAGGAAAACCCTCCTACTTGAGGGGAAAACCCAGCCACAATATTTCTTTTATTGAGAAATATGAGAACAATTGCAAATCTCCAGCTTATGATTGAACACCTCAAGGCTTAATTAATCAAAACAAGTCTGATTATTCTTCTTCAAAAGAATAACTGGACAATAGTATCAGAACATAAAAATAGAAGCAAAAGAAAGCTCGATGTTCATATATCGATCATCTAGGAGACAATCTTTATCACAAATATGTGTGTCAGAGTTTAAAATTTAGTCTGCACAAGTATGCTGAAGCTGATGATCATATTCTGCTCTCTGAGTCTTAATAATAATCTCCCTTGAATAAAGAATGCATGATAGGAAAATGGCATTACCCACGAATAGCTCCACACCCTGGAATAAAAACAACACCCAGATAGTTCTCAAAATAAAAACATACTGCCAAGAATAAATTATCAGCACTCAGTCAGGTGAAGAAACCAAGTGCAAATGGTCACAACATAAATGAAGGACGGCAACCGATGATGCCATAAAGAATGCCAAAAGCCTTAGGGAAAATATGAAACGAATCGAGCATGTAACTGACAGCATATCAACTGATGATGTAGAGGTGGCTCATAAGACAACAAAAGGGACATCCACGTGATAAGAAAGCAATATCATCTGATGCTGATACGACTGCCAACAAGGATGAATGTAGAGAACTTCGTATTCATGGAAGAAAACACAAACTGGTAACTCTGCCAACAGAATATAGGTGATACCGGTGACATGACAGCACTCAGCAGTAAACAAGATTGATATAAATGAAAGAATTCGATCACATTTGAATAGCTCAAACATGGTAAAGGAAGAGCTCAAATGTTTCCATCCAGCTAAGAGTCAATTGATAGCATAGTAACTGACGACATTAATCCATTAACCTATGACATCCAGCTGTGTCAATGTCAGTTATTAAACATGAGCTACTTCAAAGCATACTCGATGCAATGTCAATCATAGGTATGAACTCTATTGCAGCTACTTATCTTTAACAGTACTGTCCAAGTTTATCCATGCTTTCTTGCATTCCTAGTTAGGAGTGGAAATAGAGGTTAAGTTTAAGTTGAGGTGTAAGAGTTGCAAAATGAAAGTATATTTTCATGGCACATTGTAAAGCCAAATGTCATGTCCCTATATTTATAAGTTTTTATAGTAAATAAATTAATAATAGAATATATAATTATAATTGATTATTATATATTATAAACATAATAATAATAAATTAATATCATATATATCACATGACTATAATGTAATTAATACGATTATAAAAATATATAAATTAAATATATTATTTAGAGAATCAAAGGTTGCAACCTAAATTGAATAGTCACAACCTCACAATCAAGTGGAATATAAGTAAGGAAAAACATAGAGAAAGAGGGGAGAGGTATTCTGACTCAATTAAGGAACACAACAAAAAGAGAAAAAGAGGTATAAATTGTTATCAAAGACTTATACCAAAGGAGCCTTATCATCTTAGAAGACAAGAACAAAGGTTGCACACCACTGGAAATGATATGTACAGTGAGCGAACGAGGAGAGGAATACGAAAGAAAATAAGGAGGAAGGTATTCATGACAAACATACAAATACAGATTTTAGAAAGCATTTTATAGCTGATCCACAGGAGCAAAATTAGAGGCAGCAGTTTTTATACATTTATCCTTTGATATGTCCTTCATGCTCTTGAACACACTCCAATATAAAGCTAGCGATAAACACAAAGTTGCACCATATCCTCCATCAGAAGAAACACTCATGAATGACACATAATATTTCGTATTTTATTCAGAGAGCTATGGAGAAAATAAAGTCAGTGAATAATATGAGGGAAGATGACAATAGAGTTTGATAAATCATAGTAAACACTTATACTGCCAACAAAGAAGGGTTTCAGTCAACAATAACTCTATGCAATCATTGTCTGGGATCATTTGGAAACCAATCAAATAGTACAGGAAAGCGGTGACAACTCAAATGTAAGAAATATCGGTTGAGTAGTAAATAATCTCAATCATGTAAGGAGATCTGAACAGAGATGCATCAAATGGAGTTAAAATAAATACTACAAAGAGAAATCGCAATGATAAGAAAAATACTCATGTCCACAATAGCTACAAGCTGGAAAGGATAAGATAGTTTGAATCAGTCCGGAAACTATTTGAAGATTTTTACAACAATGTGGGTAGATTATTGAATCCCCTTCTTCATAAACAAGTTTCTGAATATATTCAATAATGGCCTTCAAATCAAGTTATCAATTTCCAAATCTTGCAACATCGAATTGACAAGAAATAACTGATATCTCTTTTTATAAAATCTGATATTAAAATTGTCATTCATTCCATCACTAGTGCAGATCACCAAAGTGATAGTTATATCTGAAATGCATTCAGTGCATATAGAACCCAAGATATAATAGAAGCTTGTGACATTGAACTCTCCTTAGGAGTAGTAGTCAATTCCGATATAGTCAGATCAACATTAAATCTCATATTCAAATTGATATATCATAATTTATGGGCTCTCTATAATCAATATGTATTTGATCGACAAATATCTTGCACATATTACCTACAACACTTCAGATTAAAAGTTTGGTATGAGTGATATTGGTGGACCAAAGATAGTTCCTTCTCAAGCATTTACACTTAAACTAATTTAGTTTAATGAATTAAGATAGAGAATCATATCAGAATTATTAGACAATAAACCCCAAGTAGAGTAGTCTTTGTCATTATTAAGGTAACAAAACCTAGACATTGAGCAAATTCTACTTTGCCTAATACATTGAATAAGGATTTTGTTAATATACACATTTGCAAATCACCCTCCATACATTCATTATGAAAAAATAGAGAATTGTATACAACAAATTGATCAAAGAAACCTCCTGAACTTTAATATACACATTTGCAAATCACCCTCCATACATTCATTATGAAAAAATAGAGAATTGCATACAACAAATCGATCAAAGAAACCTCTTGAATTTTAAGACTATTATTCAAATCCTAAGTGTTCTAAATAGGGGACATTACACCAAATCTTTAGAATCTAGTTGACAAGTCTTAGTGAACAGCATAACTCCCCTTGGCGATCCAGTAAATCACATCATTTCATCTGAGCGAGTGTCCACAATTGCAATAATCTTGAAGGCTTTTCATGATCTTACCTTTCAAGCTTAGCATAAGAAGTGACCTTATATCTAGAGAGGATTGAAAATTTGTTGTTTTGCTTTGAAACATTGAGTGTTTGATTCTGTATGTTGCCGTGGAATAAAACTTACATCAACAGGATTTAGTAATTCAGAAAATAATATCCTTTGCACTCTTTGGACAACATAACTCCACAATTGAAAGGATGTGGATTAAAATGCAAAGAGATTGACAAGGATTTTAATGTTTCTTCAGGCACTGAAGTTATAATAGTAGTTTGGAAATGGTAATCAAGTTCACTGTACCACTGGGATTTTCCTCACTGAAAACCAATAGGTCACAGGCAAAAAACATCAAAAGATTTAATGGCTTTAGAAACCGAATTCACCTCCTGTAGAATAGTGAGAAAAAAGGGATTTGCAAGATGACTATTTTCTAACTGGTTATTATAATTGCTGGAAGAGGAAGACCTTTAACTAAGCTCCTAGAGAGGAAGCTTATAAGTAGCTATCTAAAACCTTCCGCAGCTAGTAGAGGGAGGGAAGGAGTAAGAGGGCAACCTTGATGAAGATACGATGAGGCTGTTTTCTTCAGATTAATGACCAATCACGTATTGCAAATTTAGGCATTTTTGAAAAGTGTAAATGTGATGAGTAAAATTAGGAACAAACCTGAGAGCTTGAAGTATTGTCAAAATGAAAGTTCATTCATTGCAGTCATGATTTTTCAAAATGAATTTTTGGTTGAAATTACTAGTCCATAGCCAAGGCTCTAGCAATGATCTTGTCATAGATATGGAGCAAAGAAATATGCCTCCAACTACTGATAAGCTAAGCCCAGTATATTGTGACTTATTAATGAATTTAGTTCTTTTGTATATGGGTTCTCTCAATTTCCGAATAGCTTCACGATACAATTTATGCAAGATTGAGCCTATAGCATCCCACAAAACTTGAAAAAAATCACCAGGGAAACCATCAAATTGTTTGGATGAAGGGGAAGAAAATGGTGGAATGTTTATTTGTTTGTTTGTTGAAATTAGTTAATGTGAAAACATCTGGTTTCTCTACTCCATCCGTTTGTTCTAGAATGAATGTCAAGATTCCATACTACAGCTTCCTCTGCCTTGAGGAAATGTAGAATAAAATAGAAGGATGTTGAATCCCTTGTTTTTGATTGGAATGTGTATGCAAATAGTGGAACTGGGGTGAATGTTAACAGGAGACTGAAGGAGAATGATAAATGATAATAATAATCATATCACAATTTGAAAACTGTTTTCATTTTTAACCAATTTGTTTCAACAATTCTGCACTTTGACAACATTTCTGGCCTTTTGGGAAATTTGTGGACTTGGTTGTCACATCTGTACTCTTGCTGATAATGTCAAAAAATAAAACTTGGGGCATTTGACTGATTGTTCGCTTAACTTCAGATTAAGCTCTATTGTTTAGCTTGTTGGGGGTCGCCCCAGTGTATTTGCATAATGAAAAATCTAGTGTAAATGTTCAACTTATAGTGGTTTCAGGTACATCATGTCAGCATAATGTTGTCCATGAGTTGGATTGCATGCAATTTAATTGGTGATACATTTTGATTATTTCTATATCATAAAACAGGACATATGATTTTGGATTCTGAAATATCATTGAGATAAACAGTAGTGTCTTTTTCATTTTTTAAGAATATTCAGCATTTTTATTTATATTGAATTTTCATCTGGTTTATTTTTTGCAGTAGTAAATGGACAGATTAAAAGGCTTCAAGATGAGGACATTCAATCCAATGTCCTTGAAATTGTTGGTCAGAACGTGAACACAACCTACATCACATGTCCTGCAGATCCTGCTGCAACACTAGGCATAAAACTGCCATTTCTAGTTATGATTGTCAAGAACTTAAAAAAATATTTCACATTTGAAATTCAAGTGCTTGATGATAAGAATGTTCGCCGACGTTTCAGAGCTTCGAATTTTCAGGTAGGATGAAATTCTTCTGAACATGCTGATACTTATGTAAAGAATATATCTCATGTTGGGGGTGTAATTAGAAGTGCCGTAGGTGTAATTAGAAGTGCCGTAGTTCTGGCCTCTTTAATTTACTGTCATATTTATGATAGAAAGAACGTAGGATACAATTTCTGAGAAGAAAACTAGGATGCAATATTTTTATTCATGAGAAGCATTGACAAATAAACCTGTAGTTATATTGGGAATGCCTCTTATGTACATATTGTATTAGAGTAGATTATCAATATATTACACTTCAAAAGATTGCATTGTCGACCAACTCTGGATAATAGTATTTGTTGCATTGAACTATTGTTGTAAATTGCTTCTGAAGTACATGTGTTGATCTGTATAAACTAAGAATTTAAAACATGTTGGTGGTAGAATATGCTAGAGTTGATCATAGGGTCTGTTGGAAACTACAATTGGAATAATTGTTATGTTGTCATTGATATCAAACCTTATTGATAAGACAATTTGCTATCTGATTTGAGTGCTATATCTAGATGATTGATGAAGAGGATTTGAGAAGTTGGTCATAACAAAACCACCTAGAGGAAAGGTTGAGTTATGAGAAGAAACTACAAATGGGCACTTGATTAGTTAGGCTTTGACAAGATAAAGTGATTGTTTAAATCATGTTATAGGTGAAGAAGACAGTTGTGTTGAAGCCTTGAAGAAGTTATCAAAGATTGACCAAATGCATAGCATTGACCGAGCAATAGAGAAGCAGATTAAGGAACTTGCAATATATGCCGAGTGATGCTAGTGTTGGTTGAGTGCCAGTAAATGCCGAGCAGAAGTAGTGTTGACAAATGTCAGTATATGTGCCGAACAAAAAGTTAGTAGCGATTGAGTAACCCAGTGATGATTGAGTGTCAGAACACAGTGTTGGCCGAGGGACAACATTTTAACAGTTTATGAGGAAATTGTGATTTCCAGCCAACAGAGTTGATTTCTTGGAATATGTGAAGTGTGTCGATGATAAGGATGGATGACTTGGAACATTTAAATCAAGGAAAACTGTATTTGCGTGTTTCTATGCAAGGATTCAAGGAGAAGTTTCTAGAAGAGAAAAGAAAGAATAAGGTGGACGGATTCATTGTATGTGTTGAATTTGATCATAACCCTAAGATCTACAATGATGTTTAAGTGGCAAAAGATCAAAATTACCTATTTAAGGAGCTACAAGGGCTAACCTAACGAAGTTGGAGCAGTTGTTGATGCTATTGATTGGCGAACTTAAGCAAAAGGTTGTGAAGAGTTGAGAAGAGGTGAAGAGTGATTGCTTGAAGGGTTGCCAAGTGAATTAGAGCCTGAGATGACAATAAAGGCTAGTCAGTGGATTAACATTTGAGTTGAACTGTGATCTGTAATCGCAAAGGGATTTGTATTTAGTAGATCAATAATTGTAGTTACTTTCTAACCATTGTATCAGTATTGAAATCCTTTAATCAAGGTTGACCTAATAGTCATATGTAAATCCTTTAATCAAGGTTGACCTAAGAATGTGTTTTGTAACCTTTAACAAGGTTGGCTCCTAACAGAGCTCACTTCAAAAGAGTGAAAAGATTGGTGACATGTTACTAGTGGTTTTTCCCAAATTGGGTTTCCGCGTTAAATCCTAGTGTCAAACTTGCATGGATGTTATTTGTGATGATTTAGTGTTAATGTTTACATTCTGCAAGTTTGTTATATTTAGGATAGTGGACTGTTAGTTTATGTTATTGAAAGTTTACTATAGAGGTTGAGCTAATGGATGTTCAGATCTGAAATAGTTTAAGTTCAATTGGTACATCTAGACCTTGGATAATTGATTCACCCCCGGCACCCCCCGCGATCCCCCCCCCCATTTTAAACATTCTAACAGTTAAGTATATGTGTTGATCTATATAAAATAAGCATTTAAAACATGTCGGTGATAGAATATGCTAGAGTTGATCATAGGGTCATGCATTTTGATGTCTGCAGGGAGAGGGAGAGTGTATCCTATGCAATGTCTTTGAACTCAATAATGATTCCCTTACACTTAAAGTAGGTTCTTTGGTTGAAATAGGTTGTATTTGTAGTAGCCCATATGAATATAGGCAATGCCCAGTCTAGAATAATCATGTGGCCTCCTTCAGTGCCATTTAAGAAATATAGAAAGCTCAAAATTCGGTACAACACACTGCAGATTGCAATCAGGTATGAGATAACGATACATTGGCTTTTCTAAAATTTTAAGAGGGTTTTGTGCTGATAACTCATCTTTTTAAAAATCCTTTATTAAAGACAAGTCTGATTGAGAATTGACTGTAAGAATCTGGAATAGGATGGTGACTAAGAATATTACCCTGGTATATTGTGAGATTGCCTTCAGGTCCTAAAGTGCCCCCCTTGAATGATGTGACAGGGCATATACCTTAGTACTCCTTATGTGCAACTTTTGTGGGAAAAAAAGGATATACAAATTTTCTCCTGTATTGGGTGCTAGGCACCACCAACTAAAATGGTGCTAATTGATCAGCAAAACAGAAAATGTTTGACCTTTCTATTGTTTACCTTCTCAAATAGGTTCTAAGGTTGCAGTTTGCATTTTTGCTGATCCTGTAATATCTTTAACAAATGAAACGAGGAACTTTATCTCTTTAGTAATTTTGTGGGCATTAGAAGAGTTTAGTTAAAAAAATGCATGATGCTACATTGGTTTTAAATTACTCACTATTCAAATTAATAATTATGTTAAGCACTCACTTGAAAAATTTGACAAAAGTTCCAATGTATAATTTTGATATGATTAGATATAATTGTTGGCTTTTGCATATGAAAAAGGAGAATTGCATGATCCACCAATGACCCAAAGTGAATACAAAACTCTCAAGATATCATTGTAAGCTCAGGGGTTCGCTAACCATACTAAGCTTGGAAGATGAAGTTAATTCTCACTAGTTCTTGATAAGGATGTACAAAGAAAGCGAAGGGACAAATTTAACATCTTTCTAGGAGGATCAACATGGGCATATGATTGTGTGGGAAGATTTAAATTAAGCATCCATGAGAATTTTTATTCACTAAAAGTTGTGTTTATCAGTCATGTTGATATTTTGAGAGAGTGGTTGGGACTGTGGGAGTATTGTAGATCCCAAATAACTCATTACTCAGACTTAAGAATATGTGGTCCATCAGATAACATATATATTTTTAACAACTTGATATTTTTTGTGCATTAACTTGATCGCCAGTAGCTGAGAGGTGGCTTCACCTCTAAGATCATATATCTATAGGGACATCATGATATTTCACTGTGCCTCCAAAGTGCATTACCAAAGGTACAAAAAGTAGGTGTGATGTAAAATTGGGCATGATGGAGTTACTTCCATGGTAGCCATGCACAAGTCCCTGTGCTTCTAGTTGGGATTGTATTACTGGTGTCACTTCTCATTATAGCCTGACACCGCCAAATCATGCACTGGAACCTTTCATAAGAATTGTGGATGAATATATGCCCATCTGTTAGCAATAGCTAGAAGGCTCTTTCTTTTGTGTCTAGGTGTTCCATTATATGTTGTTCAACAGTAATTTTCCTTCTTGATGTGTGGATCATGATAATAGTGTGTTCACATAGATTGTGTGGAATCAAACATAATATTAAATTGAAATAAATGCTGGAAAAGGGAAATAATTAAGAATTCTTTGTTCTTACAAGGACAGAGAAGGGGATGGGGGAACACTGCCTGGAGATCCTTAGGCCATTCCCTTTGACAGTTGGTGGCTTGCGGATATTTCCACTATGCACCCCATCTCTCTGCCTCCAAGGGAACATATCATGGATGCTCAGATACCTTTTGAGGGATGTTCAAGTATCCTGTGGACTGTTACTAAGGGCTCTGAAAAGCTAAAAACAACAAATAGTTCAAACTTTTTCAGTGTAAAATATATTTTAACTTATAATTTTTTAGTACAACCCTGTTCTAGTTTGGTCTGTCCTCAAATAATGCTTCCTTTGCTCATTACAACTACTCTCACCAAAAGGACTTAGTGGAACATAATATAGATGTAGCCCCACATTACTGGTCTGGTTGTGTCATTTCTTGGTACAGTTAAAAAATTGGGGTTGGGTATGTGTCATTTCCTTTGGAGACGTGTTGACTTATCACTCCATTTGAGCCCTAGCAAACAATTCATTTCATTTGACCTATGGAGGAGTAGATGAATACTTCTAATTTTTAACAATTAGCACCTTTTTCTCATTGCACACCCACTGATTAATGATGTTAGCTTTAGCTGTCGTGTAGGCATGGAAGATGCTTGCTTCTTGACTGGAGCCCTCAACTGTGATCACATAGGGGATTACTTGCCCATCCTCACCTCGAAATGCATTTACAGGGGCTAAGCTTGCTGGGGGTGTGGATAAAGAACATGAGAATTCTAATATGAATGTGGATAAAGACTTGACTTAAAGATGGTCGCACCCTTATAAATAAATTAACACAAGGACTTAGGATATATGAAAGGAAAATCAAAATGCAACATGACAAATATGACCAAATAAAAGATTACTTAGGAAAATTTAAAAACCACTCAGTTACTGTAAATTAACAATTAGGGAGGGTTTGGTTAGTTACAGAGTGTATATACATCATAAGTCACAGCTTATAAGGATTTGAACAAGACCAGCCATCCGACACAAAAATAGACAATCTCAAGCTAAGGGTGAACACTTAGGATTTTTCAATGAACTCTCAACACGAATATGTAAAACCCTAGAATTTGCAGAGGTGATAACATGCTCTTCCTTTTATCACAAACAAATACACTGAAGGTAGCATTGCAAATAAATTTGTAGAGAAATTGTTTCCTTGCAAGTGACATCAAAACCACGCTACTTGAGTTATGGGAGGTAGTTGAACCATACTAGTAAAATTTGGACTCAACAATATCTTGTCAATTTTATTGAAAAAACATAATTTTTTACAAATATTATTGAAAGTTGTCGTATTACAAAATTTCTAGAACATATTACTGATTTCCATCATATGTAAATCAAAATTAGAGTTTAATACATATCATAAACCCCCATGGAGTTGAGCAATGCTCCTCATGGGGTCCTGTTAAAATAATTATGTAATTCTATTATGGCGGTCATTCAGTAGGATCTTTCTGTTTCATAGTTAATTCTGCTTGTAATCTCTATTTAAGTACCTTTCCCACTTTATGATTGCAATCAATTGTATCAATTATCATTTCATGGGATCAGAGCCTCATAGGTTAGTGTTTTGGCAAATTTCTGAAATTCATAGTTGCAATACTAAGAAATTATTTCCAGAAATTTTTAACAATTTTCTTATGAGAAATTATGAACTATCCTAGAAATTTATTAGAAATGTTTAGAAGTTTTTTTAACAATATTTTTAATAAAACCACTTTTTTTCTTCCGAGACCACATTTTTCTGAGATCAAGGGTTACAGAGAGTCTTTTTAAAAAAATTCCTGAAAAATCAAAGGTTTCTGGAGAGTTTGTTAGCAATTATTTTTTCAGAAAAATATCAAGTGAATTCTTGGACGGTTTCTTCAGAGAATTTATTTAATTGTTCATAGGCAATTATTTCTAAATTGTGCTACATTGTTCCTCCAACTGTGTTTTTTCTTGGGCACTGTATTTCTCTGTCATTTTCTACAATGACTATTATTTTTCCGCAGGAGTTTTTTTGGGGTGTCCTTACTCAATCTGTCTGAGTTTATTCATTCTTGTGAGGGTTTTTGCTAGGTTTAAATTGTCAGGGTCGACATGATTTTATCAGTGTGCCATTTTTTCCTGTGATTTTGTTTGCAGAATTGTAGCCTTCTAACTATGTAACAATTTTTTCTTGCAACCACTGAGATCTCATGCAGCCCAAATTTACAGGGCTTTTTCCTCCTACAAGCCCTAGTTTTCTTGCGAATGTCCGATTCTCTTTTTGCACATTTTTCATTGAAAATTGTGGTTTTTTTTTCACTATTACAAATTTCCAGCAGTTCCTGTCGGGCTAGGGTTTTTTGCAGATACAAAGGGTGATTCTTTTCTAGGTTTTGCATGATTTTGCAGAGAATTGTGATTTTTTTGGGTTTTGCACAATTTTGTAGAAAATCATGATTTTTTCTAGAAAGCTTGATTATCTGTTTTTGGCAATTATTAAGGAAAAAACTCATGGGTTTTTAAACAGTCAAGGGTTTTGACAAAATTCTCCTCAAAATTGTGAGTCTTGCTGTGGAATTTTATGTTTTTTCCACAAAATGAGGGGTTTTGACATTTTTTTTACAGAATTGTGTCCCATTGAGAGTTTGATGATTTTTCCACAAAACTGTGTTGGTTTGCAGCTAAGTTGCGAATTCTGGTTCTGATGTTGATGTGGGTGTGGGATTCTAATGCGTGGATGCACAATTTTTTGGTGATTTTGGATGCGTTTGGGTGTGCCTTTAGATATATATAATATAATATATATCAGTGTTACAAGACTGGAGACTCGCCTCTGACTTTTACAGTCAAAATTGGGCTCAGACTCAGACTCAACGATCGGACTCAAAAAATTGAAAAATCCATGAAATTCAAAGATTTTAAAGGATTTTAAGATTTTTCCATGCATCTTTTAGTCAATTAACATCAAATACACATAGAAGCTACTTAATACACAAATAGCATCAGTCTCAGTTCCCCAGAACAATAATATGATGTTTGGGGTAATAATAGAATAGTAGGGCTGCATTCACGAACTATCTATAATAATCGGGCCATTAGTGGGCGGGTGAGAGTACCATCACAGGTGGTAACATAAGTGTTGCCATCGCCCTTCTCAATGCGAAATGGCGCCCCCAGGTGACCTTCGATAGGTAATGGAAGAGGAGGGTTTCTTTGGTTAGTATGCCGAGGCCCGTAATCAGTAAGTGCTCACACCCTACCTCGCGAGCGAGGGGAGAGTTGGTGAGCTGCCTGGCCAACCATTGAATGACCGAATAGAGCTCCCCGATATGCAACAATTTTGCATAGATCACATAAGTATAAAAGTGAGTTTCTGAAGGAAAAAAATTGAATAACACAATGTAAAGTAATAAACATAGTGTGACTGCTGTGTCAAATGCCTACAATATTCATGGATTATGAAATCCATGGTATCAAAATAATAACTAGAGTGTAGAAGACTAAGGCAGTAGCCTATGTCCTCCTACGAGTACGCCTAAGATAAGTCATGGAAGATTGTAGAGCCATCCTCTCTCCCTCTGTCAGAATCTCATCCTCATCCTTACCACCCACATAATCCTCATCATCAAACTTAGATCCATCACTCCTAGCCTTAGGGTCCTACACTTTGTCTCCTCGTGCTCTAGCCTCCTCGACTGCCATTGCTATTGCCTCAGCCTCCCGATCCACTTGATCAACCCACTCCACATCTTCATCACTAAAGAGAGGATCAAAAATCTATGTTTTCTACTTTGCATGTGGATCAACAATCTCTAATACAATTGGTGATGTATCGGTGCCTAGGAGTTGTCTATGGTGAAGGCGAAGGTTGTAGTGAACAAAGACAAGATCATTCAATTTTTGCACTGCCAACATATTGCGCTTCTTTGAGTGTATATGCTCGAATAGACTCCAATTACATTTGCATCCTGATGCACTAGATGGCTGGCTCAAGATGCGGATCACAATCCTCTGTAAATTTGGCACCTTAGTGCCAAACATCCCCCACCATGCATTTGAAACAAGAATTTTTTAAAATCAATTCAATAACTCTGACTTTATCAAATTAAAATGGTAATAGAATTAGAAATTAGGATGTAGAACCATAGATTTTTACCAGGCATCAATTATGTCCTATTTTTCTTGCACAACTCTTGTGCAAATAAGTCCCCTTGAACTTTCTTAAACAACTCAATCTCACAGACTACAATTGTTCCAACTCTTGAATCAAATGACATTCTCTCTACAACATCATAGAGACCACTCCACACCTCATCATTAGCCTTGAAATGTGGGCT
Organism: Cupressus sempervirens; assembly: GCA_028749045.1. Lineage (NCBI taxonomy): Eukaryota > Viridiplantae > Streptophyta > Pinopsida > Cupressales > Cupressaceae > Cupressus > Cupressus sempervirens. Next base: position 368,285,087 of record CM053792.1, on the reverse strand, counting down.
GAATTGGTATGATGGATTAAGGAAGTAGGTCACTGCATGTAGGCTTGTGAAGTAGATTGTGCTAATGTCTATCAATGACATCTCATATAGGCCCATACCTATCTTGATTCCTTGCAAAAAAAGAGCGAATGACCTCCTTCACCCTATCCATGCCCTCATAAATGTAGCCCATTGAGGGCTTCTCTCTATCAAAAATTCGTATGAGAACAAGCAGCGGCTTTATGAACTGCATTCATTATGAAATTTGAAAGAGAAACAATCAGCGTTAAGTTTTTCTTTAAAAAATGAACAATAATTTATAACAAAATTTCATAAACAAAAAAGTTGAAATGAGGACAAAAAGGAAAATTACCTTCACAATCTCAATGATCAGTGTCCAAAAAGAAGCCTCATCAAAAATGCGATCCGTTGTACCAGTCCTTGCAGTGGTCTTTGCATATGATGATGCGATCCACTCCTGACAAACAAACATGCGTCTCAAGCCTCAGTTTGAATCAAAGATTGCAATGTGAGAAAATTAGTTGCAAATCTAGTGACCCTTGGACGCCTCCTTTTGTTCTGTGTATTTCCTCATGAGGTCGAGGACCCATGTATGATTATATATGATTTTGTATACACTCGGTCCTTCCTCTATAATTGTTTTAATCCAAGTGAGTTTACCTAGATCCTCTAACATGAGGTCAATGCAGTGAGCAGCACAAGGGGTTCAAAATATGTGAGGGTGTCTCTTCATAAGAAGCTTTTCTGCAACAACATAATTTGCTACATTATTTGTAATTATCTGCACCACATTCTCATCACCCATGTCCTTTATCACTTTATCCATTGCCTCACAAAGATATTTATCATTCTTTATTTTTTTTGAGGTATCAATTGATTTGAAAAAAACCGTGACACTTGAAGAAAAAAAAACAAATTAGTATAATGATCAATGATCAATCATAAATTCATAATTTATAAAATTAATCACTTAATCAAGATTTAATGTTTTTAAGTACAAGTTCTACTTCTAAATTTTTAATGTCTACAATTACCTGATGAGGAGACAAGAAAGTTGAGGAGTGTTCTACTCCTATCAGTCCAACCATCAGTCATGGTGGTGCAACCTTTCGTCTTCCATACCTCACACTGCTCGTTAATTTTACCTTCTACATCAACCACCCTTTGAGTCACAATAGGGCCTCCTAGCTCGTCAACACTAGGGGCTTTGAATATCGGACCACAAACAGTAACAACATCGATTGCAATTTGGCAATAAGGGGACCTAAATTTTTTTAAAACAAATTAGTATATTATATTATTACTATTAAATTTGAAAACAAAACAAAATAAACAAAATAAACATATTATTGTCTCTTGAAACTTGAAAGCAAGAAAAGTAAGACATAAATTAAATAAATAAGTACCTTGCTGCATTGAATGAAATGTTGTTGTAGATGAAGAAGTCTCCAAGTGCCAATTTTACATTATCATGCTTCTCCTTGTTCCAACCCATGCTCTCAAGCGATGGTTGTGCATCTGGAGCCCTGTGTGGAGCAAAGATGGAATCAAGTATCGATCTTTTCTGACGAATGCGAGGCCCAATGGTCACACTCGTAGAAGTGGTAGCAGTAGTAGGTGGAGTAGGGGATAATGGAGAGCGAAAACTAGAAGATCCCTTTTGAGCTAGTTGTGCCATTTCTTCTTGTTGCTTCTTTTTCAATTCCTTTTTCTCCATTTTTTCCTCTAGAAGAGCTTGCATGTCTCGCGTAACATCCTGCAGTACTTCTTTGCATTTTTTAGCATCACGCCTAGGTATATGTGCTAGGTGATACTTTAATCTATTTATGCCTCCTCCGTTATATGTTACACCTCAATGCGAACATGTAACAACTCCCTGTTTGTGACTCGGGATGGCATGTTTCCAAGCCCTATCCCTTGCTATTATAGCTGGGTTTGCATCAGGGTTACATGTAGCCCTAGTTCCACTTCCACAAGGCTCAATTTGAGGCATGATGTCAGTGTGGGTTTTGCTGCAATATGAATATATTATAAATAGAAAAAAGTTATCATCAAATTAGAGTTTTAAACTTTAGGGCCTACTTACTTATCAAGTTTCTCATCAAGATAAATTAGAATAAATCTAAATAGTAGATACTAGAAGTAGAGACTAAAACAAATGTAAACAAAATGAGAAATAAAAAATATGAATGTAAAACAATTTACAAAACAACACAAAGAAAAGCAACTTGTTGCTTACTTTTTCAAATTTGCACAAATAATGGAAATGCAAGGAAGTTTGTAGAAGCCTCCTCAAAATGCTTCTTTAAGCTCCTCTCAATGCTTAAGTGCAAGCTACAAAGTTGCACAAATCATCAGCAATTGATATGGGAGAGCCAACCCGTTTGCTAATCTCTCTCTCAAGACCCCGATACTCTTCTCTAACTCTTTCCTCTCTATCACCTTTCCTAGGAAAGTGTAGAAATCATCTGCAAATAAGATTGGTCCTTTTTTATTTATATAAGAAAACTATTGCATTTTTTTCTGATTTAGTTTGTACAGAAAATTTATTTTATAGCATTTACTGTTTAATAAGCAGGGAATTTGAGATGAAATTCATGTTTTTCCTTTCCTTGTCAATGATTTTCTGAAAGGAATTAAAATTCCTCTTAGATTAACAGTAAATTGCATATTTGATATAAATTTTGGCATTCTATAATTCAGATTAGATTGTGATATTGAAATATCTTTTGTCTCATAAAGTTGTACCTAATAATCTATATTGCAAGTGACTCTATTCCTCAAGTAGATAAGGCACTAGTCTCTATCAGTTCATCGGGAATTGATGCCCATTTTGAATACTCGATATTAATTTCAGAGCATTAATATTAAAAATCAATTTTATCTAAAGCATTCTTATTTTAACACCTTTATTTTGAATTAATCGTTGTTATAATTCCAGAATTTTGAAGTCTTAACAAATTGTATTTGAAACATTTACGACCTGAAGTTTTTGGTGAATTTTTGAAGACAATAGTTTCAGCATATTCCACATATTTACTTAAGTGGTGCACCTTAAAGAGTTTTTCTCAATTTCTTGCCTTTTGGAAGACTTTTGTTGCACTTGTGATTATATTATCTGCTATGAATCTCTTTGGACCAAAGAAATTGGTTCAGGATTAGGCACACCCGCCTTGGCCTTGCAGAGCCAGAAGCGTAGAGGACTTGGATCGAACTATTCAGTTCTGTCATGTTGGCCTTTACGAATTGGAATCCCAGCCTTGAGTTGGCAAGACTCGGAGTTCCAATCTGTGGTTTTGGGAACCAACACAATGCATGGACTATGACTTTCTCCAATAAGCCCTTTGTCCAACAGTTCTTGGGCTTGTCTATTTATTTCTCCATTTTTGTGAGGTGTCATTCTATATGGGCAAACTTAAACCTTGAATTAAATCCATACAATGATTGATTTCTCTTACTGGTGGCAATCCGTTTGGTGATTCTTTCATCATATTCTCCACATATTCATCAATCAACTCTTGAATTTCCATTGGAAAATTCTTTTCTTTGTTTGTTGTCCCATTTTGCATTGGTTGAGAAACAACAACAAAACAAACTCCCTCTTTCTTCAAGTCTTTCAAGAATTTCTTTTCAGAAACTAAACAAACTCTTGAACTTCCTTGAACATCTTCTTTATTTTTCATGGGATTCAAAATAAAATGCTGTCCATCCTTCTTAATATCATGCTTGTTATATTGCCAAGGCCTACACAACAAGATGCGACATGCATCTATGGGCATTATATCACATAATTTTTCATCTTTATAGTTACCAATCTGAAAATTAACCAAACATTGTTTCTCCTACCAGCAATTGATGCTTCCTTTAGCTTCAGCTTCTTTACCATTTCGTCAGACACAATAATGTCTGTGCTAGCACTATCTACAATCACTTCAAAACATTTTCCACCAGACTTGCATCTAGTTCTAAACAAATTTCTCCTTTGAACTGGTTCAACTTCTGCCTTCTCTGGATTTAACAATACTCGTCTCATCATTAAAGATTCTCCATCCTCTGGATTTTTCCCTTGTCTTGATGTTTCTTCAACTTCGTCTTCTGCTTGGGCCACATGAAGTGTGGTCTCATTTCCTTTACTTCCACCTTGCTATATCTGTGGACATTCAAAGACTCTATGTCTGATTTCTCCACATTGGTAGCATGTACCAGTGAAGTCTCTTCCTCTTCCTCTTTCAAAATTTCCATGTCTTCTGAAGGATTCTCCTCTTACTATGGAATTTATTCTACTTCTAATCTCCTGAGTGTATGAACTCGCATGGGATGTACCAGCTTCTTCTTCTTTGGTAGAATTTCCTCTTCCACCACAGTTGTGACCTCTACCATGTGTATTTCTGCCTTTTCCTCTATTGTTATTTTGCTGCTTTCTATTCAATTTCTCTTCAGCCTTCAAAGCATATTGATTGGCTTCTTGAATATGATGCAACTATAATAAACTTATTTCATCTTGTATTCATATATGCAGACCATTCAAATACCTTGAAACTTGCTCCACATCATCTTCAACAAGGCCTGTTTTGTCTGCTCAGTCAATAAAATTCTTCTGTGTACTCCTTTACACTTGTTTCTCTTTGTTTCAGATTTTGCAATTTTTGAAACAAAGTCATATGGTAGTCTGCTGGCAAATTTTTTCCCTTCAACTTTGTTACCGTTCTATCCCATGATTCGATTTTATCTTTTCCTCTTCGCCGCCTATCAGTTTGCAAACGATCACACCAAAGGGATGCATGATCTTTCAACTTCGTACATGCATACTTTACCGTTTCATCTTCTTTTGTACTTTAAAATTCAAAATATTTCTCCATTTCGGAGACCCATTCGAGTAATTTATCTGGATTCAAATTACCATTACAGCTTGGTGGGTCAAATGATGTCTAGTATTTACTCTTGTTTTGGATTGAATAAACCTTTCCTCTCCTTGGTCAAGGTCTGGTTGGGTTTCTTATTCTGCTGCTTTGACCTGTTCATCTTTTTCATCACTTACATCTTCAACATGAATGCCCCTACACTGTGATGTTTCAATGGATTTCTCTCAGAATCTCCATCATGACAAGGTCTGCACCTCTATGTGCTCCTCTTCTCCTACCACATCCTCCTTGTGCTATTTTACGAAAGTTCTCTGCAGTTGCAGGTCTCCTCTTTTCCTCTCCTTACCCACAACAAAACTCCTTCAGAACAATTTTTTTTTTTTTTGACACCTCCAATTCTTCCTCAAATCTGCTCTGCTAGCACTTGGAGCAATCATGCCCGGGGATATGCCCAAACACGCATCATGAAATTGCCAACAACACAAAAATACAATTCCAGCAATTAATTTCAACTGCTACAAAAATTGGAACAGCCCATGAAACATGAAGAGACACTTTGCCTCCAAAAAACACTGAATGATTTATCTCCAAAATCAATAACTACAATCATAAGTAATTCTCCAAAAGGATCCCTAACAAGCTGCCCTTTTAAATGAGTTCAAATACATATATGTACATGAGAGAAATGAATACTCAAGAGGAGGGAAGTGAATATTCTTTCCAATTTTATATTGAGGAGTTGAAAAGAAATTCAGCAGCCACAAAGAATATATATCTTCTTTTTCTATTTCCCAATTTTAATGTATTGACTATGTGGGGCAACACCCAACAACTCTTGATTGGACCAGATCACTCTTGACGACTTCTGATTACTGAACCCAAACCAAGCCAAAGCTGAAAATCAAAATTGTAACTAGCATGGCGGTTCCTAATGGCTCCTAATGGCTCCTGATTACTCATGATGACTGAATTCAAACAAACCAAATTTGGGACCAAAACCAAAATTTATTTATTTTTGGATGATGAGGATTGCATATACACTTGGTGTTGAAGAAGTCATGTAATGTTTCCATAATGGTATTTTAGAATGATTCTTCTGTCTTCCGTTTTTGTTTTAGGAGTTCTGCTTGTAATCTCTATTTAAGAAGCTTTTCTCTCCTTTGTAATACAATCAATTTTATCAATCATCATTTCAAATCTTTGGGCGATGCTTCTAGTGGGGTCAAGGAGTGATCCCCTTGTGGAGGTTTAGAGGCCACACCCTTTATGGGGTTGAGAGGTGAAGATTGCATATACACTTGGATGCCCCTGCATCATTAAGGGACGGTGTTGAAGAAGCCATGTAATGTTTCCATAATGGTATTTTAGAATGATTCTTTTGTCTTCCGTTTTTGTTTTAGGAGTTCTGCTTGTAATCTCTATTTAAGAAGCTTTTCTCTCCTTTGTAATACAATCAATTTTATCAAACATCATTTCAAATCTTTGGGCGATGCTTCTAGTGGGGTCGAGGAGTGATCCCCTTGTGGAGGTTTAGAGGCGACACCCTTTATGGGGTTGAGAGGTGGCTCCCCTTAGGCGAGTTAGGCAGAATGCCCTAAGTGTAGTGCCACCAAGCCCAAATTAAAGCCTTTGAAACCACACAAACCTTCATGGTAAATGCTATTTTCATGATTTTATCACTTGAGAATGAACTTTAGGTGTTTGATGCTTTGTTGTTTATAAAAGTTGTTTAAAAATCATATAAAACTTCCAACATTATACGAAAACAACAAAATTATATATATTTAAATTTTTCACAAAACAATGTGAGTTTTTAGCATGTTTTGGTGAGTCTATTAAAAATTGTAGTGAGCTTTTCAAAAAATCATTGGCAAGTTTTTAGTCAAGTAACTCACTGGAGCATTTGGGTCGCAAGTACTTTCTCGTTTTTTGCCAAAATTCTCAACTATGACTTGAACCACTTCAACCATTGAAATTTTTGGTTGTTTGGAATCACCTAAGTTTTTCTCTTGAAAGGTTTTGTTGGTGCTCTAGTCAGTTCCTTATGTTTCTAAAAGATGCATTGATGAAACTTTTTACTATGGAGTATAGAGTTAGGTTAAATTATAGTTTGAGAAGTTGGGACTTGGTGAAAACAAATTTACCGAATATTTTAAAATACACAATTAAAAAAAAAATTCTTCAGAAACACATATTACTGATTTTGTCATATATAAAACAAAAGTAGAGTTCAATACATAACAATGACTAAAAAACTAGAAACATGAAAATTGATATAAAGCCTAGCAAAAGACAAATAACAAGATTTTTTTGGATTATTTATGCATTTCTTTCCAGTGTGAATATAAATTTATGTTTCATGGAGTCTCATTATAAGGAGACATGGGTGATGGATCTTGGAGATGGGATATCAAGGGCTTAGGTTTCGGGATGGCAAGAAGGTGATGGTGGTTGGGGGTTTAGACCCTAATGCAAATCAAGGTCTTCAGAACCACACAAACCCTCATGATGCATGCCGTTTTCACAATTTTATCACTTTTCTTTTAGGGCTTGGAAGCTTGAAGTGGGAGGGAAAGTCTATGCAGTTGAAAACTGAAAAAGAAAAATCCTCAAATCATGCTATAAATCTATTCGTAGCGTCTAGAAATCAAGTTGAGCCCAAATTCTGTTTGCTGAAACTGGGAAATCTTCAAATCGTGCCCTAAGTTCATTTTCAGCAATTGGAAAATCTTTGCCCCCTTTTGTATTGATTGCTAGATGAGTTTTCACACGTGAGTTGAGCAAATGTACTAGCAATGTTTCAACAAGTGGCACCATTTTCACCTAAAACTCATTGGAAAGTCTTTCCTGCAATTAATTTCCATTGAGATGGTGATTGGGGGTTTAAACCCTTAGGAGTCGAGAGAGAAGCTTGGCACATATCACAAAGACAAGTGACAAACAACCATATATAAGAAGCAAATTCAACTCTGGTTTCCTTTCTTGAGATTTTCTTTTGTGATACTGATACCTAAACACATACTACACCTTAAAATAAATGTACCGTAAATACTAAATGGAATCCGATATTTACAATTTACTTTTTTATACAGAGTAAATAGATCATAGATCCTGATGAGTGCAGCTAACTTTATTAATATCTCCATTTGTAAATTTAATTGATGCTTTTAATGTTTGCATAGATTGGTATTTGAATTTAATAAGTGCTTCCAAATCATTGCCATTTATCTCTCGTTAGAGGTTGGTTGGGATGAGTTTCCTTTATGGTTTTCATTCCCATATTTCTTGCAGTTCGACTTTTCTTACGGGAGCATTTGTTTTTTGCTATTCTTGATTGATGTTTAGCTCATTGGGATGCTACTAAATTACTAATTTTAAATCATGTTGAATTTAGAGAGCACGTGTTCATTAGTGCAGTTCTAGTCATTGAGAAGAATCAAGTTGAAAATGGTGGGAACTTTGTCCTGCAGGCAATAACACGTGTCAAGCCATATATCTGTACTATGCCCTTGAAACTGGAAGATGGGTGGAACCAGATTCAGTTCAACCTTGCTGATTTTACTAGGCGTGCATATGGTACAAATTATGCAGAAACACTTCGTGTCCAAGTTCATGCCAACTGTCGAATTCGTAGAATATATTTTGCTGATCGGCTTTATTCAGAAGAGGAACTTCCTCCTGAATTCAAATTATATTTACCTATACAGGTACTGTTATATTTCATTTTCTTCTAGACTGCCTACTTTGCTTTTCAAACTCTAGGCTTATTTTTAAAAAAAATGTTTGACTGATGAAGTCTTATCTGTTGCAGAAATCATGAGGCTGTATTTCTATTTCTTCTATTTCTTCTGGAGTAGCATTAGATACACTAAAAATGCATTTAACATGTTACATCGGCAAGGTCATCGCTGGGGAAATCTGATGGCTAGAGTGACTGTAGATTTGATTGGCAAATTTTAATATACATACAAAATCATCTGAATTCAATGTTTCTGAACTAGAAGGGCATGGAACTGAGCTAAAAGTTTCTCAGCCGTAGTCTTGAGTTCCTTGAGTTCATGGGCAACTGTAGATTTGATTGTAGATTCATTTTAATATACAAAATTAGTTGAATACATTGTTTCTGAAGTAAATTGGCATGGAACTGAGCTAAAAGATCTCAGCAGTAGTCTGAAGTGCCTTGAGTTCAAGGATGATCTCATACCACATCCCATGCTTATCATTTAGCTAGCATGTGTTCCTTTTCTATCCCACTATAAATTTAAATTTTCTTTGAGGTTTGCCTTGCCTCTTTGCTTGTGGTTATTTTGGAGAAATTATTGAAGTTGTTTTGTAAGACAATTTTGTTTTTAAGATATATCCCTCACCCCCTTACATGCTATTTTCAAGCACGTCAAGTATTTTATTTTACCTTCTCATTCTTTCTAGATGCAGTACTGGTTTGGTTTGATTTTTGTATGGATTGGAACACTATAATTCTCAATATGTATAATGTTCATTATCTATTGTGGGGCTCCATGTTATGAACTAGTTAGTAGCTTGTTTGGATTTGACACTCGCAAGTCCAGAATCCACCTGCAACATTTTTGTCAAATTTTCTCATTATAGTTGAAGCAACGAAAGCCATTTCAAATGAGTAAAAGTTCCTCTTCAGGGGAGGAGTGTGCCACATCCCTGCCATTTGTAACATATTTATAAGCAAAATAGAACATGATGTGACGAAGCAACTAAACCTATAGTTTTCTGCATATTTGTTATGTACTTCCAGTATCAGGGATGGAGAAGAGAGCTAAGCTGCAGGCATGGGTGCCTGACGGGGAATTAAATGAATGTGAAGGAAATTTGGTGGGAGGGAAGATGTCACCTGCATATTATATATGAGAAACTGTACATGGAAAAGAAGCAGGAGAGAAATTTGTAAATGCAAACTTCAACATCATCATTCCTACAGCTTAGTACAGGTCATCACTTGACATTTCTAACTAGTGTTTAATTCTGAATTATCCACTCCCACCACTGGAGACAATTAATTATTTCGAGAGATATTCTTTAATGGAAACAAGAGTTGGAACCAATTTCTATTTAAGAAAGGGTAGACTTCAAATATTTCTATTTAAATTTTTTAAATGTGAACCATTTTTCTTTTGTAAATCTAAAGGTTGATAAATTGTTTAAATAGTTTTAAGTCAAGAATTTGTTAATTATGATTGAAAATTTTATAAGCACAAGATGTCTGAAGATATACATTTGAACTAATTAAATAATTATCTTTAACTAAAACTATAGAAGTAATACATCTTATAATAAATTTTGCCCCATATGTGTATATATATATATAAAATAAAATGATTTGATTAAAATAAAATAGATCTAATTTTTGAGATGTTTTTAGATAAATGTATTTAAAATATTTACGCTACAAGTTTATGCTTTTGTGCACTCTCCATTTTTTGACTAATGCTAGCCTTCACTTTCCTTAGATAATTTGCTAGTTCAGTAATTTGCTAATTATTTACATTTTTCATTGTGCAACAAGGTGGAAGTCTCAATGAGGCAATTGAGTTGACAAACTACGTAATTGACGGCTATAGTTTTGGCTATAGCGGGGCCAAAATGTCCGTGTAACCAAATTGTTTGTATTTTTTAATAAATTAAAATTCATAAAACTGTTATATATAAATCTTAAATTAATTAATAAAAGTGCATTTTGGCCCCTGCATAAGCAATGTCACTGGCTATGGGGCAGAATATTTGCATTGACCCCACTTGCCATTGTCATTTAAGTTAACACTTCAGCAAAATTTCACCCGTTGCAACCTCACTTTGTATTATCAATATCTTTTTATACATTATTAGTTGTTTCTAAGTTTAACATTTTGCTCTAAAATTTAACTTGAAAGTATTGTATTTTAATAATAAATTGTATTTATCTCCTCTAGCTCTTCACAGCTTGATGATGGATCACTTAGTGTGATTTGATCCAAAACCATGACACACATTGTGGAAATTTGTTCATGTTAATAGATCTAAAATATTTTTTAGTAAGTTAATAGTATTATTTTTATAGTTAATTATTGTGATAGATGATTATCTAATTGTTTTAGTGAAAATTAAAATTAGAAATGAAATATTTATTATTGAGAAATTGTAGATTTTATTTAATTAGGTTGATCATTTGAAGTTATCATTCATAAATTTTGAGATCAATTGTATTTTTATCCTCTTCAATATTAATGATTGCTTAGAAAAATATATGTTAACAAGTATTCTAAAAAATCTCAACTTTATTCTCAATGCCTAGGAAAGAACCACTTTGAAACTTTGAAACTTTGACAAAGTTTGAAAAGAATAAATTATTGAGATAGATGATGTAGTGGTTTTTATCCATTGTATTTGTCTCATTATTTTATAAAAAATAAAAAGAGATTTTTTTTTAATACAAGACTACTATAAATAAATTTTCTTGTTAACAATTTTAGTTTTAATTTCAAAGGATTTTTTTTTATAAAATCAAAATTAATCAACTATAAATAATTAATTAACTACACTAATTTTAACTAAAAGATATCAACATTATGTGGCTCAAGCAACTATTATCAGAAATGAACGAAGAAATCAAGGATCCAATGGTTTTCTATTGTGATAACACAAGTGCAATCAATATATCTAAAAATTCAGTGATGCACACCAAGACAAAACACATTACAATCAAGTATCATTTTATGAGAGAATTAGTTCAAGACAAAGAGGTTCGATTGGAATATGTTAACACAAAGGAACAAATTGTTAACATATTTACCAAACCTTTACCTAAGGATGCATTTTTGAATCTAAGAGGAAAGCTAGGGGTCATTCCCCTACTTGATGCTCACTAGAGTATAGATTAGTAATGTGTCAACCAAACTACATTGAAGATCTATAAAGTTGATGCAAAGGAGACATAGAGAATTGCATATGAATCAGTACATCAGACACATTGAAAACTCATTGTTTGGAGTCCTTGGCATTTGATGTCAAAGAGGGAGAGGATCATGTTATACATGTAGGGAGAGAATCATGTGATATATTTGAGGGAGAATTTGTTGTAATCAAAGGTAGACATCTACAAGAGGGAGAATCTCAGAGGGAGTTCTCATAAATGGAGAATCAGAATGAAACTAAGGATATTTGCTCCGAAGTTTTTCTTTTCTTAATGAAATGTTGTGTTGCCATCAATGCCAAAGAGAGAGATTTTTAATAACAATTATTCAATTGTATATTGTCACTGATGTTACACAAATGTTACACTCTAACTAAGCAATGCCAGTTGGAACCGAGTTCAAAAGACTACACTATATGTTGAGCTAAAGATCAGAAGAAGCCAAGTTTAGTGACCAAGTTAAGAACGAGATAGGTCAATTACCAAAGGGATTCTTGTGCAGACCAAGTTAGCCCAGTTACTAAAGGAGTTTAGTGTTAACCGAGTCAGGTTGATTACCAAGGAACTCAGTGGTAACCAAGTGACCTAGTCTTTAGTTTAAACCAACCTTCAACAGATTAATTTTATCCATTTGTTTGTCTATGCAAGCTGACTCAGTGGATGTTATTTGTTTATTTGAAAGAGTATTCAGGCTGACATAACATTAAGTTTCATATATATGAAATGTCAAGTTGTGAATTGAAGAATGAGAACTTGGAGGAAAAGAGAAGATGCGAATAGAGAAGCATATCTAATTTAGAGAAAAGTATCCAAGGAGATGAAAATAATATTTTGATAAGAGAGGATCCAGAGGATAAGCCAAAACAATGATCTGAATCTACAATATAGTTGCTTCCTCAATCAAGTCAATCATTATTACTCTCTAACAATTGTAGCATTTAAGAAATATCTTAGTAGAGTTGACTTGACAATCATTTTGTAAATCCTCTAACCGGGTGATATTTCTAGATTGAAGTTTCTTGAAGACCTCTAACAAGGCCAACTCTAACAGGGTGACTCAAATCTCCTTTAACAGGGGCACACCTAAGTGTGTTTTATAAATTTAATAGAGTTGGCTCCTAATAGAGCTTACTTCAGAAGAGTGAAAAGTTGCAACTAGTTACATTGGTGATTTTTTCAAATTAGGTTTCTACGTTAAATATTGGTGTCTTATGTGTTCATGTTATTTTCTTATTTCTTTATCTTTCTACAACTAAGTTACTAAAGGTTAATATACATTAATATAACATTTTTCTTTGTTAACTGAGTTATAGTGAACATCTAGTTCTAACCGAGCTGTTAGTTATAAAGAAGTTTGTTTTGACATCTAAGGGATTTGGAATTGTTTTAGTGGTAATTGATTCACCCCTTCCATCTCAGTTACCCCTCTTATATTTTCAACACCATGGATGGGCATATTTCCCACAATATACCATGTGTAAGTGCAAAAAGTTGGCTCTCACTTTTGGGAAAAAAGAGTGGAAGTGTTTTCCCTATTTTTCAAATTTCTTGTCAATTAATGTCAAAATTTGAGGCACTTAAAGATTAAATATTTGAAAACTTTAGTGATATAATTTGTAGTGCTCAAAGTCTATATTTTGAATTTATAATTTATCTTAATACCCATATGACAATTTATTTTTGGTATGGATTTTTATAACCCACTTTTTCAAAATGTTTGTTTTTGGACCATACCACACTCGTGTACAAACGCCATAATTTGACAAAAATAAATGAATTCTTGTAAATCTTTTAAAGGAAGATATCTAGCACACTAGATATTGATGAGAATATTTTCCCCTAATTTTTGTTGAATAAATTTTTAAATAAATTTATTAGTTGACTATTAAACTAATTTTTTAATTTAATTTATTAATTGACTATTAAACTAATTTTTAAAACCTCGTGTATGGATATCATAATTTGATCAATTATTTTTTAATATTTTTCTTTAACTTAAAAAGAATTTTATGTAGATTGATGACATATAAATTAATGTACAAAAAATATAAAATTAAAAAAGTTATTAGAGTTTTAGTACCATTTTTTAAATTAATAGATAATGCAAAAAATAGTAAATAAAATTATAATAGTTAAAACTTTACATTTGTGAAATCAAGATAGTGAGATCTCTAATTAGTTTTCATTTTGTCAAAAAAATTGATCGGGAAGACCTAAAAGTTATGGCAAGGCTTGAGTTCATCAATTCAATGTTAGTCAAATGTTAGTCCCACCAAGTCTATCCCAAATCAAAAACTGAGGTGGGGGAAAAAATAATGCCCCATGTTGTAAGGAATGGGTGCCTATTATTCAAAATTTTAAAAATAGAGACCCATTTTTTTTTAAAAAAAAAACCTATGTTAAAAATGCATTTGAAAATTTAAAAAATCATTTTTTTTTGAAGATGGGCACTTGTTTTAAATTTTTTTAAAAATAGGCACTCATTTTTGAAAAAATTAAATACAAGCACTTTTTTAATGGAAAATGGGTGTCCAATTTTTGAATTTTGGATAAGGTGTTTAAGCCTAACCAGGGCACCCATTTTTTTAAAAATTGTCTATTTCTAGAGGAGTACCATCTTAATCCATGTAATTTGGTAGATTTGGGACCCAATTCCTTGCTTCAACCCCCATAAGTATTGTTGTATTTTAACCTAGGTTAGGATTTGAGGCGATTGAGAAAGTTATCCACTCTTACAGAATGCCAACCTAACATCCTTGTTAACCATTTCCAACACTTTTGAGCAAAGGGAAATTACCAAAGGATATTATTGCCATTTTCCTTATCCTTCTTACATAGTGGACATCTTGAAGGTCCTTCAACCAAATTTTCTAAAACCAATTGGTTGTTAAGATCCTCTCTTACGTAGATGCTAGAGGAACATACCAATTTTTGGAAGGAAATTCTTGTTCCAATTGAGATGAAAAGGAAGATCTAGGGGTTGAGTTATCATACTTTGATTAATACGTTTATACCCTTCTTTAACCACATTCCCTAGAGTTTGATTAAGCCCAAATTAACCTATTTTGCTTATCTTTAGGGTTTACTCTTCTTACTGCCAATATATCTATTAATTCTTGTTTTTCTAAATTATTCAATGGTGTATTATCTAAGTTTTTCCATTCTCTTGTTATTGTGTTATTGTCTCGGTGAATATATAGATAGTCACTCACCTTTGAACCCCATTGGTCCTTCAATATCTCAATAAATCTTTTATTTGTGACAATTTATTCCAAACTAGTGTATTCTCCCCATGAATCTTCCTAGAAGATAGAATCCTCCCCTCTGTCAATATCCCATGTGAGATTATTTGAAACACTCTTCATTTTAAAATGAAATTCCATACTTTGTATCCCTTAGGTAGATTTTTTGTTCTAAATATACTTGTTTTGATCTCAGGGTCTAGATATTTATGAAACAAAATTCTTTCCCATTTAGTATTACTATCCTTATATAGTTTCCCAACTAGTTTACCTCCTAAAGCTAAGTTATGAATTTGTAAAATTTTAATGCCCACTCCTCCCTTATTTAATGGTTGACAAATGTTGATCGATTTTATAAGGTTTAGTTGCTTTCTATCTTTCGACCTTTGCCAACATAAATCTCTACATTTATTTTCTATCAAAGATTTGGCTTTAGTTGATAATGGGAGACATGACATCTAGTAAGAGGAAAGAGTAGAGAGGACATATTTAATCATGGTTGTTATGCTCACCTTTGTCATTCATTTTTTGTTTCAACAATCCATTTTTGATCTATTTTGTCTAGAACTTGATTCCAACCATTAGTAACTTTGATACCTTTCATTATTGGCATGCCCAAGTACCTACAAGGAAAAATCCCAATTTTAATTCTCAACGCTTGAGTGATTCTATTTGCAATGTCTTCATGGGTGTTTATAAAGAAGATGTATGATTCATTTGCATTCACACTTTGACCTAAGGTACATTGATAATCAAGTAAAATTTGTTGAAAGTTTCTAGCTTCTATAATAGTGCTCTTACTAGGAACAATTATGTCATCTACAAGTTTCTAATGACTTATATTTACAACACCCTCAACAACCTTTATTCCAATTTTTTTACCTTCTATGCTTTCCTCTTTTATGCTTCTTTTGAAAGCTTCTACCACTATGACAAACGGGAAGGGAGATATAGAGTCTCCTTGTCTTAAGCTAGGAGATATCTCAAAAAATGAAATCAATCCATCACAAAAAGCCAAAGGTGTCCAAAAATTTACAAATAAACCTCCAATTGACTCTGCCATATGCTTTTTGTATGTCCAACTTGATTATCATGCTTGGATCTTTAATTTTCTGAACCAAGTGAATAAGTTCTTGGATAATAATGATACCATCAAAGATTGATCTACCTGGTACAAAATCCATTTGTTCTTATGATATAATCTTACTTAAGAGAGGTTTAAGCCTATTTTCTATAGCTTTAGATAACACTTAATAGATTGTATTGCAAAGGGATGTGGTCTAAAGTCACTTGTATCCTCTACTTTGTTCTTTTTAGGAATAAAAAATATACATGTGTAGTTGATCTCAATTAGATTATGACCAAATTTTCTAGCATTCTTAATAGATTCCCATAGTTCAAATCCTAGAAAATGCCAATATTTTTAGAAAAAGCAATTTATGAAATCCATCAAGTCCTGGAGACTTTTCCGTATATAGATCAAATGGAGTTTTCCTAACTTCTTATTGGGTTAAACCTTGTTTTAGTCTCTTGTTGTCCAAATGAGAAACGAGTTTAGAAATATGCTTGAGCATTTTTTATTGAGCAATTGAATTCAATCTGTTTGTCTGGTTATAATCCTTTTTGAAGAAATTACCTATGGTTTTCCTTATTGCCTCTTGATCTTTTGTTGATGTGTTATTAATTACTGTCTTTGATTTGAGTTGTCCTATGAATCCCTCTTGTAACTTTGGTACTATTGTGGAAAATGTTTGAGTTTTTCTTACCTTCTAAAAGCCATATTTATCTTGAATTTTGTCTCCAGTAAACCTTTTCTTTTGACAACAGTTCTTTATATTTTTGGACCAGTAGTTTTTCTCTGGAATAACTATCATGGTTCATACCTTCCTTTATTATTTTTTCTTCTAACTCAGCTAAATCATTTTCAACTACTTCTGTTTCTTCAAATATATTTTTAAAACTTGTCATGTTTCATTTCAATAGTCTTGTCTTGATATGCTTTAGTTTTAATGCGAAAAAATACAATTTGGAACTTTCAAAATTTCTTTCCTTCCATCGCTCTTCAAGAAGAGATAAAATATTGTTACCTAGAAACCAATTTTTTTTGAATTTGAAGGGATAGTAAAGAGGTTTGTGTTCTTTTGTTATTTCTAATTTCACTGGAAGATTATTTAAATTGCTCAAATTTAAAATTGATAATTTGAATATGAAGTTAAACATTCTTATATTCCCTTGAATACAAATCTACCCAACTTCTCTACTATGAAATCTAAACCATCCCATTTATTACTCCATGTGTAGATACCATTTTGAAATTGAGTATCCATCATATTTTCATACTACACCCATTGTCTAAAATCCTTGAGAGATTTTGGTTCAAATGTGACTCCTTTCTTCTCTTCAGTCTGTAATCTAGCATTGAAGTCCCCTCCAATGATGAAAATACCATTTTGAATCTATTTAATTTTTTCCCCATTTTCCTACCACACTTCCTTTTTACCATTATGGAACCTTATACATTGATAAGGAAGATTCTCAAGTTACAGTTTATACTTCTCATCCATCCTCCTATTTAGATATTATGTTTAATAAAAATCTCAAAGTTTAATTTCCTATGATCTCATAATGTTAATAGCCCTCATGAAGCATCTCTTGCTTGTATATCCTCACATTTTTATAAAACTATCTTTTTCTTAAATTTTCTAATTTCATCTATTGCTAGTTTAGATTCTTGAATTTATTACCTCTGATTGCATAATTTTTAAGTATCTCTTTAATAAATTTTGTTTGTTAGGGGTGTTTAGGCCCCCAAAATTCCATGATGTTATCTTCATATTACTATAGGAAGGTTCTTCCCCTTCCCATTGCAATTAAAGACTAGCTTTGTAATGTTTTCAACCAATCTATCTTTTATTCTTAGTCCTGGCAATGATTTCCTTCCCCTCTTATTAAGACACTTGCCACAATTAGGAACAACTTTTCCTTCATATATTTTAGCTAACCCTAAGTATTTTGAAATAACATTATCATGGACATTTTCATAATCCTAAGTTTTTTCCTCGTCGTCTTGGGATAACATATTTTCTATCAACTACATTTGATTAACTTGGGATGGATTCTATATTTATAATATATCCATTCTCATGTTTAAACAATTTCCTGGATTGGGTTGGAGATATCCATCATATTGTAAATTTCTTCTAGCTCTATTAGAATCTATAAATTATCCTTGGCATTGTTTTGACATTCTGGGCTTGTCATGTCCCCTTTTCAAATAATTAAAAAATAATAATCTTTGCTAAGGCAGGCAGGCCCAAGAAAGTGAAGTTTCGGAAAAAGGGGGTTAATCTTTGGAAACCGTTGGACTAATAAATTAAAATTATTATTAAAATATGTTTCATTAACCTCTCTTGGACATGAGTTATGGTTATGTCCTCTTTTAAGGGGTTTGGAGGCATTTTGGGGGATTCCAGAACTAGATTTTTGCTCATTCTTTGTTATTCTTTAGAGGCTGCCAAACCTGTGGAGAAGGAGACCCAAGAACGGGAGTTTGCAGGTTTCCAGGGAGACCCAAGAACGAGAGTTTGCAGGTTTCCAAGAAGGCTAAGGATGGGAGTTTGAAGCCATTCCATGTGCATGCTCATACATAGTTTGCCTTTGTGCTGAACAGTGCAGATTTGTGGGTTTTCGGGTGTGTTTTTGTATGAGTTTGGTGTTTACAGTTGAGTATTTCATATCAGTTTGGGTTGCTGCTGTATTTCAGACTTTAAGGTATTAAAATAGAGCTGAATATATGTATTGGGATGTGATTAAACTTCTGAGATAGATTATTAGTGTTTTTGTGGTGTTTCCGGGCATTTTTGTGTTAATTTTGGGAGCCCGATGAGCATAGTTTTTGTCCTACATTTGTGAACTATTGTGTAAAGGCTATACAGATCTAGAAATGTCATTTTGTAGGCTGTTATGCTGCTGAAATTTCTGTAAAAATGTCCATTTTCAGATTTATTAATAATTTGTGAAGTTGTGAAGCTTTTGGCACTATTTTCAGCATACCCGATTTGGGGTTTCTTGAGAAATTTGGTGGATCTTTGTGATATTAGTTGTTTGATCTTAAAGATCTGATTAGAGGTTGGAAATATCATATAAAATTAGAAAAGGGACATTTCAGGGCTCCTTTCTTTTAAGACTTCCACTTCCTCTAGTGGCAACATCTCATCACTTCTAAGTGGGTTAGAAGGCCAATTTTATTGGGATTCCCAATTTCTTAGTGAGTGCTACTTAATATTATCATCTCTTAATTCATCATGGACTTCTAGATATGATTTAAAACTTTACATTATATTCGATCCTTTTAATATATTAGTTTTTTTTGTTAATAGATTTTGTCTGGATGTTATTTTGTTGTCCTATTATTCTATCCAGATTGTTCCCCATATTGATATTCTCCCTTGCTATTATCAGAGTATTATTATCAATCATAATGATGGTATTATTCTAATTTTGAATATTAACTGGATTTCTTATCACAACTTCTACTGGACTATCCTTTTTTGCACTTGGGAGTACAAAACAACTCAATTCAACTATAGTAGTAAGAGTGACAAAAAGTCTCCATCAATTTGACCCTCTCAAATTTGATTTCTCCCTTATAAGTTTTAGGGCTGATTTCATAGTTACAAAAGTTGGTTGTGAAATTTTTCATTTTGTTTTGATAGACAGGGTTTAAATTTACTAAAATTTAACCTCCCCTATATCAAAATTAGGATGCTCATGACCTAGGAAAGATCCCACATAATCACCTAACTGTTAAAAGTATCCCATTAGACTAATTTTGATGGTAGACTTCACAAATTTAACCAGTAGGGTGCCATAGTATGAAATTATATATATTTTGCATTAAAATTAGAACCCCAATCAAAAAATAAAAAAGGATAACTTTTAAAGATTAAATTAGAATTTCTTAGAAGAGCATCTCTCAAACTTGAAATTCTACATTCTAGCAAAAGAAATTGAAAAGAGGAGTGGGTTATTGCTACTTGGTTGTGGAAAGATTCTTTCCAACAACTTTGTAACCCAACCATCTATTAAATTGGCCTGTCCCACTTGATCGTGACCCTTTTCTTTTAAACTTTGATAACGGAGATCAATTTTCTTTGGACATTCTTTAGAAACCCTAGACTCTCTATTTGTGTCTGATGTGATATTAGTGGAACCAATAATTATTTAGTTGAATCTAGAATATCTTTGCTCCATAATTGGAATTGGAGAATTTGTTAGATACTTTGGAAGCCTTAGAGCACCATTAATTATAGAGTAGACATCATATGTGCTTTCCTTAATTCCACTCTAATATTTACCATTTCTTTTTGAGGAGCCTTTTGATCCTAAAAACTCTTTTGGGATTTATATAAAATCTTCTTGTGGGGTAAAAGCACAAATCTATGTCACCTTTAGGACCTCTAAACCTATTTTGGCCAAATCTCATTTCTCTATCAAAGCTCAACTTTTTTTGAAAATTTTAAAAAATATCCTTTTATAGATCTCAGAGTCAATATCATCATCATATATATTTAATAGTGTTTCAATTAGTTATAGTAAGTTGCAATTTCAAATATTATAAGTAGGCATTTTAACATTTGAGAAGATGCTACCTCAAAAAAGGAAAAAGAAAATAGTAAATCATATAAAAAAATTAAAATTTATAATTAGCACAAGAGGAGAGAGTCCTCTTCAAGAGTTTTTACTTTTCTTTAAAAAAGGTACAGGTTTGAAAGGAAAGTTTTGACGGAAGAAAAAAAACATTGATTTCTAAGAAGGTCAACCTTGAGTACTTATAACAAAGAAAACATATATCAAAAAATAATATTTATTTTGTTTTCCACTAGCTATACTTGTCATCTATAACATATTTTAAAATACGAGCAAAAAAGTTTATTTGCATATACTTGTTTGATGAGAACTACACCCTATAGTTTTCATAGTTAACAAATAGATTTCAAAAATTAAAAAACTAAAAAAATTATTTCACAAAAAATTATAGGCATAAAATTAATCCAATTTTACACGTTTCATCAATTTACATCATCTTCAAATTTTAAAGATAAATAAGACTTTATGTCATTAAAGTTGAATAGTTTGTGTTCTATGGTCTTTTTTCTTTAGAAAATGTGACATAAAACTATGCTTTTAACCTACATTGATAAATTTTATTCTTGTTTTTTATATTTTCTTCATGTCATCTAAGTTCCAAGCAATTTTCCTCTATCACAAAATTGGGAATTGGAGTCGACACTAGGATGATTCACATTCCACCTGATCGTTTGATTTTTGGATATATAGACATCCTAGTCTAGAGCTCTACTTTTCCTAAATCGGTGAAATCCGTTAGTTTGAGGTGGGAGAAAGGGACTATGCTTTCAAATCAATTTACTCTTTTTGATCGATTCCAAGTTCAAAGCTTTGGGAGAGTTTTCCTTTTCTCTTCCTTCATTGTTGTTTATTGATGACCAAATTTAAACCTTCTTCCTCTGCTAGTGTTTGATGGAAAGAGGTGAAAGCATTAGGGTTCAAAGAGGTCACATTTTAA
The DNA here is from genome assembly GCA_028749045.1 of Cupressus sempervirens. NCBI lineage: Eukaryota > Viridiplantae > Streptophyta > Pinopsida > Cupressales > Cupressaceae > Cupressus > Cupressus sempervirens. The sequence goes on along the minus strand of CM053792.1, from coordinate 368,263,478 downwards.
TTTTCTTTTTGGTCTTGGGTATTACCAAAATATATCTTAAAAAATAGTAGGTTTAAATTGACATTTTTTTTGGACTAGTTTTATTTAATTTAAAATAGTAAATTGTGTGTGTGTGTGTGTGTGAGAGAGAGAGAGAGAGAGAGAGAGAGAGAGAGAGAGAGAGAGAGAGAGAGAGAGAGAGAGAGAGAGAGTTTTTAAAATGAAAATACAACTTTACTAGCAGATCTAAATTGGGGTTTCTTTAAAAATAATGAGTTTCCTTTTGCTCTCAAAATTCTCAACTAGTTTAAACCCAAACCCATATATTTCCAAAATTTCAAAACCAAATAATATTCAAAACCCTTTTCTTCTTCCATTTTATAACCCGATTTACCAAAATGATCTCTACAAACAAATCTAATACAAAAATCCAACATACATAATGAAAACAAGCTTTCTAAAAGGAAGGTTTGAATATTCATAAACAGGAAAAAGTTCCTACCTCAACCACCTGTTAAAAGTTTTGAATTAGTTGGAGATCCAAGCCAAAACTGAAACCTTTCCCACTTGAAGAACCAAATTGTTCTTCTATCCTAGCTTTTAAATTCTCCTTCCAGATCTATCCCCTATTTTGCATTGCAAATTATTCCTCTCTAAAAATGAGCAAAAAAATATTGTTTTAATAGAAAATACTTATCAATTAGGTTTTCTAAAAGTTGAAAACCTAATTAGGGTAAGTATTTTAAAATAACAATTATCTTTAATTAATTAATTTATTTTTATCCAAAAAAATCTCATAATATCCTATTTGGGAGGAAAAAGTTTATTTATTTATTTTATTTCTAATTTTACTCTATGAACTTTTACTTCATTTTGTCAAAATATCTCACTTGTGGATATTTTAAAAAAATTTTTAAATTTAATTTTTTGTTTATTTCCAATTCAAATTTCAACAAATATTACTATTTGATATATGGCATAAATAGGTAATATACAATATATTACTTATTAGAATAGTTATTCAATTATATTGAAATCTTTTACTAAATAATTGAAATCTCCCACTTAAACATTTCAACCAAGTCTTTTAATTAAATATAAATATTTAAATCAACTCTATAATAAATATAACTTGATATTCATTACTAAAAGTATATGTAAAACAAACCATGAAAATTGTCTAAATCCAAGCACACAAAACCACAATCAAAAGATAAAGGTTACCAATTCTATGTCACTTGAAAAATTGGTTTGGTGGTCAAAACATGTACTTGTCCACTATGTTTAGATAGCTAAGGTTTATGTTGGGATTCAGAACTGATTATTATCTTCCCTTAGCATAATATTATTGTGATAGGGCACACTCATCACGTGACAATTCAGGGAAGTTGATGCCCGGTACCTGGAATCTTGCATAAGACACAAGCATGTACCTATACATATATATCTAAATGAAACACATAATGGTAGTGAGTAGTACATCACATAGAACTTGATTCACACATGCCTATGAATCCCTTCCTCAACCATACAAACACATCAATCAAAAAATTAAAGCAGACATATAACCATACATATGCAAGTATGGGATCGGTAACCAATCAAACATGTTGGTGTAGGATAATAAGTAAAATAATTAACTGAAGCATCTAAGGTAGCTACATCATGAAAACAACCATAATCAACCATTGAAAGCATATAACACATAAAAAAATGTTTTATGATACGAATATCTTTATAATGTATTGTTGTACAATATGTCCTCAAAATAATGAGTATACTGATAAATAGATATGAAAACTTAGTTTATACATGTATCATAACATACTACATTCATATGATTATGTTATTAACATAGGTTACATTTGTCTGAGCTTTCAAGTGGGGCATTACATTCACCTCTCTCTCTCTCTCTCTCTCTCTCTCTCTCTCTCTCTCTCTCTCTCTCTCTCTCTCTATATATATATATATATATATATATATATATATAGACACACACACACACTCATACATTTTACATGCATATACATACATATATATTTATAAATAAACACACACACACACACACACACACACACACACAATACAAACAATACAAAAACACATTTTTATTCCTTTTCATTTATTTAATTATCTCTCGCCACTTTTCTTGTATGCATATGCATACATACATACATACATACATATACAATACACACATACATAATTATTCCTTTTCATTTATTTAATTATTTCTTGTCACTTGTCCTACCCATCTTCCTCTCTCCCTCTCTCTATCCATACATCTTTGGTCCCTCTATCTCCGTTTCCCTCTTCCTAAACCTCTCTCTCTCTCACCCACCCACACCCCAATTCACTCCTCCACACCCACAACCACACCCACTCTTACCTTTTCTTATTCTCTCCTGAATTCTATCTCTATCTCTATCTATCAATATCATTCCCTCTATCTCTATTGTAAGAATATTGTAAGAATAATACAAGCCTATGATTGTCTTTTTCTGATTTAGAGGTTTACTATAATAATGTTCCAATTTTTGTAACTTAATGCTTAATTTATTTGTAGCTATTATTTGTCCATTAAGACCCTCCTTATATAAAAATAATATCCTCCCAAAAGACTCTATTAGATCTTATGTACATAATGCCAACCAAGAAAACAAAGACTTTATCAATAGACTATACATATTTTGGAAGTATCCACTACACAAGCTGTGTTAGTGTTTGCTAGTTATTCTAGCTTGATCATTGTTCGAAAAGGATAAGTTTGAAAAAACAGATGGACTCACCAGTAATTATTCAACATGAGATTATGTTATAATATTATTATGATTCCCTTGAATATTGATCATTAGTTTTTATATTTTATCTTAGAGGATTCGTCCATCGTCTGTTTGTAAGATCTCGTCCGGTTTGATTCCCCACTCAAATGGACTTTTTCACTGGCTTCCAATTATCATTGCGCTAGGGTTTTTCTGAGTCACCATTGCAAATGTGCAAAACCATTCAGCATGCCTGTGATGTAAAATATGATTCACGTCAACAAATAGCAACTCTGTGATGTAAAATATGATTCTTTTTGGTGGAAACCAGCGCACAAGCACGTCACGAGTGCTTTGAATGAATTTGCATCACATGGGTGTTGCCTCTATTTCACGCAATGCATTTGACATGGGTGGAAAGAAAGTGAGAGGGGAATGCATTTCACATTAACTTTTCCATTTTGTGTATTAATGCATTTCACATTAACTAATCAACTGCATCGGTGTGCCGCCGATGTCGGCCCGGCATCTTCTAGTCAAATTGCCCAAACATGTTTATAAATTTTGTTGAAGATTGCACACGATTTTACTTCCATCCTTGGAATTAATCAATGGTGAGGATGTTTGCGCTCTTGGGTGGGCTTTTGTTTTGCTTAGCAAGTTTGGGAAATGCATCACCAACTGAAGGCTTCACTCAGCAGGAGTTAACAGAGGCAAATTTCGAAATACAAATCCCATATGACAAAGAGCAATCCCAACGTTACAGCTTCATTAATGGCGTCCATTCCATGTGGGTTTATGTAAACGATAAACCCCATAGCCCAGACAGCAACACCAAACCCAGGACAGAAATACGCATCAAGGTCAGCCTTTGCCTTTGTATCCATCTGTTGGCGTAGCAACTATATTTCTGATAAGATTCTTTACCACCATCACTATGTACTTTTTGGAATGATGATAAAATCTACACGATATCAGTCTTTACCTTTGTAACTATTTGTAACTGTCTGTTGGCATAGCGACTATATTTCTGATGAGATTCCTTTCCACCATCATTATATATTTTTTGATATGATGATAAAATCTACATGATATCAGTCTTTGCCTTTGTATCTATCTGTTGGTGTAGCGACTATATTTCTGATGATATTCTTTTCCACCATCACTATGTACTGTTTGGTATGATGATAAAACCTACATGATATCAGTCTTTTCCTTCGTATCTATCTGTTGGCATAACGACTATGTTTCTGATGAGATTCTTTTCCAACATCACTATGTACTTTTTGGTATGATGATAAAATCTACACGATATCAAAATGGTATCGGTATCGATTATCGTATATAGTAGATGCAAATCCCAAATGATATGATATGTAATAGAAAAATCTACACCATCATCTTCTTCTAAAATTTGATTGCCATAAGTTATTGTGCATTAATAATAGAGGGTGATGTTATGTAGGGATATGACTACACAAGTGGGGTGTGGCAGTTTGAGGGTGAGGTGTATGTCCCGCGGGGGACGACAGGAGTATCAGTCATGCAAATTTTTGGCGGCACAGAACATGCCACTGCTATCATGTTGCATGTTTACGATGGCATGCTCAAGCGTTATCAAGACCAAGTTGTGGCATCTAATGTTTATGATCGTTGGATTCTTCTCAACGTTATTGACGATGCAGACGAAGGGAAGGTGTCTGTGTTTGTCGATGGGAAGGAGGCTCTAGTGGTTGATGACAGAGGCCGAGCAAATCATTATTTTAAGTGTGGAGTTTACACTCAGACCAATCCTTCATCCTGCATGGAATCCCGATGGAGAAATATCAAGATTTGGATGAAATAGCAATAACCATATGAGAGTCGTTGGTTGTGAACACTGGGTATTTGTAATGAGATTAGCAATCAGAGTACTTTTAGGAGTTTTGAGTTTCATATGTGATATGTTACGAAAAGTAATATCATAAGTATAGAACTTAGTTTTCTAGCTTAAACTCGCGTTCAACTTCTGCCCTTAGATTATGGTAAAAATGAACTAGAGAATGGTTGTGGAAGTTGTTCCACTCTAATGTATTGGACGACTTAAACATCATATACTAAGACTTAATTTCAAAGTTAAAAGTGTTAAATAGTCAAAGTTGACTTAATTTTTCAATCTTAATTTTTTCATTAGTGTGTGATGTTTAAGGGTGACTGTAATGTATACTGAACTATTTTTTACATTTGAATAATGACTAACCGTGCCTTGAATTGTCAACGAAATACTCAATAATAGATTCTTATGGTTGTGCAAATATACTATGATAAGTCCCATGAGGTATTGAGAATGCATCAAATCCATTAAACAACAACAAGAGCATAAAGAAAAGAGACTATTTAAGGTTAGCTATTTAAATTTATAGATTATACACATGGTACTGAAGTAACACATAATGTATCAAGGTGATTTCTGTAGTGTTGAGGTTCATCCAACACTTTAACAATATAGTTTCTTTTGATGTGGATGGGTTATGACTTGAGTGTCAAAATTTGGATCTTTGCAATTGCCTCAAGAATCTACAAGATATTCTTACAACTTAATATCCTTCCTTTTGCTTGCAACTAATCTCAAACACAATACTATAATTTTTTTTTTCCTATAATGATTAATTAGTTTCTTTAATTGTATCCATGTTATTTAAAAATATTTATTGGAAGCCAAATTAATTTCTATTTAAACTTTTGAGTATGTAGTTGTGTTTGATATTAAAAAGTGACCAACAATGGGGGTTGACCTAGAGAACAAAATGATGTAAAATAGTTGATAGTAAAAAATAACATATTCTTAACCTACAATTTTTCATAATATCAAGAAACCCCAAATGAGAGTATCCCATACTCTATGCCTAGTACTAATAGTAACCATAATTATAAACATATACAAAGTAGCCGTACAGATGTAATGTCCAAAGTGCCATAAATAGAACTCTCTTGGGCCAAATGCAAAAACTAAAAACATAAAAATATAAACTAAAAAGAAAAGAGCTAGCTCTCTTTTTCCTTCCCCTTCCCCTCCATTTTTTCCAACAAAACTTGGAGCTAATCATCCACCAAAAATCTATACAATAAGCTAGTAGTATCCACCCTCATCATAGTAGCAAGTTCTTTCTTCTCAGCATGAAGCAAGTGTATCATAGAAGCTGCCAAGTGCATAACTTTAACTGAAAATTTGACCACCTCATCAAACCTCCATTCCACAATATCCTGCCTCTCTTGGAGTTTCTTGTTACTCTTCTCTAGAGTAGCAAAATCCTCCTTTTGGCTTTGAGAATCACCACTGGGGGCCAACAAGGGGTCAATGCCCATCTTCTACTTATCCTTATTATATTGGTGGGAAGGGGAGTTGACAACACCATTGTCCTCCTTAGCATTCATCTTCACAGGGGTATTGATCTTATTCTTGAGGGTATTTGGGACACAGGATGACAGGGGGCTTAATTTAGTGACGGTGTCCTCCTCAACTTCTATATATTTTATCATTTTAGCCTTCCTTTTTAGCCTTTTTTGGGGAGGCCTAGTCCTTCCACTACTAGCCAAATTTGAGATTGATGGGTGGTCTTTTTTAGCCTTGGACTTATCTAGTGCAAGATTTTTCTTAGCTCTAAGAGACATCTTTCCCTCAACCTTTGTTTCAACATCCAAGCACAATCTAAATGTCCTTCTCCATTTTAATTTTCTTGATTAAATGGGATGGGGTGGACTTAGGGCATTTAGTTTCAATTGTGGAGGTAATCTCAACATAAACATAGAGAGTCAAGGTGGAAATAATAGGGTTATGAAAAATGACATGGACATTAATTGGCTAGGGGGAACAAAGGGATTTATGAAAATTATATAGTCTGAACATAAAATCCTAAAGATGAATGGTATAGGACTTTCCTTCCTTTATCTTCTTCCTAACTTTGAGGATATTAGTAGTAGAAAATTTGAAATAGTAGAAAATATGAAATCTACCTTCCAAAGTGATATAATGCATGATGGTATAATGTTGTGGTTTCACAACACACGCCCCATTTTGATTAGAAATGGAGACCCCCTACTTTTTTTTTTTTGGCTTTTCGAATCCCTAGTTTGGGGTCTGAGTCTTTTTCTAGTGTTTTTGGTCATATCTTGGTCCTAGTTCAAAAAACCCACAATCTGAAAATCATCATCAAAGAGGATAAGTCATTTTTTGCGAAGAAAAAAATAGCGCAGCAGCTAGTGCGCCAAGATTCAAAGAAAGGCACACCTTTATACTCCTCATGCATTAGAAAGGATATTTGAGATGTGCACCCAGTGCACCCCATGAGGTGTGCTGGTGCACATTCTCATATATCAAACCATTGACGAGGAAAAAGGCGCACCTAGCACACCTTTGAGGTGCATTGGGTGCGCTCTTTTTTTGATTATCAAAGGCTAAAATGACATTTTTGTGAGTTTTGCGATGTTTTTACATTCTCAATATTTTTTTGTAATGTTAGGGCTTATTAATTTTCAACTCTCTAGACTAATGTTTACTTCTTTTGTAGATAAAAAGGGCATCCTCAACTTGTTCGGGTCATAACTTTTGACCTAGAGCTCAAAATTTAAAACTGTTTACATTGTTGGAAAGAAGAACTAAAGATCTAATTTCAGTCCCTAAAATACCGAGCATTTGGCTGCCTAGTTTTAGGGACCGATGAAAGTTTCAACTTGAAATTTTGAGTAGAAGACCTCTAAAAAAGCCATTTAAAAATGCCAAGAAAATCTTATGGAAAAGTTTCAAACATTTGATCAATTTGGATGATCCGATCTCTAATCGGGAAGGATCAAGCAGTTGAAGAGAAGACAAAGATCAAAGATACAGATGTTGGACACATGAAGTGGAACATGTTTCTCATCTTATGCAACTATTAATGACAAGATTCAACACAGGAGCCTTGGGATTTTAGATTGAAGAAGTAGAAGGAGTTCAAGTTTATGAACGTGATTGGCTATAAAGAGGGTATAAATCATAAAAAAGGGGCAAAGTATGGGGTAAGTGCACCAAGTTGTGGTGCCAAAAAGATGACACCCTTTTTTCTCATTCTAGTTTTGCAAAGCGCATACGTGCTATAGTGCGCATGCACTATGGCTTGGGTGTGCCAAGCCATAGCGTGTATGCATTAAAGTGCATGCATACTTTTCAAATTTTTTTTTTACAAAGCACGTACACGCTATTTAAAAGGCTTTAAATAGTGCGTGCACGCTATAGCGTGCACACACTATAGGGCGCATGCGCTATTTAAAGCTTTACATTCTACCAAGCCTAATGTTTGGCTTTGCCTTGGGGATCCAACCCAAAGCTTTCGAGTCTATAAACTGGTCTAAGACGTGTTTTGATGCAAACATACAAAAAATGATTGATTTTTTTTGTGTGCTCTCCTTCCAGTTTCCTCATGGTTGAGCATCGATAAAATCAGGTTACATGACATTGTAGGTCTTTGTGTTAGCTACACAACCATATAATTTGTTTTTTATTTGAACTATTTCAAGCCTTTCATCTATAATTTATTTTGAATGTATGTCCATTTTTTGTCAAAAATCAACATGTACTAATTGGGCTATAGATTTTAGCCCATTCATCGAATTTTGCAAAAACTTAATTTTTTAGAAACTAGACTCCATTCTACACACTTTGAAAAAAAGAAGTTTTGATTTTAGATTAGTTTTCAATCATTTCTAGGGGGAGCACACAAATATTTCATGTTTTTGGGATGTGTCTGATTAAAAAATTCATTAAAAAAAAAATACACATTATAAAATTACCCAAAAAATTTGGGATAAACTACATAGTGTTAGGTAACTTTTGACTGAAGCGATTAAAGATTTTCAAAAGAAAAGTTAAAATTTTAGGGGGGCCACACTTTGTACCATGTTATGTTTTTCTGGAATAAACAATACCACTTTTTGTGGCCCCCCTTTTTTGAGGACCTAAAACTAAACCATTTTGAAAAAAAATTAGTAGTTTAGAAACTAGATTCAGAGGACTATGACTTTTGTTTTTGTCATATCTTAAAATTTTGAGCGTAACTATCTTCAAATTCTTGTTGAAGTCCAGAAATTGGTGATTTCAGGAAAAAGGTGTCCACTTATACCCCCCTTTTGGCACCACAACTTGGTGCACTTACACATATGTACAAAAAAAGTGATCTAAAACCCCATTTGAGCATAACCCATAAACTATTTTCAAAATTGACAACTTCAATTTTTTGGTGATTTGAGCTATCGAGGTGCACAGGTCCGTAGGTGCACATTTTGGAGGTGCGCAGCTCCATAGGTCTATAAGTGCACATTTTCAATAGGTGCATAGTTTGGAGGTGTGCATTTTTGCGGTGTGCATCTCCGCAAGTCTGCAGGTGCGCATTTTCGAAAAAGTTCCACTGACAGTTAACTTCCAGTTCCAAAAATGGAGCTTTCCATGCATTGAAAATGCATTTTGACGTTAGTTTAACTCTTACAAACGGCCTGTGAAGGATCAACTTCCAATTTTGGCACTTCCAGTCACTTTCACTCCGACTCAAAGCTTTTTCATTCTTTCTTCTCTCATAATTCTTTGATTTTCAACACGTAAAGGCTCATGCATCCAATTAGTGAATAAAATATGGATGGAGTCCTGTTTAGCACTAGTTAGATCATTAGTTTGTTTTATTATTTAAAAACATTTTATTGCATGCAGATATCTCTCACTCTCAACACAAATTGAGGAGACGATTTCTTATAAATACTCCATTGTCATGTGTAATCAGGGTCATTGTTATTATGCAATAAAATTATGCTTTTGGTGCTTGCATTTGGAGTGTAGTCATTCTTGCCTGAATGTATCATTTTTTTGTGAATTTGGTTCATGAGATTGTGATTGAGCCAAAGGTTTATTGTGTTGTTTCTGGTTGTATGATCTTTTAGTTTTGGTGTTTGCTACAGATTTACGAATTTTGTTGATGTATCCAGCTCGAGAAGAAATCGCCAAATTGTGCCTACATAACTCTTTGTCTCACATCAGCGCACTTTCTGTGGCCTTGCAATTTGATGAAGAGTGAAACATCATTCGATTATTGAAATTTCCCATTGATGATTGCATCAATGGAATCTAGGAAGCCCTGCTCTTGTTTTCATTGGTTACTTACCAATCTCTTCAAAAGCTTAAGTTGTAGTGTGTTATTTTCTGTAGCTTATGTCTATTAGGATTTCAATTTCACATTATTTTCTTTGAATTTCATGTTATTTGCTTTGAAGTTCTATTATTTTCTTTGCTAACCCCTTGTTAGAATAGGAACTCATATTAGTTGCATTGTTAGATTACATTTATTAAAAAATAGAAAAATACAAAAACATAGTTCTTTGTGTGCTATTTTTGAAATAGTGTGTAGATTCTACATTCCATCCGAAATCAAAATGAACCAACAAAGGCCTCCTCATGAACATTCACATTTATCTTCAACTGGGTGGCTTCCAGTAGGTCACAAGCTTACCCGAAACCTTGGAGTCGATTCACAAGATCAACTTTTCAAGAGAGGAGTTCACAAGAATTCCTACCATTTAGCATTGTGTCAAACAACAACTCAATAGAAGTGGTGCTAGAAAGAGGGCCTAAAAACCATTTGGTTCAAAAGATGCAAGTTGCTATTTGGAAATTCTACAATTTTGAAAAAAAGAAAAAGGAAAGAAAAAAAATCTAACTCTGGAAAATTCTAAAGTTGAGAAAAAATTCTAACTTTGGAAAATTCTGAAGTTGAAAATAAAAGTAAAAAATCTAAAACTCTGGAAAATTCTGAAGTTGAAAAAGAACTAACTTTGGAAAATTTTGAAGTTGGAAAAAGAATCTAACTCTGGAAAATTCTAAAGTTGGAAAATTCTAAAGTTGAAGAAAAATTCTAACTTTAGAAAATTGTCACTTAGAAGAATTTTTGGATTTTTGGGTCTTGTCACCAAAGTGCGCAGGTGCGCTATTTTGAGAAAGTGTTCTTCTTAAGAGGTGCGCTTTTCCAGAATAAACACAAGTTCCTAGAACCTAGTCACTTTCACAAGCATCATAGTGATAAAGGGATACCAAGAACTCCACCCATTGACATTACACATTCCATCATCATTGTTCGCTTTACCTTCTACTTCACACATTTCCTTCATTATGCACCATGTCTTTATTTAATGCCCAAAGTTCACCTTTGAACCTAACTGGACCATTACATGACTTGCCCAAAAATCTCAAAAATTTTTGTCCACGGTTCATCTATGGAGAATCATGAACAACAAAGGATCATCTTAAAATTTTCAAGAAGATTTGTAATCGAAACTAGATTCAACATATGGATGTGGTATGCTGCCTTTTTCCTTACACTTTGGGGGAAATGGCATTCAGTTGGTACCTCAATCTACCACCAACATCAATAAGGGATTAGAACTCTTTTGAGAGAAAGTTTCTGGAACAATTCAAGCTCTATATTTATCTAGCTATCCTATATCATCAGTTCATCTCAATTAAGAGGGATCCCCACAAGACTATTTCATAGTTTAATCATCACTTCTATAGGATGTATCAAAGGATGGAGTTTCCTTACATTATACCACAAGAGGCTGTCATCTAGATGTATTTTGGAACAATGGATTCATTAACTTCTATTTTTCTAAGAAGGCTCCCACCTAGAGACATTGATACCATTGAAAAGGTCTTCAGAGAGGCTGTTACATTCACAAAGTAGGTTATGGCTGCTCTAATGTCAACAATTACATATTTAGGGTATGAGTCCCAAAAGACTGCTTTCTTTGAGTAGAAGGAAGTTTCATCTGTTGAAGCAAAAATAATATGGCTAGAGAGTTTAAGGCCATGAAGGAGATGATGTCTCTTTTATCTAGTGAACTTGTGAGAATAAAGTTGAATTCCTCAAGAAACCAAGGTAATCATCCAAGACAACTTTCTGCCTAGAACAATTATTCTCAAAATTAGAGTGGAAATTTTGGCCTTTACTATGATATAAAAAATGAGAATAATGGTATTAGAGGTGATATTAAGTGAGAATGGATATGGGTACAATGATGTTTTGGATCAAACTCCCCAAATCATGGAGGAACAACCTTTGTAGTTTAGTGCAATGATGTTTGAATCATATGATAAATCTACGGGAGGACAAAATGATGAAGATGATCAAGAGGAGTTTGTGTTCCCATTCAATGAAGAAATTCTTCCAAGTATTGATGTTTTAATAAGTGTGGATATGCCAAGAAAATTTGAGGACACGAAAAATTTTGAAGTTCCAAAACTCCATGGAGTTGTAAAAATTCTCAAAGTTGCAAAAAGTGATGGAAGTGCAGAAGATCCCAAGGTTGGTGAGATTTTTGAATCAATAGGTCATCAAGAAGAAGATACCAATGCTTTTTATTGTGATATTGATTTCTCATTGAATAATGATAAGATACCTCCCTCAAAACAAGATTTGTCATTAGAAGAGATGGATAGAGTGCTCTATTTGGTCTCATGCTTGAATGAAGAAATGTCTATTTGTGGGTATTCTACACATATATCAAACTATGCAATAATTGATTCATGTAGAATCCATCCATTTGGGTTCCATTCAGAAGAAAGTTGTCCTGATTTCTTGTTAGCTTGGGAGATTGCAATGGAGGGAAAGTATGATATTGAACAAGCTTCTTTGGGACATGAGGGAGAAATTTTTTTGATCTATGGTAGTAATGATTCTTGTAATTCAAAAGGAAGGTTGGTGATTGATTTTTCTAGTCCGAAGGATCCTAAAGTGTTTCCATGTGTGTGTGGAGTTGTGTACCATGAGATAAGACCACCAAAAGGAGAGATTACAATGTGTGAGTGTACCACTATGGCAGGGAACTCACAAGATCAGGTGATATTTTTCCATTGTCCCTCTCAGTTTGATGATTTTGAATTTGAATATGATGCTAAAGGTAAGAGAAATTGTTTGTGGATTAATCATGGTCATAAGGAGTTGCCACAACTCCTAATTTTGTGTGATTTGTGCTCAAAATTTGAACCAAAATTGTCTAAATTTTATTTTTCTGAGTATAAAGACAAATCAGCTTTTCTCAGGACTATATGGGGTGCTTCATTACTATTGCACATAATGAGAAATCTACTAACAACCACCCCACATTCTTATCATTCAAGGTTTTTTGTAGATAAGTTTTTTCTTTTGATTTTTGTTTTTTGTTTTTATTAGTCTTTCTTAGTCTTTTTTAGTTTTTTAAAAAAAAGTTAGGTGTTAGTTTGCTTTGAGTCTAGTCTCTTTGTTTGGGTTTTATTTATGTTTACTTCTTTTTCTTTTCTTTGGTCATGTTAGTCTAGGGGTTAGGTGCATTCAAGACTCATTCTTGATGCATTTCATAAATCACTCCTTGTGGTTTTGAATTTTAGGAAGAGGTATTTCTTTGTCAAAACATTCTAATATTTTGTTTCTTATACCAAATGAGGAATAGATGTTACTTGCAGTAATAGAGGACTTTCAGTCCTAAATTCATAATTGTAGATCAATAAGTTCTTAACACTTTTTCAAATATAAAGATTGATTATCTTAGGTGTTTTCGAACCAAAGTTGAAGGCAGCAAGGGATAGTCCAAACCCTACTGGTTCAAACAAAAGGGTCTTCTCAAAAGAATTGCTAAGATCGTTGTTTGGCGTGAGAGTTTCTAAAAAGTTCTTAAAAGAGGAATGCAAGGGATGATTCACAAAAGATTGAATCCGAGAAATGACACCAATGTCTTGGCCACACAGTCTAAGCATGGTTAGGGTACGTAAAGAAAATAAAAAGAAAGAAAGAAAGGTGTTAAGAATGAAGGGTTTTACAAAGTCTGAAAAAGGCGATTTGATTATAGGGATATACACTCAAAATAAGCTATCTAATACTAAAGTATTGCTTCATCAAATAATCAAATGACGACATTATGAGCTACATGGAGCAAGTATTCAAAGGATTTCCTAGGACTTCAAATAAAAAGTGACAACCCGTTAAGAGCCCTCAGAACTGATTCTCTCATCTGGTTACACAAAGGATTGATAAACAACTTTCGTGAAGATTCCCAATGAATGGATTGGATGGGGTGGAAGATTGTCTCCAATTTGTTGGAAATTTTTGATAAACTACATCCTAAGATGTCAGAGGAAATGGATACACTGAACACACACTGAACTTGGAGATTCAAGATTCTAAGGTCTTGATTGTAAAGGGATTCAAATGTGCTTGAAATGTTTAGGATTTAGTTGGTGTTTGACACATATCAGAGGAATGTTTGCTAATGAAGAAATGCCTTTGTCATTTCGTCCTCTTTTTTGGGGCTATATGTTGTGGTTTCGCAATGTGCATCCCATTTTGATTAGAAATGGGGACCCACTACTTTATTTGTTTGGCTTTTTAGATCCCTAGTCTAGGGTCTGAGTCTTTTTCTAGTGTTTTTGGTTAGATCCTTGTCCTAGTTTGAAAAACCAAAAATTTTGATATCATCATCGGAGAGGATAAGTCATTTTTTGCAAAGCAAAAAATAGCACACCAGTGAACCTCCCTAGGTGCACTAGTGCACCAAAATTCAAAGGAAGGCACACCTTTATACTCCTCATGCATTAGAAAGGATATGTGAGATGCGCACCCAGTGCACCCTATGAGGTGTGCTAGTGCACATTCTTATATATCAAATCATTGACAGGGAAAAAGGCACACCTAGCACACCTCTAAGGTGCACCTGGTGTGCTCTTTTTTTTCTTTTTGGAGGCTAAAATGATGTTTTTGCGAGTTTTGCGATGTTTTTACAATCTTAGTATTTTCTTGTCATGTTAGGGCTTATTAATTTTCAACTCTCTGGACTAATGTTTGCTTCTTTTGTAGGTAAAATGGACATCCTCAACTTGTCAGGGTCATAACTTTTGACCTAGAGCTCAAAATTTAGAACCATTTACACCATTGGAAAGAAGAACCGAAGATCTAATTTTAGTCCCTAAAATAGTGAGCCTTCAGTTTCTTAGTTTTAGGGACTGATGAAAGTTTCAACTTGAAATTTTGAGCAGAAGACCTTCGAAAAAGCCATTTGAAAATGTCTAGAAAATCTTATGGAAAAGTTTCAAACATTTGATCAATTTGGATGATTCGATCTCTAATCAGGAAGGATCAGGTAGTTGGAGAGAAGACAAAGATCAAAGATACAGAGGTTGGACACATGAAGTGGAATAGGGTCCTCATCTTATGCAACTATTAATGACAAGATTCAATATAGGTGCCTTGGGATTTTAGATTGAAGAAGTAGAAGGAGTTCAAGTTTATGAAAGTGATTGGCTATAAAGAGGGTATAAATTATCAAAAAGGGGCAAAGTATGTACACAAAAAGTGATCTAAAACTCCATTTGAGCATAACCTAGAAATCATTTTCAAAATTGACAACTTTGATTTTTTGGCAATTTGAGCTATTGATGTGCGCAAGTGCGCATGTTTGCAGGTGCACATTTTCAATAGGTGCACATTTTGGAGGTGTGCAGCTCCGAGATCCACATTTTGGAGGTGTGCATTTTTAGGAGGTGCACATTTTCAATAGGTGCGTAGATTGGAGGTGTGCAGCTTCACAGGTCCACATTTTTCAAAAAGTTCTAATGACAATTAACTTCTAGTTCCGAAGATAGAGCTTTCCATGCATCAAAAATTCATTCTGATGATAGTTTAACTCCTACAAATGACCTGCGAAGGATCAACTTCCAATTTTGGCACTTCCAGTCACTTCCACTTTGAATCAAAGCTTTCTCATTCTTTCTTCTCTCATAATTCTTTGTTTTCAACACGTAAAGACTCATGCATCCAATTAATGAATAAAATATGGATGGAGTCCTGTTTAGCACCAGTTAGATTGTTAGTTTGTATATAATTGGTTTGTTTTATTATTTAAAAGCATTTTATTGCATGAAGATATCTCTCGCTCTCAACACAAATTGAGGAGATGATTTCTTATAAATACTCCATTGTAATATGTAATTGGGGCCACCATTATTATGCAATAAAATTATGCTTTTGGTGCTCACATTTGGAGTGTAGTCATTCTTGCCTGAATGTGTCATTGTTTTGTGAATTTTGTTCATAAGATTGTGATTGAGCCAAAGGTTTATTACGTTGTTTTTGGTTGTGCAATCTTTTAGTTCTAGTGTTTGCTACAGATTTACGAATCTTGCTGACATATTGAGCTTGAGAAGAAATCATCAAATTGTGCCTGCATAACTCTTTGTCTCGCATGATCACACTTTCTGTGGCCTTGCGATTTGATGAAGAGTGAAACATCATTTGGTTATTGAAAATTTTTATCGACCATTGCATCAGTGGAATCTAGGAAGCCCTACTCCTATTTTCATTGGTTACTTACCGATCTCTTCAAAAGCTTAAGTCATGGTGTGTTGTTTTCTGTAGCTTATGTCTATTAGGATTTCAATTTCACATTATTTGCTTTGAATTTCATGTTATTTTCTTTCAAGTTCTATTATTTCTTTGCTAACTCCTTGCTAGAATAGGAACTCATATTAGTTGCATTGTTAGATTGCATTCATTAAAAAATAGAAAAATACAAAAACATAGTTCTTTGTGTGCTATTTTTGAAACAGTGTGCAGATTCTACATTCCATCCGAAATCAAAACAAAATAGCAAAGGCCTCCTTGTGAACATTCACATTTATCTTCAACTGAGTGGGTTCCAGTAGGTTGCAAGATCGTCCAGAACCTTGGAGTCAATTCACAAGATAAGCTTTTCAAGAGAGGAGTTTGCAAGAATTCTTGTCATTTAGCATCATGTCAAACAAGAGCTCAACATATAACACCTCTTTGGACCATGGAACAAACAAGGTCACTCTCACAAAATCCCCACAATCACAGTTCATAATTTTGTTGGCATATAAGAACTAGTTAAAGATGGTTTTGTTAGAAAACTTCACTCGCTTCCTTCATTTTTTGCCATCCAAGGAGAGTCACCAACCTTAGAAATAACCTTTTCATTGATCTCAAAAGAGATCCCATTGATAACCACTTGTTTATTATTCTAGAAAATTGATGAACATCATATTCCTCAATACACTACATGTAGGCAACAAGGCTGCCCTCTCTCAGGTAAACCCAAGCACTCCTAGGCCAAGTGCTAGTAGTATCTACCCTCATCATAGTAGCAAGTCCTTTCTTCTCAACATGAAGAAGGTGTGGGTTAGAAATCATTGAGGGCATAAATTTAACTACAAATCTGACCACCTCATCAAACCTCTATTCCACAATATCTTGCCTCTCTTGGAGTTTCTTTCTACTCTTCTCTAGGGTAGAAAAATTGTCCTTTTGGCTATTAGAATCACCATTAGGGGCCAACTGGGGGTCAATACCCATCTTGTCCTTACTCTTATCATATTGGTTAGTAGGGGAGGTGATAACACCCTTGTACTCTTTAGCATTGGTCTTCACATGTGTATCAACCTCATTCTTGAGGGGATTTGAGACATGGGATGACATGGGGCTGAATTGACTATCCATAGGGCTCTCCTCCACCTTATGTTGTTCCGTAATGATTTTTTCCTCCTCCTCAACTTCTATATATTTTTTTCCTTTCAGTCTTTTTCAGGGAGGTCTAGTCCTTTTGTTGCTAGCCAAATCAGAGCTTGAAGGGCAATCTTTTTTAGCCTTGGATTTATCCAATATAAGATTCTTCTTAAATATAAGAGATCTCCTTCTCCCAAACTTTATTTTAGCATTTGAGTCCACAATCTAAATGTTCTCCATTTTAATCTTCTTGATTAAATGAGATCGGGTGGGCTTAGGACATTCAGTTTCAAACATGGAGGTAACCTCAACAAAAAATTTGGGAGTTGAAGTGGAAATAATAGGGTTAGGAAAAATGACATGTTGACAGGTAAATGGAAAATAAAATGATTGTGAAAATAATTGAGATTTGAATCACAAGAATATAATTTTTTCTTTATAATAAAAATGATTATGCAAATTATGATTACATCCATATACAAAATATATTATAAATTTGTATACAATATGATTGGAGGTGTGGATCCATCACAGTTGAATAGGTACCAAACATGATTTATTTTGCATTTAAATATTTTCTTTTTGCAAGAGTAATTTGACATCAATCTCCTTTGTAAATATGAGAATAAAATGCCCAAGAAAAATGGAATTCAATTCTATTTGAATAGGACCTTTTCAAACTTTGAAAAACATAGCATCATAGTCTAAATTAGCAACAAGGATAATTGGTCTCTTAAAAAAATGCTCTTCCACCAAGAGGTTATATAGCATTTATCTATATAGTTAATTCTAGAGATAAGGTCTATGACATCTCAATTACCATGGAATATAATTTATAATACACAAGTAATATCACAAGTATAAAACATAATTTTATAGCTTAAACTCGAGTTCAACTTTTGCCTCTATCCTTTAAGGTTAGTTTCTTGTAGAAATGAACTATCCGACTAGTGGATGGTGTGGAAGATATTCCACTATAATGTATTGAACAACTTAAACATCATATACTAAGGTTTAATTCTTAGGCTAAAAGTGTTCGATAGTCAAAGTTGACTTATTTTTCCAATCTTAATTTTTCTATTAGTGTGTGATGTTTAATGATGGTTGTAATGTATAGTGAACTATACCTGACATTCAAATAATGATTAACTATACCTTTAATTATCAACATAATACTCAATAAAAAATTCTTATGGTTGTGCAAATATACTATGATAAGTCCCAAGAGGTATTGAGAATGTGTCAAATGTTAGAATTTTTTAGAATAATTGAGAGGGGGGGGGGGATGTGAATCAGTTATCCAAGGTCCAAATGCCCTAATAATACTTTTTCACAAATTATAGTGAGTCCATAAACTTTTCATCCATCCAAGCTTAAATCAATCATCTTAACAAATTATTGTAAATCAATATGCAGGGATAAAACATGCAAGATCAACACATGACACAATGATTTACATGGAAACCCAATTTGGGAAAAACCACTAGTAACATACTACTTAATTCTCACTCTTCTAAAGTGATGCCCTGTTAAAAGCCCGCCCTGTTAAAGGCTTACAACACACTGTTAAATGTGACCTTGTTAGAGGATTTCACCATACTGTTA
Organism: Cupressus sempervirens; assembly: GCA_028749045.1. NCBI lineage: Eukaryota > Viridiplantae > Streptophyta > Pinopsida > Cupressales > Cupressaceae > Cupressus > Cupressus sempervirens. The sequence goes on along the minus strand of CM053792.1, from coordinate 368,244,592 downwards.
GGAATGGGCCTGATCAAAGGACTTTAGAACATTCACTTGGAATGTCACCCTATTAAAGGATTTATAACATGGCTATTAAACCAACCTAAGTCCATAGGATTTAAACTATCTGTTACAATTGCTAGAAAGTAACAATAATGGCTTGTTGATCTGATACAATTTACAACATATTTTGTAGATTTCAGATCACACTTCAGTTCAGTCCTTTTGCTTGGCTTTGATCACTTTAGCTCTGACAGCTTGTCATCTCAAGTTTCACCTCCTTGAGTCTTCTTACTCATCATACCAATGCAACCATATCTGTGGTCATCTGTTGAAGCAGAGTAACTGTGCTTTCTTACTACTTAGCACCTCCTTTAGCACTTTATGCTTTCATGCTTGACCTTCTCTCTCTTTTTTCTTCGTGACCTTATGACTCCTTAAATAGAAATATGGATTGTCTTTGCCACTCGATTCTCCCTCTCCATTTTTAGGGTTTCAAATGGATTAGGTAGGATATAATGTATCTACCCCATATCTTGCTCTTATCTAGAAACTTCATCTAGAGTCTAGTTGTATTCTCCAAAAATATTCTACATGGTGTTCTGTGCCACCAGCTCATCATTCTTATCTTCTATTTAATTCACAGAATTCAAGATAACAACCTTGTTGGCTTAGATATGAAAAATCTTCAATTTTTGAAATAATGCAGCAACTCAACACTATTGGTTTATTGATGCTCGACACCTCTGTGTTACTCGGCACTTGTATTTTCTCGACACTTGTTTCTTGCTCGGCACTTGTTTCTACTTGGCACTTGTATCTGCTTGGCACTTGTATCTACTCGGCACTTGTATCTGCTTGGCACTTTTTGAAGTTCACTTGGCACTTACTGAAGTTGAACTTGCTCAGCTTCAACTAGGAATCTGTTTGACACTTACTAGCTTGCTCGACTCTCTCTTTCTAATGAACTTAGTTAGGCTTTACAAATGACTTAGCTAAAACCTTACATCTTTGATATGTTTCAATGTGTCCATTCTCTATGTCTTAGATTTTGTCATCAATACACTTTTTCATCAATGGATTAGCTGATCTTTCTACTTCATTACAACATCATAACTTCAACCTTTCTCTAGGTGTTCTAGTTACATCTTATTGATTGCCTCCTCCTTGTCAATCAACCAATTGATAGTATTTGGATCACTAAAGCAATTTTCATTCCTGCAAGAAGCAAGTTTGACATCAATGACAAAACAATGATTGAGAACATTCTTTACCAGTTCCATTACTTTTTATGTATGATCTCTTTAGTAATTTCCAACAATCTCCCTCATGATCTTTTCAATCATTTCCAACATCAAATCCATTAAACAACAACACGAGTGTAAAGAAAAGATACTATTTAAGGCTAACTATTAAAATTTATAGATTAACCACATGTACCGAAGTAATACATAATGTATTGGTGATTTCATAGTGCTGAGATTCGTACAAAACTTTAACAATATAACTTCCTTTGATGTGGATGGGTTATGATTTGAGTGTCAAAATTTGGATCTTTGTAATTACCTTAGGAATCTTCAAGATATCCTTACAAATTAATATACTTCAGCTCTACTTCCTTTTGGTTGCAACTAATCTCAAACAAAATACTACTTTAAATTAAAAAAAAAGTTCCTATAATGATTAATTAGGTTCTTTAATTGTATTCATGTTATTACATTTTTTTATTGGAAGCTATATTAATCTCTATTTAAACTTTTGAGTATCTAGTTTTGTTTGATATTAAAAAGCAACCAAAAATGTGGATTGACCTAGAGAACAAAATGATATAAAATAACTGATAGTTAGAAAAAACACATTCTTAACCTAAAACCTTGCTTACTATCAAAAAAATCCAAACAAGAGTATCCCATAATCTATGCATAGTACTAATAGTAATCATAATTATAAGCATATACAAAGTAGCCTTAAAGATGTAATTTCCAAAGCACCATAAATAGAACCCTCCTAGACCAAGTGAAAAAGCTAAAAACACAAAATAGAAACTAAAAAGAAAAGAGCTAGCTCTCTTTTTCCTTCCCCTTTCCCTCAAGTTTTTCCAACAAAACTTGGGGCTAATCATTTTCCCGAAATCTCTGCAATAAGCAAGTAGTATCCACCCTCATCATAGGAACAATTCCTTTCTTCTCAACATTAATAGAAAGTTAAACAGTGGAGACCGAGATAATGGAAAGTTAATTAATGTTGAGAAATTTACTTTGTGCCAAGCCTATAGAAGCCAAGTGTTTGCACAAATTTTAGTTATGACTAAGCGTTAGAACATTCAAGTGCCAAGTAAACTAGTTTCGATATATGAGTTTGTAATGACACAAACACTTATGAAAATCATTTTAGCTGACTTTTTTTATGATATTTAAAGATTTTAGAAATAGTTAAGGAGAAGATTACACATTTTTTTACAAGGCATTAATCCCAAGAAAAGAAGATGAACCAATCATAAAATTAGAAGGATAAAATGACAAAAGGATGAAATATGGATCATTGATCAAGATCTAGAAATTTCTATGATTATCTATTTAAGAAGGGTTCCAACCCTAATCAATATGAATGAGAGAGCGAGTTTGTGAATAGAAACGAGTGTGAAGGGGAAAAAAATCTTAGAATAGAGAAAGGAAGGCTGAGTCTAAAAGAAGAGAAGATAGAGAAACCTAGGAATGAAGGAAAGAACAAAGATATTATATAAGGAGATCATTTCGAGATATTGAAGAGAGGAGACCCATAAAAAAATTTCAAAAAACACCAAAGGATCAGCTACTAAATCAATTTTGACACATTGAATCAAGGAATATATCTTAACAGAGTGGTCCTAATAGACCTATTTAAATCTCCTAACAAAATCCTTACTTTATTGTAAATGTAAAATCCTTTAATCAAGGTAAGACCTAACAATCTTAAAATATTTTAACAGAGAAGACCCCTCATAGGGTAGATCATCATAAGTGATCAAATTGTAGCCCTAATAGGCAAAATTTGTTGCTGTAGTTGTAAATATTCATGGGTTTCATACCCACCCTAGTTTTACATTCATCTTGAAGTGTTTTTGGGTTACCAAAATCATTGTGTTATGATTTTATGTTTTCATTGATGTTATGCTTTGATAGAATCCATTTCAGCATTACAAGTTTATGATTGTATGGTATGCAATTTAAGATATGAGATGGATTATGTGTGAATACAGTTAATTATTTTATTAGTGAAAATTTTGATTGATCTTGATTCACCCCCCCTCTAAGTATCTTGTTTTCCATTTAAACTTCTAACATTCCATATCAATTTTATTAGGGGGTGGTGTAAAGGGAATTTCCATCCAAGGATAAATTGGGAAATATTACTATTGAATACACATGATATACCAAGATTACTGAGTATAGTCTATCAAACTTGCATAGAATAGGGGCAGTAGATAAAAAGGTGAGGGATGTATTCTCCATTGTTACAACACAATAAACACTAATTACACATATGAAATCCACACATCTTAAGGTTGTCAATGGTGAGAATGTCATTATGCATAACTGGCCATTAAAAGAAATTAATCTTAGGAAGAAAGTGGGAGTGCCAAATATTCTTCCACTACAAAGCTCCCTCCTCACCAATGATAGTATTATAATAGAATTTCACACTAAAATACCCATTCTCCTTTAGGAGAGAACAAAATTCCTCATATATGAATTTTTCCACCTTTTTGAAGTTATCAATGTTGAATGCCTTCCACTTTGTGTGATGGATATAGTTCTTCACCTTTTCCCCCATCTCGATCTCTCCCCATTCTTTTAGAGTGGATAACTTTGTTCAATCAAGGGGGGTTCTCCAATCCATCTTTCCTTCCAAAATATGACCTAGTTATCATCTCCAATGCTCCATATAATGCATCCTCTTAAGTTTTTTCTTATCATGATTATATTGTTCCATATCCTTCAACCAACTGAAAAGCTTTCACTAGAGAGCACCTGGGTGAAAGGTCTAGAGTTCAAGTACTTAGCTCGCATAATTAGACACCAAGGGACTAAGTCTTGGGCCAACCTCCAACCAACATTTATTATAAGGGCTTTGTTTAAATCTCCAATATTTCTTAGATTCAAACCCCCTTGGGATTTTGGCTTACACATCTTGTCCCACCTAACTAGACTTAATTTTTTCTCTTCCTCCTATCCCATCCATAGAAAATTATATTGGATTTTCTCAATAAAATCTTTGAACTTTCTAGATATCTTAAATAAAGATAAAAAGTATACATGAATTTCTTATAAAGAGGCCGATAATAATTGAAGATTACTAGTATTTTGTAGAACCTTCCCTTTCCATCCTGCAAGTTTCCTCTGCATCCTTTCCACTATTGTATTCCAAAATTGGGGGGTCACTTCCTTGACCATGAGGGGAAGAACTAATTAAGTGTTAGGGAGATTCACAACCTAACATTGCAACTCTCTAGTTATTCCTTTCTGAAGAGCCTTCTCACTATTGTAGAAGTAAATCTTGCTTTTGTGATAATTGATATGTTGACTTAACAACTCTGCATACCCACTCAGAGTCTTCTTTGAGGTATTAGATTCCCTTATGGAGGGAATTTAATAAAGGAAAGTGTAATAAAAAATTTCTATATCAACTTAGGTGGGAGGGTTAAAGATGGTTTAATCCCCACAATTTCACACCGAGACTCCAAGGCTAGGAGATTCCTGTCAAGAATCTCAGCCGCCTTTATGAAAAGGTAAGGTGAAAATGGATCTCCCTATTAGAACCCCTACTAAACCAAGAAGAAAGTCCATGGGGAACCATTAAATAAAACAAAGAAGTGGATAATGTATTTCATTTATCCAATCATAGTGATAAAGTGCTTCCTAAACCCAAATTTCCTAAAAATTCTAAAGAGGAATTCTCTTCTCATCTTGTCACAGGCCTTAGAAATATCAAGCTTCAAAGCCATAATAGGGTTACCACTCCTTTCCATAGAGTGAAGAACCTTGTGGGAGGTGATCACAACATCTATGATTTACCTCATATAGACAAATCCATTCTGAGTAGAGCTAATAGTTTTATCCAGAATCAGTTTCATTCTGTTCAAAATCAAGTTGGAAAGAATCTTGTAAATGGTATATAAAGGAAAATTAGTTTTAAATATTCTAGCCACATGGGGTCATTTATTTTAGGAATCAAAATGATGAATGTCTCATTTAGCTCTTTAAGGATTCTCCCTGTCTTGATGAAGTTCCGTGCCATGTGGATTATATCATACTTGATAATCACCTAGAATTCCTAGAAAAATGTTGGGGGAAAACCATGTGGCCCAGGGATTTGAAGGCTTCCAACACAAAAAATACCTTCTCAACTTATTTCTCATTTACTTTCCTCATCAGGTACTAGTTGGTTCTATCATCAACATCTGGGTGTAACACTTCTAGGAAGTCATTCTTGGTCCTAGGGATAACTTGGGTTTCCAAGGTGTTGTATATATCTTGAAAATAGTTGTTAGTCCACCTCCTCATTGGGTTCAACATTAGCATTATTGATCAAATTCCTATTGGTATTTCTTTCCTTATGCTTAGAGGCTGATTTATGAAAAAAAGTATTATTCCTATCTCCCTCCAATAGCCATTGAACCCTTGATCTTTGTTTCTAGAAGACTTATTCTTTTCTAGTCACTTGATTCCATTTCTTCCTCCACCCCTATTCCTCTTCATGGATATATAGTCATTGATAGGTCTCCTTCTGTCATCCATGCTTTGATTTCCTCTAGCTTATTTTCAATTTATTTTTTCTATTTGAAGATATCTCCAAAATAGGTTTTACTCTACTTGATATCTTCCCTTCTAATAATTCCTATCTTCCTTTCAATGTGGAACATAGCGGTTCCTTGGATTTTGGTATTCCACCAATAGTTAACCTACTCTCTAAACTGGGGGTGCGAATGCCACATTATATTAAAGAGGAAGGGTTTCCTCTTTTGATGATTGTTGTTAGACCAAGTAAATAGAAGCACAAAGTGGTTTGAGACAGACCTCAAGAATCCCTGGAGAGAGGTTTGTGGAAAGATATCCCACTCCACCAATATAAGCACCCTATCAAGCCTTACCTAGATAAGACTATTTCCCATGAGGTTATTGGAATAGGTAAATTAGACTCCCTGTAACTCAACAACCATGAGGTCATTTCTACAAAGGAAACCCTTCAGATCTTGTATGCTCTCAGAGACATCATCCATACCACCCTTATTTTATGAGGGGTATAAGGGGGTGTTAAAATATCCCATCCAATTTTTTTTTCATCCTTCCAATTCTTCATGCAACTAGAGGCTTCATCCCAATGCTGGAGATGCCCTCCCCTAGTATTAGGGGTATATCAGTTCAGAAGTATCCAATTATTCACATCCTCATTAAAGGGAACAACAATGAAGTGGAGGTGACAATGGAGCTCCACATTATTGAGGTGATCAAGATTCCACATAGTATCGATCCCTCCTGATGCACTTATGGCTTCACTATTGATATATTTTTCCCCTTTCCATATGTAGTTGGCAATCTTTTCAAAATTCTATTTACCCATCTTAACTTCTTGAATAAGAACTCTATCTACCTTATTGTACTTGATCATAGATCTCAAAAATATTAATTCCTCAGGCTCTTTTAGCCCCTAATATCCCATGAAATTAATTTTATATCTTACGTCTTTAGGTATCTTCCAAGGTTTGTTGTGTCGTATTGGGAATATCTTGAGATGTCAGCTTTGATCTTGCTACCCTTGTTGGAGACATTCTAGTTCTTGTCTCTGAGCCCACATCTGCCCTTGGTTGGCCACACCCCTTCCATTTGGGTTTTTACCACCCAACAAACATCCCCAAAGGGGTACCCAAAATTGAGGATGGGGAACCCAACCTAGAGGAAAGTTGAATCTCAAAACAAGGAAGGTTGATAATTAAAGTACCTTGTAGGGAGGAGAAAATCAACTCATCCCTAAGTATCTTGTCATCCATCTCAACCCACTCATCCTTTGGTTGAACCTGTGTTTCAATAATAGCTGGGGTCACCCTCTCCTCCACAACCTCAGCCTAAAACTCTCCTTCCTCCAAGGTTTCATAAGACACCTCCTTGATAACCACCTTGGGGATAGTAATGTTTATTTGACCTTTGTCATCTGCCTAGTTCATCTGCCCATCCTTATCCCCCCCTCAATAGGGATAGATCCTAGTTCTTCATTGAGGACTCCTCATGACCCAAGTCTAGGATACCCATGTCCTTTATAGATTCCTTTCCTTTTCTAACCTCATCTTTATGGAGGCTCTCTTTGCATTTTGTGACCACATACCCATACATCCTACATTTTTGGTAGTATAGGTTAGCATTTTCATAGTTGATAGCTTGCCTCCATGTTCCCTAGTTTAACTTTAGGATAATACTACTTAGGAGGGTATTGTTGACAACCACATTCATGCAAAACTTGGAAAATCCAAGCTAGAACTTGTTTTGGGTGACAAAATCCACTTTAATGAAATGAACAAAGGAGTCTCTGACACATTGAAATATTTTATCATCCTAAAAATCCAATAGCAGGCCTGGAAGATATACCCACATAGAAGCCATTCTTTGTAGATCCACACATGTATTGAATCTATGTTTTCATTTAGCCACAACTATATCATGTTTTCCTAGTTTCTAGGAGGCCACCAAAATTTGATTTCTATCTTCCTCATTTGTAAATTTAAATAGGAATAGTACCCCTCCTATGGCCTCAACTGTAATTGGGCCTTTGAACTTCCACATGTTAGATACCCATTTCCTCACCATGTCTATGGTAGGTACATAGGATTAGAACCTTCCAACAAGGCTCATAGAAAAGCTTTTCAAAAAATTTTCTACCACTGTGTCTAGTAGGGAAATCTCCATACTAGATTCCCCATACAAAATAGTTGGGGTAACATTAGGTGTGGGGCCAGAATCCATTCAACCCACCAACACACCTTTCTAGCTCGATTCAGGGTTAGCCATGCCAACCTCAATCCCTAAAATCATGGGCTCAAAATGTTACAAAATTGCTAGATCCACTGGAAGATCCAAGGCATCACCAAAAGTCAATCCCCCCACCTCCTAAGGTACTCCCAGAATCAAGCCTTTCCTTGTTTAACATAACCAGCTAGAGGTCAAGGCAGACCTAATTATTTGGAGGAGCCAAGTTATCCCACATAGAGGCCACCATTAACAACCAAAATCAAGTTGTAGAGCTCAATATTTGTTAAAGCCAAAAAAAATCAGAAATGGCAGTATTAATCTTCACAGATATGCTACAATTAATCGGTAAGTCTATGCTATTTTAGATCACATTTCTGATTTACAAAACCTGCATGACTTATAGAGCATCTGTCTTCATCAATATTAAAGCATTATTGAATGGAAACAAAACATTATCTTCTCGACCATTTTTATAGTAATTTTCTAAAATTAAAAACCTAATTAGGGTAATATTTTAAAATAAAATTTATCTTCAATTTCTTTTTTTCTTTTTGCATTTTATCCCAAAATATCTCATAATCTCTTAGTTGAAGGAAAAAATTTTTCTTTTTTTAAAAATTTCTAATTTCATTTTATAAAGTTTAAATTAATTTTTGCAAAATATTTCACTTGTGGATATTTTGTTTATTTTTTAATTTTAATTTTTGTTTATTCCCAATTTGAATTTCAACAAATATTGTTATTTGATATATAACATAAATAGGTAATATACAATATATTACTTATTAGAATAGTTATTCAATTAAATTGAAATCTTTTATAAAATAATTTAAACTTCCCACTTAAACATTTCAACCAAGTCTTTGTATTAAATATAAATATTTAACTTAACTCTATAGTAAATATAACTTGATATTGATTACTATAAGCATATGTTAAATGAATTGTGAAAGATTTCTAAATCCAACAACACAAAACCACAATCAAAAGATAAAGATTATTGATTTTATGCCACTTGACAACTTGTTTAGGTGGTCAAATTAGATACTTGTCCACTATGTTGGCACAATTGGGGTTTATGTTCATGGGATTCAGACCTAATTATTATCTCTCCTTCCTTAGCATAGATTTATTGTGATAGGGCACATTCATCATAGAAATTCAAGAAAGTTGATGCCTGGTACCTACAATCCTGCATAAGACACAAACATGTACCTATACACATATAGCTAAATGAACACACAATGGAAGTGGGTGCTATATCATGTAGATCTAGACTCAGACATGACTGTGATTCCCTTCCTCAACCATACAAACACATCAATCAAAAAATTAGAGCATGCATATAACCATGTACATATGAAAGTATGGGATTAGTAACCAATAAAACATGTTCATACATGATAATACATAAAATAATTAATTGGAGCATGTAAGATACCTGCATCATTAAATCAACCACTAAAATCATATAATACATAGGATTTTTTTTATGATATGAATATCTCTATAATGTAATGTCATACAATATGTCCTCAAAATAATGAGTAAACTGATACAAATAAATGAAAACTTATTTTATCCAAGTATCATAACATAATCCAAAAAGTGAACTAGGGGCAAATATTACATCCAACCCCTTTAGAACTAGGCTTGCTCTTAGAAGTTTATAAACAAGTAGGGATATAAATCTTGTAATCTAGATGCATCTTCCCATGTTGATGATGACTCATTAGTATGGTCCCATTGGACCCTTATCTGGTTGATGTTTTACCCTTGAGGGTCAACACTTTCTACTACAAAATGTGAATGGGCTCCAAAGCTAGGTGCCCATCCTCTACTTGTAATGTGTTCTAATGAAGAATATGTAACACATCTAGAATATACTATATATGTATAGAAATATGGAAAATATCATGAATGCAAGATAGGCTAGGTGGCAATGCAAGATGATAAATAATTGGACCTATCCTCTCATGAATCTCAAATGGACCCACAAATCGAGTTTCTAGCTTTGAACCCATTCCATAATTGAGAAAATTCTTTCGTAGTTGCACTCTCAAGAAAACCTTATCGGCAATTGCAAGTTGCTTATCAATCATATGAGTATATGCATACTTCTTTTGTCTATCATATGTTTTGGTCAAATATTCTCATACACACACAAACTATTGTTCCATACCTTGAAGTATCTCACGACCCAATATAATGTGATTCTATAATATAATCTAATCTATTTTTTGTTTAATGTTTAAAAAACATTATTTACAAGAGTGTGGAATCAATAAAATGATAACATATTATATTAATATAATAATGTTACTAACATAGGTTAGATTCCTTTGAGCTCCCGAGTGGGGCATTACATTCAACTCTCTCTCTCTCTCTCTCTCTCTCTCTCTCTCTCTCTCTCTCTCTCTCTCTCTCTCTCTCTTCTCTCCATATATATATATATAGATGTATGTATGTATGTATGTACATACATATAATTATCCCTTTCTCTTTATTTAATTATATCTTTCCACTTATCCTCTCCATCTTCCTCTCTCCCTCTCTCCATCCATACATCTCTGTCCACTCTATATCCATTTCCCTCTTCCTAAACTTATATACATCTGCATCTCTCTCTCTCTCTCTCTCACACACACACACACACACACACACATGCACATGCACACGCACACGCACACCCACATGTACATGCACACACACACGCACATGCACACGCACACGCACATGCACATACACACACACACACACACATGCTCATGTACACACAGACGCACACACGCGCGCACGCTCACACACACACACACATCCACTCTTACCTTTTCTTAAAATCTCCTAAATTCTATCTCCATCTCTATCTATCAATACCATTCCTTCCATCCATACTATAAGAATAATACAAACCTATAGATAGTGGAGCTTGATTGTCTTCCTAATTTAGAGGTTTACTATCAACAATGTTTAATTTTTTTAAGTTGATAATCAATTTATTTCTAGCTATTATTTGTCCATTAAGAGCCTTCTTATTTAAATGAATCTCCTCCTAAAAGGCTCTAATGGACCGTATGTCCAAAAAAAAAGGAGAAAAAAATCAAGACTTTACTAATAACTTTTTACATGTTTTAGAAGGATCCATTACACAATGAGGTGTTAGTGTTTTCTAGTTATTCTAGCTTGATCATTGTTTGAAAAGGATAAGTTTGAAAAAATAGATGAATTCACCAGTAATCATTCAACATGTAACTATGTTTCTATATTATCATTATTATTACTCCCTAAATATTATCATTTGTTTTTATTTATCTTAGAGAATTCATCCACCGACTTCTTGTAAGATCTTGTCCTGTTTGATTCCCCACTCAAATGGAATTTTTCATTGGCTTCTAGTTATCATTTATCTAGGGTTTTCAAAGTCACCATTTTAGATGTACAAAACCATTTAGCATACCCATTATTCAAGGAACTGATTTGTGATGTAAAATATCCTACTTTTTGGTGGAAACCAACACACAAGCATGTCAAGAGTGCCTTGAATGTATTGGCATCACATGGCTGTAAGAAGTGGAAAGAAAGTGAGAGGAGAAACTATAACTGTATATTATAGGATGAATTAAATATCATATACTAAGTTTCATTTCAACACTAAATTTTTTAAATTATCTTAATCATCTGTTTTGGATGTGCCGATAGCATCTTATAGTCAAATTGCCCAAACATGTTGTGTGTCAGTCCCTATAATTTTTTTTGAAGAATGCACATATTAGACATACATGATTTTACTTCTATCCTTGGAATTAATCAATGATGAGGATGTTTTCTCTCATGTGTGGGCTTTTGATTTGAGCAGAAATTAATAGAGGCAAATTTTAAAATACAAATCCCATATGACAAAGAACAATCCCAATGTTATAGCTTCATTAATGGCATCCATTCCATGTGGGTTTATAAATGATAAACCCCATAGTCTAGAGGGGGAGAGAAAATCCATGACAGAAATACACATCAAGGTCAACCTTGTATTTTAAATATTCTATTGAATCTTCTTCTAAAATTTTATTGTCATATTGTCACCAACCATCTTGTGTGACTTCTATTTTGTAGGAAGTCATCAACACATTTCAATTAAGTTGATTTGGTTGCCGGAGTCGACTAGTGGCTATAAATTTAGGTCTTCTTGAATCATTTGTTTTGAATTTTTGATTGATATATTATTTGAGTTAGACCTTAGTCAAAGTGTAGTTTGAATATGTGGTTATGTGTTTTGATCTTTACTAATTCTTTGATTAAACTTTGTTTTTTTGATTGAGTGTATTATTCCTTGTTATATGTTCAATCTAATTCACTATGATCATGACCTGTTATATTTATATATTGCATTATGTTGATACATTTTGATATGTTTACTTGATCATGGTATATAATGATGTCATTATGTTTCATGATCAATTGATATGTAATGATGTTGTGATTGATGATCAATTGTATCGATTTTAGGTTTTTGATGTTGGATATGGCGATGGTGCATATTATTCTTTTCTACTTCATGTCTTAGTAATGTTGTACAGGGATATGACTATAATACAACTGGGGTGTGGCAGTTTGAGGGTGAGGTGTATGTCCCTTAGGGGATGACAGGAGTATCAGTCATACAAGTTTTTGATAGCATGGGACATGCAATTGCTACCATGTTGCATGTTTATGATGACATGCTCAAGTGTTATCAAGACCAAGTTGTGGTGTCTAATATTTATGATTGATGGATTATTCTTAATGTTATTCATGATGCATATGAAGGGAAGGTGTCCATGTTTGTGAATGGAAAGGATGTGCTGGTGGCTGATGATAGAGGCTAAGAAAATCATTATTTTAAGTGTGGAGTTTACACTCAGACTGATCCTTCATCTTGCATGGAATCTCGATGGAGAAATATTAAGATTTGGATGAAATAGAATACCCATATGATGGTCATTGGTTGTGAATGCTAGGTATTTGTAATGAGATTAGCAATTAGGGTAATTTTAAGAGTTTTGTGTTTCATATGTGATATATTATGAAAAGTAATATCATAAGTATAGAGCTTATCTTTTTAGCTTAAACTCAAGTTCAACTTTCACCTCTACCCTTTAAGGTTAGATTCTTGTAGAAACAAACTATCTAACTAGTGAATGGTGTGGAATTTTTTCCATTGTAATGTGTCGTACGACTCAAACATCATACACTAAGGTTTATTTCCTAGGCTAAAAGTGATAAATAGTCAAAGTTGACTTATTTTTCCAAGCGTAGTTTCTCTATTAGTGTTTGATGTTTAAGGGTGGTCGTAATGTATAGTGAGCTATATATGACATTTGAATAATGATTAATTGTGATTTTCATTGTCAAAAAAATACTCAATAACAGATTCTTATGATTGTGCAAATATACTATGATAAGTCCCTAAAGGTATTGAGAATGAATCAAATCCATTAAACGACAATAAGAGTATAGAGAAAATATACTATTTAAGGTTAGCTATTAAAATATATAGATTATACACATGGTATTAAAGTAACACATAATGTATTGGTGATTCATGTAGTGCTGATATTCATCCAACACTTTAACAATATAATTTCTTTTGATGTGGATGGGTTATGACTTGAGTATGAAAATTTGGATCTTTGCAATTGCCTTAGGAATCTACAAGATATTCTTACAAATTAATATACTTCATCTACACTTCCTTTTTCTTGCAACTAATCTCAAACATAGTACTACATTAAATAATTCGTTTGTTCCTATAATGATTAATTAGGTTCTTTAATTATTTTTGTGTTATTAAAAAATAAAATTGGAAGCCAAATTAATTTCTACTTAAACTTTTCAGTATGTAGTTTTGTTTGATATTTAAAATCAACCAAAAATGTGGGCTGACCTAGAGAACAAAATGATATAAAATAGAGGATGGTTAGAAATAACACATTCTTAACCTACAACCTTTCTTACTATCAAAAAAATCCAAACAAGAGTATCCCATAATATATGCATAGTACTAATAGTAACCATAAAGATGTAGTTCCCAAATGTGAGGCCTCACCCTAGCCGATCATAGTAGTTTATTTGTATTGCAGATAATTTATATTTTGAGACCTTGTTATATGTTGGACTATGTTGGATTGTTATTCAAACTATTTGATACTATGGGGCACCTTATTTTTATTGTAATTATGTATGATGTTAGAACTTAATAATGATACTTGATAATTATTTACATTCATGTACTTGGTTGGTTATTTTATTGAGGATTATGAAATTATGTTTGAATGTAAAGGTTAGATGGATCGTATATTTAAAAATCATGATGTTGCAAATGGTCATATCATTCTTAGTTGATTTTTCTAGTATTATAAATGCACAGTAGTTTATAAATGGAAAAATGTTATTTAAAATTCAATTGAGATATATTTTATGCTTTGATTCAATTACAAATACAAAATTGATGTAGGATTTACATATGCATATGATTTATATATCTTGGACTACTGATATGTGGTTTGAGTGTGCAGGAAATAACCATGGTAAAATGGAGAACCAAGACTATACCTTTTTATCTATTGAGAATGCCAAGGCTACATCTAATGAAGAGATCTTAGTCTTGTTGTTTAGTATTCTACTTTGTGAATGTAATTTGAATGAGTATGTTAGATTAGATTTTCCACTTGTAATGTTAAGTGTATATTTTGTAGTGTCACTTGGCACTTGTATTGTTATGTGTATAAGTGGAAAGTCAGTTTTAGATATTGGCAAAAGACATCCAACTTTATTTCTAACCAATTAGAAATGTTGAAGTTATATCTCCTTGCATAAAATTATCATATAAAGGCTTTAATTAGATTAAATTCAGATTTTAAGTTTAATGTGATTTTAGAGGGCTTTACTAGAGTCCTAGGGTGTTTTTTTGGTAAAATTAAGTTACCTACATATTAGTATTATATATTAGGGCTTTAATTTTGACTTTGCTTTACTTTAAATCAATTTTCTAACCCTTTTAAAATCCCATTTTAAAGCATTGCAAAAATGGAAGAAATCTTTCTCAACTTATCACCTTATCTTCAGTGAGTTGGAGTTCCAAATAAATAGGGAAACTTAGTTGGAGTTAAGGGACTTTTTCTATTTCATGATGGAGAAAAACAAGGAGTTTAGTTTTTTTTTAAAAAAATAAAAGGGGACTTTGAAAATAGGAGATTCATTCTCCCACTCTCTAGTTTAGAGATTTTCTATTTTTGGAGATTGATAAAGGAAGGACATAGGGCTCTTCTCAACTTGATTAATTTACTATAGCTTGAAGAAAGGTTGGAGATTTTTGCCATGTTTAAGGAATTATGTATTGTATTATTTTTCTAATAAAAAGTTATGTACAATTCGCTACAGATGCATATGTGTATTGTTCATTGTCCATGTTGTAATTTTGGGTGTGAATGAATTTCTATTGTTTATTTTCTTTCTCTTGATTTTGAGAGTATGATGTTATGGGTGTGGAAGGAAATCACTCACTCTTGGGAGGGAAAAAATGGCCTTCAGGTGAAGGGGTTAGTTGGGCCTTTCCCTTGAGTGCAGAGTCTCTTCCCTGGAAGGAAGAGGGATACACATGTAGTATGGGCTGTATGTGCCAGTACATTGTTATGCACTTTGGGGGTGATAAGGGGAGAAGTTTTGTGAGAGTTGGTAAATATTTTGTATGCCTTGTGAAGACAGATTTGGTTTTATGTATTTGGCTTCTCCTCAAGTTTTAGGCACACCTTCACCCATTATATTGGTTGCTATGGTAACTTGTTGTGTGAGCTTAAAAATGGTGTTAAATGTTGTATCATGTAATTATTGTTTTATGTGTTTGTGCTTGATTGTTACCCTATTGGTCTTGGTTCTCCAAGCTCAATGGGTGGTCTCATAGAGACCTAGGTTGGGAGGTGAGCTCTCCATGGTTTTTAGTGTTGTTTTGTATAGGTTTCTAAATGGATTTGTATTGAAGAAAAGCTTGGAAGATTTTCATTTTCTATTGGATAGTTCAAGAAGATTTATTATGAATATTTGTAAGAGTTATGTATTGAAAAAGATCAGTTGTAGATCTTCATTATGTAATTTTTGATTGTTGTAAAGATCCAATTGTGATTGTAATATTTGAAAAGACTTTTCAATATTGTGAATATATTTTACTTTGAATATTTCTTTGAATATAATTAAAAGAAATTGAAATTTGTAGAAATAATCTCTTAATAATTTGGTATACAGTATTAAAGTGTTTCAAAAATTAAAAAAATTAGAAGTATGTATGTGTGTGTGTCTTGTTCAAATTTTGGGCATGACACCAAAGCATCATAAATAGAACCCTCATGGACCAAGTGCAAAAGATAAAAACATAAAAATAGAAACTAAAAATAAAAGAGCTAGCTCTCTTTTTCCTTCCCCTTCCCTTTAAGTTTGTCCAAAAATACTTGGGGCTAACCATTCACTAGAAATCTATACAATGAGCAAGTAGTATCCACCCTCATCATAACATCAAGTCCTTTCTTCTCAACATGAAGCATCTGTGTAGGGTAGAAGCCACCAAGTGCATAACTTTAAATGTAAATATAACCATCTCATCAAACCTCCATTCCACAATCTCTTTCTTCTCTTGGAGTTTCTTATTACTCTTCTCTGGGGTAGCAAAATCCTCCTTTTTGCTTTAAGAATTGCCAATATGGGCCAATTAGGGGTCAATACCCATCTTTTTGATTACCCTTGTCATATTGGTAGGTAGGGGAGGGGATAAAACCCTTGTCCCCCTTGGCATTGGTCTTGATAGGGGTATCAACCTCATTCTCGAGGGTATTTTAGACATGGGATGATATGTGGCTCAATTGACTATCCATGGGGCTCTTCCCCACCTTCTATTATTCCTCATTCACTGTGTCTTCCTCCTCAAATTCTATATATTTTTTCCTTTCAGCCTTCCTTTTTAACCTTTTTTGGGGAGGCCTAGTCCTTTGGTTCCTAGTTGAATCCAAGCTTGAAGAGTCATCTTGTTTAGCCTTGGATTTATCGAGTGCAAGATTCTTCTTAAATTTTAGAGACCTCCTTCTGCCAACCTCTATTTCAACATCCAAGTCCACAATCTAGGTGGGTGAAAGCATAGATAGGTGTCATCTTTTAGGTCCACTTTTAGTTATATCTCATTTCTCTATAAACCTCAATTTTTGTTCAAAATCTAAAAATACCCTTTTGTAGATCTTGGAGTCAATATCATAATTATATAAATTTTATAGTGTTTTAATTAGTTATAATATGTTATATTTTCAAAATATTATAAGTAGGTATTTTAACATATGAGAAGTTGCTCCTTTAAAAAAGGAAAAAATAGTAAATCATATAAAATAATTAAAATTTATATTTATCCCTAGAAGAGAGAGTCATCTTCAAGAATATGTAATTTTTTTCAAAAAGGTGTAGAATTGATAGGGAAGTTTTGATGTAAAGTAAAAACTCCAAAGCACCATAAATAGAGCCCTCCTGGGCCAAGTGCAAAAACTAAAAACATAAAAATAGAAACTAAAAGGCAAAGAGATAGCTATCTTTTTCCTTCCTCTTCCCCTTTGGTTTGTCCAACAAGACCTAGAGTTAATCATCCACCAGAAATTTGTACAACAAGCTAGTAGTATCCACCCTCATTGTAGTAGTAAGTCCTTTCTTCTCAGCATGAAGTAGGTGCATGGTAGAAGCCACCGAGTACATAAATTTAATTGTAAATCTAACCACCTTATCAAAACTCCATTCTTAAATATCCTCCCTCTGTTGGAGTTTCTTGATGCTCTTCTCTATAATTGAATAATCCCCCTTTTGGCTTAGGGAATCACCAGTGGGGGCCAATTGGGGGTCAATATCCATCTTATGCTTACCCTGATCATGTTGGTAGTTAGGGAAGGTGATAACACCCTTTTACCCCTTGACATTGGTCTTCACAGAAGTATCAACCTCATTCTTGAAGGTATCTAAGACATGGGACAACATGTGGCTCAATTGACTGTCCATAGGGCTCTCCCCCACCTTCTGTTGTTCCTAATTGACTATTTCCTCCTCCTCAACTTCTATATATATATATATATATATATATATATTTCTTCTTTCATCCTTCCTTTTCAACCTTCTTTGGGGAGTCCTAGTCCTTCTGCTCCAAGCCAAATCTGAGCTTGAAGGGCCATCTTAATTATCCTTGGACTTATCTAGTACAAGATTATTCTTAATTATAAGAGATCTCCTTCTCCTAACCCCCATTCAGCATCTGAGACCACAATCTAGATGTCCTTCTCCATTTTAATCTGCTTGATTAAATGTGATGGGGTGGACTTAGGGCATTCAGTTTCAACTTTGGAGGCAATCTCAATAGAAACTTGCATCTATTGTTCTAGGAATTGACAAATTACATGGATATAGACTCATCATATCCCTCAATACATTGCATATAGGGAACTAGGCTGCCCTCTCTCAAGTAAACCCAAGCTGCTTTATTATAATCTTTGATTTTATCTAGCTCAATATGAATAGTATTACCACCCATATCTTTGTTCTCACCCAAATCAAAACTCAACCCTTTGGATGAGTCTGACATAACCCCACCTTTACCAACAATAAGATTGAAAATGACAATAGAAGACTTAAGTGCAAACATTTTTGGTGTTGAAGTAGTTTAAACAACCAAAAATATCATGATTAATATTTGGATCACCCTTTCTTTTTACACAAGTTGAAGGCACACTCCACCAAGCATCATCAATACCATAAGTACTCTAATCCAAATGCTAGCTTGAAGTGTTGTTATCACCTGTACATGTACCATCATTATTTACAACCCATTGTTAGAATGATTTAGAATAATTGATAGGGAGTGGGGTAGGTGAATTAGTTATCCAAGATCCAGATGTACCAATTACAATTTTAATCACTTCAAATACTTCCAAAAAAAATTCAATAACTCAGTCTCTATAGTAGACAATCAATTGTTAGAGTAATAAAATATTTTCTTATTAATTAAATCATATTGATTTAATTATTAAGTCACTTATTATCTCTAGTTTTCTTAAGCTAAACTTTGGGCACATAATAATTAATTCTTTTATTAATTATTATCATGCAACCTAGGTTAGTTACTTGTTAGGGTTTTGATCTCCTTTTATAAGGATTGATCTCTTTGTAATTTATTCATTCACTTTTGATATAGCAATTTTGACTTTTACTCATCAAGAATGTCTCAACAATGGATCTTGGAATTCTAGCCTCCATAGCTTTTGCTTCTCTCTTTCAATGATAGGTGTATGCATGCATGTGATTCTTGGGAGTTGTGGAGTTGATCTTTCATCAACTTCAACATGGTATCAAAGCTCCAGATCTTCATGCCCCTATTTTGTTTATGAGAGGTTTGGCTGGGCTTTCAATTCTGTGCTTTTTCTTTCAAAGGGTTTCATTTTTTAGTGTTATTTTGTATTGAATTTGGGGGTCACTAATTTTTGGGTCACTTTGAGCCCAAACGGACATCACTGTTGAGCTCAAAGTGCCCAAAAACCCCTATATTCATATAAAATTGTCCAATTTGGACATAGTTGGAATTTGAGGAAAAATGATATTGCTTCTAGATTGAGCATGTTTCTTGAGGTGACAATTTTTTGATTTTTGGCATGCAAATCAAGATCTTTTGACATGAAACTCAATATTTTTGCCATGGAAATCGAGATTTTTTGCATGAAAATTGAGATTTTTGGTATTAAAATTGAGGTTTTTTAGCATGCAAATCAATATTTTTTGGCATGTAAATTGAGATTTCTTGTACACTAATCAATATTTTTGGTATACAGACCAAAATTTTTGGCATGCAAATCAAGATAGTTTTGTACAAAATTGGTAGTTTCTTGAGGTGATTTCTATTACTAGTGGGCACATTTTTTGAGACATTTGGCATGGATCCAAAGGCAGTAAATTTTTTTTCCCTTTCATCAATTTTTTGACCTACATGTGGTTTTTTTGGTCATAACTTGCTCATCTAGACTCTATTTTTCATAAACAAGATGTTGTCGAAAAGGTGATTTTGAGCCCGTTGTGATGGTATAATTTATTTGGATTTTTGATGCTATTTGGTTTCTAGTTTATACATTCAAAGTTAGAGGTTCTATTTTCACTCCAAGAGACATATCTTGAGACATTCTATTTTCCAGATTCTTCTCCAAACACATCCCATTTAGTTTTTTATTTTTTCACATTCTGATGGATATCTTGATTATTTCAGTTCTAGATATCAATTTTGTTGTTTCAGATTATTTTTCATGGGTTGTACTATCTATTGTATCATACTTATGTCTCTTTTGATATTTGTTGACATCCTTTTGTAGTATTTTTGCAAACCAACTAAGATAAAGTGCCACTCTATTACATTTTGGGATCTTGCACATCTTTGTGTTTTGTTGTACTCACACTACATTATAAATTACTTTGAGGGGTTCCATGTTGGCCATATTTTCCATCTTCTTTTATCAAGTTAGTGTTCCTTTGAAAATATTAGCTTCATGATGTGTTGATAACACATGCTATTATAGGTGTTTGTACTTCTTTTGCACTCTCGATGTTCTTGGTTCCTCTTTCTGTAGCACATAGTGCATTCATATTTCAATGTTCATGTCTTGCCTCTCAATATTATAAGGGGGTTATGTTGGTTCTATTAATTTCTTGTTTCAATGGAGTGAGCTATGTATTCAATATTTGATCTTATGTACTAGGCAATTATAGTGGCTGGATACCTATGCATTTTGGTGAGATGGATCATTTCCCATATAGAAATTCTTTCATTCCTTTTTTTGGAGGCCATGAAGATACATTACATCTTTGATTGATAAGATTTTCAAACTTATTCTTCTCCACCTAGTCATATTCTATATAGTGGAGGTTCTTTAGATCAATAGTTTGGCAATGTTTGCAACTTCATGCTTCAGTGGTGTTCTTTATGATCATCCTTTTGTTCTTATCTTTTGGAACATTCTTTACATATCTTTTTGGATAAGGTTTTTCCCATGTGGTATTCTCTATTTATCTTCTCTTCAGAGATTTGGTTGTGCTTGAGTACCTCATTAGGCCTTATTGCCGAAACCCAATTTCCTTTCAACAATAGTTTCTAGGTTTCTAGCTACTCCCTAAGTTTATCTAAAGGGGGGTGTTATATTAATAAATTATTTTATTATTAATCAAATCATATCAATTTAATTATTAAGTCACTTATTATCTCTACATTAGTTTCTATTGAAACTAATATTTTTGGTTTCAATAGAAACTTAGTTTCTATTAAAACTAAGAAAACTTTGGCTTTTTCCAAGTGGGAGAAGATTTACTATAACCTAGTAGTTTCTATTAAAACTAAGAAAATTTTGATTTTTTCCAAGTGGGAGAAGATTTACTATAACCTAGACTTTGGGCATATAATAATTAATTCTTTTATTAATTATTATCATGCAACCTAGGTTAGTTACCTGTTAGGGTTTTGATCTCCTTTTATAATTATTGATCTCTTTGTAATTTATTCATTCACTTTTGATATAGCAATTTCTCTTTTCTGTCATCAAGAATGTCTCAACAATGGATCTTGGAATTCTAGTCTCCATAGCTTTTGCTTCTCTCTTTTTGTGATAGGTGTTTGCATGCAAGTGATTCTTGTGGGTTGTGGAGTTGTTCTTTTATCAACTTCAACATCAATAACATAAAAATGTAGTCCATTGTCCTAATAGTAAAAAAAATGTAGAATGTAAAACATCTTAGATAACATCCACACAAGTATGACACTAGGATTTAACGTGGAAACCCAATTTGGAAAAAACCATCAGTAACAAGTCACCAATTTTTCACTCTTCTAAAGTGAGCTCCATTAGGAGGCAAAATTTGAAAATAAAGATTACAATTTGACCCACTGACTTGCCTCCATTATAATATCTATCTTTGATCTTCTTGGCAACCCTTCAAGCAATCACTCTTCACCTCATCACAACTCTTCTCGACCTCCTTCTCAAGTTTTCTAATCAATAGCATCAACAACTACTCCAACCTTATAAGGTCTTCATCAAATCTGCTAACCTCTTTAAGTTTAGCCCTTGTAGCTCCTTAAATAGGTAAATATGATCTTTTTCCACTTAAATATCACCATGGATCTTAGGGCTTGGTTAGATTCATCAAATCTATAAGAATTTTCCTTAGGGAAAAATGACACCAAGATCAAGAAGCTCAAACACTTAGCACAATATGGACCAATAATGAATGATCATAATAGCAATAATGAAAATATCATATTGAATACACACTAGAATTGCCTGTATATAAAGGCATCTAGAATGAATAGGAGTTAGCAAAGTGATAAGCCTCACAACTAAGCACATGCTCACCAAGAGTGGATTATCCTCCATTGAGCACAGGAGTTTGTGCAATGATGAGAGGATAAGATTACATGGGTGTATCTTGTAAAGAGATGTTGTAGGCACCATGTGCTTAATTGGAGTACAAACAATTGGGTTGTCTACATGACAACTCAAATGAATATGTAAACTCTTGTGTTGTCAACAAGACAACTCATATGACTACACATACTCCTAGGTGTCTATATGATAACTAATAAAATAATGCATTTAACCTAAGTAAACTTAAGTAAAGTGTAATAATAATTAATTATTTACACTAACAAAATCATTTCATCATTTTTTTTTCTCTTTGCTCTTCTATGAAATTCTCCAAACTTCTCCTTGAGTTCCTTTATAGAAACACTCAAACACAGTTTCCCTTGAATTAAATGTTCTAGGTCATTCATCCTTATCTTTAACATGCTTTACATATTCCAAGAAATCAATTATATCGACTAGAAGTCATTCATCCTTATCTTTAACATGCTTTAGATATTCCAAGAAATCAATTGTATCAACTAGAAATCAAAATTTCCTCATAATCTATCAAATGTTTCCCCTTGACCAACACTGTGTTTTGATACTCAATCATCACTAGATTACTTGGTCACTACTAAATTTTGTATTTGGCATATATATTGACACTCAATCAATACTAATGCTCAACTGACACTATATTTTCTTAGCTTATACTAGCGCTTAGTCAACTCTAATGTCACTCAACTTAAACTTCAAGTTCCTTAATCTTCTTCTCTTTTGCTTAGTCAAGCATATGCATTTGGTCATTCTTTTCTCACTTCTTCAAGGCTTTAGTACAATTTTCATCTTCACTTATGGTATGATTAAAAAATCACTTTATCTTGTCAAAATCCAAATAATTCAAGTGCCCATTATAATTCCTCATTACTCAACCTTTCCTCTAGGTCCTTCTTCTCAAATCCTCTTCATCATTCATCTTGATATGAAACTCTACTTAGATAACAACTCTCTTACCAATAAGGTTTGACATCATAGACAACATACCAATTGTCTCAATTTTTGTTTCCAACAATCTCCCTCTTTAGCATTGACAAAAACACCTCTAGTTACCATGCAATTCAAAACATGTACTTGCTTTGAGCATCTCCCTGTGTTTAGTATCAAATATTCATTAATATCCTTAGTTTACTTTTAATTCTCATCTCAATGTGTAACAATCTCCCTTTTTTAGTTTCATTGTTATGCACATCCATCCATCTTTGATATGCAACACATAAACTCATATCAGTTCATGAAATCAATCAACTTCCTTTGTATTGCTGGAAACACCTTGCATATATTCTCCCTCTTTCTTATTACTTCATAGCTAACTAATTCAAAATCTCCATCTTTGAAAAAAATGAAAAATACACTTCATCTATCTTATACATCTTCACTATGTAGATATATCCATGTTAGTACTAGATTCAACTCTATCATCTATTCTTATGACTGGTACAACATTTTGTTCTTCTTTCTTTACTACTTTAGGCATCTCCTAAAGTATAAGTTTTTTGCATCAACTTGTAAGATATTATAATAAACACATTTGATGCAGAGATCCATCTCATATTAAGTAGCCATAGCTAGGGGAATCACCCCTAATTTACCTCTTGGATACTCATGTGAATCCTTAGGTAAATCCTTTGTGAAAATATTATCTATTTTCTCCTCAATGTTCACATACTCCAATCTCACTTCTTTAATATGCTTGGTATTTGTTTGCATCACATGGTTCTTTGATATATTTATAGCACCTATGTTGCCACAATATATAACAATAGGATCAATGATCTCTTCCTTCATCCCTTTCAACAATTGCTTGATCCACACAATATTTGAGCAATTCATTGTTGCTACAACATATTCAAATTCATTTGTTGATTGTGAAATATAATTCTACCTTTTTCTTGCCCACAAGACTCGTCTATTGCCTAGAAATAAATCTCCACAACTTGTACTCTTTTTCTCATCAACAATGCTTCCCCAATCAACATCTCTACATACACTTTCAATTTAAACTTGTCATTCTTCTTGTAATAAAGACATAGTCTTCTATTCCTTTGAGATATCTTAGTTTCATTTTTACTACCATCATGTGATTCTCCTTAGGACTTGAAGAAAATCTTGCAATAATTCCAATTGCCAATGCAATATTAGGTCTGTTGCAAATAACATATTACAACTTTCCAATCATCGATCTAAATAATGTTTGGTTCAAATGAGTAGAATTATCATTCTTAGATAGCTTATGCCCTATAGCCATAGGTGTGCTGATTGGTCTTGAATCTTCCATCCCAAAAGTTTTTAGTATCTCCTTGATTTATTTTGATTCAGTAATGTAGATAACTTTCTTCATCTGATATACATGTAAATGAACATAGAATTAGATCTCACCAAACATAGACATTTTAAATCCCTTCCTCATCTCATGTGCAAATGATTTCCATATTGAATCCTTTCCTCCAAATATGATATCATCAACAAAAATTTAAGATAACAATATCGCAGTGTCATCTCTAGTCTCCATGTATAGATTATTGTTATAATTAGTTCCAACAAATCCAATATTTATCAAATAATTGTGCAATACTTCATACCATGGTCTAGGGGCTTGTTTCAAACCATATAGAGAATTTTTTAGTTTACATACTGTGTTCTTCTTGCTAGGATCCACAAATAATTTTGGCTATTCTATGTAAACCTCTTCTAATATTCCATTCAGAAATGTAGATTTCAAATCCATTTAGTACAACCTAAATATTTTGTAAGAAAAATATGTAAGTAGTGTTCTAACTTCTTCTAATCTTGCAATTCAGGAAAATGTTTCTTCACAGTCAATTCCTTCTTCTTGTGCATATCCTTTGCATACCAATCTAGCCTTGTTCATGTTGTGACTTCTCTTTGCTCATTTAGCTTGTTCTTGAATACCCACTTAGTTCTAGTAACATTCTTGTCCTTAGGTCAAGGTACCAGTGTCTAGGTTTTGTTCTTCTCTATTTGTTCAATTTATTCATTCATTGCTCGAATACAATCTTCATTATCCAAAACATATTTTACTGATTGAGGCTCAGATTCACAAAGTAAAAATGTATCACTTCTAAGTATTTTTTGTGTCATTACTCAAAATTCTATGTTTTCAATGATTTTCTTAGGTGCATGGTGTTTTCTTACATACTTTGCTAGTGTAGGTTCTTTTCTTTTGTCTTCTTCTTCTTTAGGTTTATCTTGAAAATTTATTTCAATTTCATTTTGTATCTCTACCGTAGGTTCTAGTTCAAGTTCTTCTTGTTTGGAATTTTCTTCCTAATGTTTGACATCTTATACATGTATCTTGCTATCATTTTGATGATGCTTGAAACCTATAGTTTGTTTCTCAATAGCCTGCTGGTGCGACTCAACATTTATATTTTACTATTTCTTGTTATCTTTGTTTTGTGGTTTAGGAAAGTTGCAATGAACACCTTCATTGACATATATGAATGTGATGTAATCTTTAGGTTCTCTCTAGCATTCAATGTCATTCTTTTTTGCATATTCATCAACTTTTACATTTGCACTTTCCACGACTTTGTTAGTGTTAGAGTTCAAACACTTATACTATTTTATCTTAGTGGAATAACTTAGGAATATGTCTTCATCATTTTTAGCATCAAATTTTCCATGTATATTATCCCTTTGTATATAACATTTTCTTCTTATAACTTTGAAATACTTCACATTAGGTACATACCCATAGCATAAGTCAAAGGGTGTAACATTTGTATCTTTCTTGTCTTGAACTTGGTTCAAAGTACAAACTTCTATACTTGCAACTTCTCTCTAGTATTTCTATGACACATTCTTCTCCATCATCAGTGTTCTACAAAAATCCATGAATGATCCGTTCCCCCTTTTAACTATTCTATTTTTGTGAGGGGTCCTAGTTGCTGATCTCTACCTTTTGATTCCTCTAACATTGCAGAATATATTAAATTTAATAGATATAAATTCTCCTCCTCTATCATATCTCAAGCACTTTAGACTCTTACCTATTTCCTTTTGAACTCTAACCAAATACCACTTAAATTATTGAAAAGCATCAAATTTTTCTTTAAGAAATATCACAATCATCATTATAGAATAGTAATCAACAAATTGAATAAAATATTTGTCTCTACAATAGCGTTTTGCACCAATGGGTCCACAAAGGTTAGTATGAACCAAATCTAGAATATCATTAGAGGAGTATGTCTTTCTCTTGAAAATAGACTTTATCATTTTTCCCTATTGACATTGTTTAGATATAACATTATAAGGTTTCTTCAATCTTGGTAATCCTCTTACTCTTTCATCTTACTATTTTTTACTAAATTATCAAATTTCACATGACATGACCTCTGACGCCATAACCATATATCTTCATTTTGTGCAAACAAAAATGTTTCATCAGATAAATATAGATAGATTAAGTTACCTCTTTTTCGATCAACACTTCCAATTAGCTCACCAGTAGCATCAAATATCTTGGCCTTCTTGTGATGGAGTTTGACTCTATATCCTAATTTTTTCAACTATGAAACACTCAACAAGTTATAGTTAAGTGTTTCAACCCAATAAACATTATCACACATGATCTTGTCAATTAATTGTATTGATCCTTTACCTTTCACAAGACATGGTGCATCATTACCAAACTTAACACAACTACCTTTGTATGGTTCCATGGTTTCAAATGTACTTTTATCACTATTCTTGTGATGTGAACAAAAAAAATCAATTATCCATCTATCACCTTTACTCACATATGAAATTAATGCAGTTTTCTCATCTTTATCAGAATCTTCTTTCATAGCAACATAAACAACTTCTTCATCATTACTATTAGATTCATTATCAGTTTCTTCTCTACCAATGTAATAAGACATCTTACCTTTTTCTTTGTATTCCTTGTTTCTCCTATTGTCTCAGTCATCTCTTCTGCCTGTGTACTTTCTTTCCATTTTCTCATCCTTGGCTTTGCTATTAGGACATCTTGCAAAAATTGTTGGAATATTCAAATGGTAAGAATGCTTCTAGGGGGGGTGGGGGGTGAATCAGAAGTATTACACTTTATCCATTAAAACTTTTAACTAGAAGTAAATTGCATGCATGTAAACATATGAAATAAATATGAAGCAAACACATGCATCAACAACACATAACACTAGATTTTGGTAACCCAGAAACCCTCAGGAATAAGAAGGTAAAACTAGGGTGGGGATGATACCCACAAAATTACTACAACAATAATTGGTTTGACCAATTTTGATGGTCTACCCTATGAAAGGCTTGCACTGTTAAAGGCTTTACACTGTATCAATAGTGACTTGGTTAAAGAATTTACAAACACTTTTCATTAAGTGTCACCCTGTTAAAGGATTTAATCACCTCTTCAAAGGATCAACATCCTAGCTGTTAAGCTAACCTATAAACATAGGATTCCTTTCTAATACAATTGCTAGAGAGTATTAGGAATGATAAACTTGATAGCTTGCAATCCTTGATTGCTGAGCTCAAGCACTTGATCTGGTCTCTCTGATCTTGATTCTCTAAAATTTGATATTTTTTCATATCCCTTGATTTGTTCTGATCAAATGAATATTTAATTGTTGTTCTTTTCCTCTAAGTATTTTCACTCTTCACTTTGAATTTCACTATAGCTTCCCCATATACTTCTTTCCTCATCTACAAAATGAGATTTTTTCTTCCTTATAAAGACTTTTGAAGACTTAAGGTTAGGTATGGATCTATGATCCATATTGAATCTTTATTTCTGGCTCATTCCTTGCACTTTTATTCTTGGTTGCATGCCTTCTCCATTTTTCTTATTGGATGCATGTAGATTGCATAGGAAATACAAAATATTTGATCTTATCACTTAGTTCCTTCAAGATTCATCATATGTCAGCCATAAAAATGGTTTACATCTGAGTTTGTGCCTTTTCAAACTCATATGTGCATTCTATGTTACTCGACACTTTCTAATTCCTGATGCTCGACATCATCTGTGACTCAGCACCTAAAGATTACTCAAAACTTGTGTCATGGTTAGCACCTGAAGTCACTCGACACTTGATCTTCACTTGGCACCTAAAGATTGCTCGACACCTGAAGATCACTCAACACTTGATCTTCACTTGGCACCTAAAGATTGCTCGACACCTGAAGATCACTTGGCACCTATTGGAATTTTGACTTTGCATATATGGTGTACTTGACTTCAATGTAGAAAGTGGTTAAGTGTATTGGCACTCAGATGTCAAAACCATTCTGAGACTAACAATCTCCCCCTTTAACATGAGTGTTAAAAACACTTAACTAAGCATTATTTATTTGAGCTTATGAGTACATCATTCATTCTGTTCAACGTATGGACAAAATCTCAAAAACTTGTTCAAAATTTTTTCAAGGAACAATATACCTTAAAATTCTTATAACTCCCCCTGAGTTGATTGTGCTATCCATTCCTGTAACCAAAATTTTGATAAATCTAATACTCTTTAGCTGTGCCCATACTCCTTAGTTATTTCTGTACTCTATACTTGTGTTATACAATGTTCCCCCCCTTTGTTATATCTCCCTTATTATATCTCCCCCTTTTTGACATGAATGTCAAAGGGTACTAAGGGTTAATACCATATTTCCCCAAAAATGCACTATTTACCTCCATAATCATCTTGAGAGCTGCATCCCAATTATGTAAAGAAATTTCCAATGACTTGTGCTAGATGGTAGTCTCTACAAAAAGGTGAACAAGTCCATCTAAAGTAGAAAGATTAGGATCTTTCTTGAGAAAAGTTTCAACATAGGCTTGTTCTTTATGGAGTACTTCCAAATGTGGGTAATGGAAGATTAGAGCTGCATCAGTCTAGCCTTGATGGTGGCCTCTTTTTCTATCAACACAACTACTTCCTTTTGGGTGTGAAACATTTGATTAAAGTGCTTCTCACTTTGAGCTGGATCTTTTGGTAGCTGCATGCTTGAAATCTTCAGATTCCTCTCCAGGCTCATTATTCTTTGGCTTGTCTCCTGTGTGAAGTATGAAAAGTCACACAACTTTTTGTACAATGAAAATATATTCTCAAGTACCTTTTTCACTTCATCATTTATGTTTTCCAATTCAACCTGGGAAAGGGCAATTTTATTCGATATTTTCTCATTTACTTTCCCTTGGAATTTCCTTTCAGACCATTCCATAAGTTTTACATTAGTTTCTTGGTCTTCACTTGTCACCTGGTCAACAATATTTGACAATTGTTCCACTATATGCTTTGTCTCATTTGGTGATTGCAAACAGAAGGCATCCATAAAGATGTCCTTAATCTCATGTAATGTTTTCTTTTGTTTATACTCCTTCCTAAGTATCTCTTGCCTCTTTCTTATATTCAATGCTTCCTGCACCTCAGTGATTTGATCAATGCTTATTGTTTTTAATTCATAACTAGGTATGTCTATCTCCTCATCTAATTCAGGGTCTCCATAGTGAAGTATCCTTGCAACTTTTGTAGTGCTTGATCTTGGTGCTGACATTTGCAGTGGCATTGCATCATTGCTTGGCTATTTCAAAGGAGTTCCAGAGGTAGGAAAATTTATCAATGTTTGTATTGCCTCCTACTCTTTAGGGATTTTCTCAGCTTACTTCTCCTCCTGTCTACTACCTTGATCAATTATAGAAATGTGAGGAGATGCACCTTGTGTTTGTGCCGTAGGATCATATGTAACAGTCTATCCTGTTTGTCCTATTTCTTTGTCTCCTACTGCACTTAGCTTCTACACTATGGTGTCATTAACTGTTCCTAATGAAACAACTATTTTCATTTGAAGTTGACCACTAGTAGCTGTAGAGATGATGGAAAGTGGTTCTTGTGGATTCACCTTATCTCTAACTATGTCTGCTACTACCTTTTTGTAATTCATCCACACTGACCAATACTGGATCTATACATAATTTTGCTTGTTGTGTGGATTGGTCAAGGATTCTTTTGATATCCTCTACAATTAAAGGACTGATGTTTTGAATAAAAATGTTAGGAACATCCTTTATAGTTATAGTGTTAGCAGGTGTGATGGTTACATGAGGAGGGCTAGAAGGTGGCAATTGTGTCTCGTGCACACTTTGGTCTTGTTGTTGCTCCTACTCAGCTGTTGCTGTTTCATCTTGTTTTTGTGTCTCCTCCTCCTCACCTTTTTCTTTCTCTTCTCCATCTTTCTTTTCTTCTTCCTTCTTCTCTTCTTCTCCTTTTACTGTATTCTTTTCTTCTTCCTCCTCTCTCTAACTAGGCTCTACCTTATCTTCATGTTCAGTGTTTTGTCCCTCAAGTGGATCTTCTTCTCCATCCTTGATATTACTCAAACCATATATCAACTTCTATATTTTTGTTGACTTACTGACAAAATCTTCAATCTTGTTTTGTAGGATACTAAAGGCTCTATACTTTGGTGCTAAATTGCCACTATATTTCTTATTAGCCTTTTTTATTTGACCTCTTGTTAGGTCATGCATTACTTGTGCTAAGGTAGATTCTCTTATCTCCTTTTCAATTTTTAGAAAATAATGCCATTTTTTTTCAATTATCTCATATAATTCTCTAGGCATGATATTGTCTAGCTCTAGAGGTGTTTTCTTAAATTCAGCCATCATGGCATATACCGATTCCTCTATTTTGTCTTGCTCTTCTCTACTTAGCTTGTTGAAATCAATACTTTTCAAATCAGTAAAATTTGCATTCTTGATATTTTCACAAATTTAATCTATGGCTGATTTGGGAGGATGACTTATCACTCTAAATTGGCTGTTATTTCCTAACTTTGTTCTCTCTTCCTCATTAGAATCTGGTTGTGCTACATATTTTCTTCTTTTCTTCTGCACTTCACTAGTCTATTTAATGGCCTTCTTCTTCTCTTTGATTTGGTCCTTGGATTTTTGTGAAGATGCCCTTGTGACTAGTATTTGTGGCTTGGCTTTAGTTGGCTTAGCACCCTTCTTTACTTTGGGCTGGGCTGGAGGCTGTACTATTGCCTTTCTTTTCTTTGGCTCAGCTTGGGTTGGTGCTTCCTTAGCTTCTTCTTCCTCTACACCTTCCTCCTTATCTTCACCTAGGCCTTGAGTCAATTCCATTTGGCCTTGGCCTTGTTCATCCTCATCATCATCATCATCATCGTCATCTTCTTCTTCTTCTACTTCAGCCTCAATTCCTTCACCAAATTTCTTCTTTACTTTCTTCACCAATTTATCTTTCTTATTCATTATGGAGGAAATCTTTAACTCTATTTTGATTTTGGATTTAACAACATCATATGTGCCAAAAGGCTTGGCAGACTTGTCTATTTCTTTTGCAAGCAATGTAGTGATTGCTGTAGATGCTTCATCCACATCTAGTTCATAACCAAATGGCCTTAGCCATCTCACCCTTGGAACTGCTGCTTAGATATAGGTGAAATCAATATCAACTAAGAAGCATATGTCATTGATATTTTTTTCCACTAAGGAAACTGGTATTCTTACCCTTTGCTTCATGGATTTCTTGAAATCCTCAAAATAGCTTGTCATATGGGCTTCAAAGTTGTCACCCATCTAATCAATGAACTCATTGATTTGTGTAATTATAGTTTTGTTAGGATTCCAATTTACATTTCCTATACAAGGAAACTCTTCCATAATATAAAAGAATATACACATAAGAACTGAACCAAATTTGCATTGAGCACCTTTTGATCTCCTTATTGCTCCTAGGTTTTTATTTATCTGTTGCAACAAAAGTTTTGACAGATCATATGTGTGATCTCTCTTTACTAGTTTGTAGGCCACATCAATAGCTATGCATGGCATGCTGTTCAATCTGCTGGATTGATAGAATTTGTGGGATATTATTCTCACAACAAAATCTAGAAGAGGATCAGTGACAGTATCAATAGTCATACCCCTCTTATTCCATTTTGCACCTATATTCTTTTCAATGATCTCCTTGGAATAACTGTGCAGGATCTTAGTCTGATCTAGGGTTGGGAAACCTGTAACCCTATGTACTATCCTTTTTGTAATCTTTACTAGACCTTTACCCAGCCAAAAACATCCATCATGAATTGTGCTTAAAACAATCTGTATCCATTTAGTTTTAAATCTTATAGGGTAAATTAGGGCATTGGTCAAACCCTTTCTCTTGACTATCTAGAATTCATCCTTCAAAATCTTGTTCTCGCATAGTTTTTCATAGGCTTGGAATATTTCAACATTACCTATGGCACCAATTTTGCATTTATAACACTTTTTTACATCCTGCACCATGACTACTTTGGATGGGATAATGGATAATGTGCCAGCAGGGTCATTTTTGTAGGTGACTTTTGGAATTGGTCTAAATTCAGGTTGTTTAACCTCATTACTGACTAGCTGAACCTCATGACCCTATTTTCCCTTGGGGTTCTTAGAACTAGAAGCCATTATACTGATCTAGGGTTTTTAAAAGATTAAAAACTTTAACATTGCATAGCTCGGCACTTGATAAATACCTTTGATCAATAAAATTTATGCTTAATCGCTATTGAAATTCATGCAAATGGCTTTGATGGAGTTCTTTGATCCTCATGTGCTCTTCTCATCTTTGCTTTGTGTTTGAATGTTGAGAAATGATAAAAAAAAATTGACCTTATACCTTTCGAAACATAGCATTAAATGCTTAGTGCATGTATAGCTGTAAACTTAGCACTTGAAAGTTTTAACATGACTCAGCTTCAATTGACATTTCTCAACTTGGCATCAACCATCAACTCGGTCACTATTAGCAACTTGGCATGCATTGGGGCTTTACTTAGCATCTGAGGACAACTCAACAATATTTGCAAGAACTTGAAATTTTGACTTGGCATCTTTGCTTATGCTGATTTCTTCTTTGCAATACTTCTTTGTCTTGGGACTGATGTATGATATAACTTTGTTTATCACTCCCATACACCTTATTCATGCTTAGTTTGATGAAGTGTGATCATTTTAACCATTGGGTGAAGTGATCCCTTCACTTGATGTGCTGCACTCATTTTTCTTCTTCCATGTCTTATTCATCTCTCCTCTGATGTGTTCAATGCTTGCCTTTGTCTTCCCTTTGTTGAACTTAGAACTTGGTGCCTTGGACCTTGTTGGGCAATTCCTACTGATATGACCAGTCTTCAAGCAACTGAAACATGTGGTTTGACTCAACCATCTGCTATAGTTTTCTCTGAAATGTGTCCTTATGCAATTTTTAGGAACATGTCCATAGTCTTGATAGTAATGACAACTATACCTGGTGTTGTAATCCCAATAGTAGTGATTTCCATTGCCTTTTGTATTTTCTAGTTGATTTAATGTCCACATGGGCTTTGATTTGCATTCAAAGGCTCTATGTCCATACTTCTTGCAATTGTAGTGGTGACCTTCAAATCTTGGTGTCTTGATAGTCCTAGTTCTGCATTAATGTGCCTGATGTCCTTGTTTCTTGCACTTATGACAATAGCTTGCACTCTTAGGCTTATCATGCTGATGGGAATTATTGCTCCTACATACATTAGAAGTGTTTCCTTTCTTACCACAAAAATGATAGGTAGGTTTGGTGTTCTTACCTTTTTTTTTTCCCTTTCTTCTGCAATCTTGGATGACTCTCCTTCTTCAGTGCTAGTATATCCTAATCCTTGAGTGTTATTGCTAGACCTTGGGGATTTTAGTAACTGCTCAAAGTACTTGTTGGCTTCATTGGGTTTGTTGAAACTCTCTGAAATTTCCTTTTCTCTTCTGAAGTCAATCTGTAATTGTTCATTTTGCATCTTCAATGTAGAGATCTCAATGTCCTTCATATTCAACTCATGATGTGCATTCATCATCTGGCTTAAGGTTTCTAGCTGCATGTTTGAGATTCTTTCAAACTCAATTGTCTTTTCCTCCAATATATTTGTAAGATTTCTCTTGTCATCTTCTATGATGGATTTTTCTTCAATAGCTCTTTTCTTTTGTTCAGTCACTTCACAAAGCATTATGGCTTGTGATTCTTGTTCAATCTTCAAGGTTCTAATTTCTTCTGCTTGAGATCTATTCTTTTCCATCAGTTCTGCTATTGCTGCATCAAACTCTTTAATATCACCATTGGAAAACACTTTTGTGGTATCAATCTCCTTGTAGTTTATATCATTTTCAGCTATGGCTATATCCTTCCTTCTTTTCAAAGAATTTTTTAATTCTCCTCTGGCTTCCTCCAATTTTTGTAGAGCGAGTTGAAAATCAATCACTTGATTTTCTATTATCTTCCCAAGTTTGCAGACCTCCATCTTCTAACCTTTTTCTCCAAGTTCTTAGGCTTCTCCTTGTGAGAACTTATGCTCTGATACCAATTGTTAGAATATTCAAATGGGAAGAATGCTTCTGAGAGGGGGGTTGGGGGGGGGGTGTGAATCAAAAGTATTACACTTTATCCATTAAATTTTTTAACTAGAAGTAAATTGCATACATGTAAACATATGAAATAAACATGAAGTAAACACATGCATCAACAACACATAACACTAGATTTTGGTAACCAAGAAACCCTCTAGGAATAAGAAGGTAAAACTGGGGTGGGGATGATTCCCATAAAATCACTGCAACAATAATTGTTTTGACCACTTCTGATGGTCTGCCCTATGAAAGGCCTGCCCTGTTAAAGGCTTTACACTATATCAATAGTGACTTGGTTAAAGGATTTACAAAAACTTTTCATTAAGTGTCACCTTGTTAAAGGATTTAATCACCTCTTCAAAGGATCAACAACCTAGCTGTTAAGCTAACCATTTCATTATTGGTTTCATGCCTTCTCCATTTTTCTTATTGACTGCATGCAGATTGCATAGGAAATACAAAAGATTCCATCTTATCACTTAGATCCTTCGAGATTCATCATATGTCAGCCATTAAAATGGTTTACATATGAGTTTGTGCCTTTTCAAACCCATATGTGCATTCTATGTTACTTGACACTTTCTAATTCCTGATGCTCAACATCATCTGTGACTCGACACCTAAAGATTACTCAGCACTTGTATCATGCTCAACACCTGAAGTCACTCGACACTTGATCTTCACTCGACACCTAAAGATTGCTCGACACCTGAAGATATCTTGACACCTATTGAAATTCTAACTTTGAATTCATAGTGTACTCGACTTCAATGTAGAAAGTGGTTAAGTATGTCGGCACTCAAATGTCAAAACCATTATGAGACTAACAAAAATATGACCAACTTTATTACACGAAAATAGAATATAGGAAGTTTAACTTTATATTTTCCTCTACCTCTTGGGGGTCTCCTATCCATAAAAGCTTCAAGCCCATCAAGATTAGCATAAACATCACTGTTACTATTTACACATTTTCCTTTTCCTTTCTTACTAAGGACCAATTGAGATTTGAAAGAAGATTCAATAGTAGTAGGAGTGAAATTATCAAAATTTGAGATTTCAAAAGAAGTAAGCCTACCAATTACACCTTCAAAAGTTAGATTATTACCAGGGGTACATCTTAATTCTTGTATTACAGAAACCCTAATAGCATAAATTGTAAGTAGAGTTCTCAATACCTTGTTGATCATAGTCTCATCATTAATCTTTCTATTTTCTCCTCTTATAACATTTCCACCTGTTTGATTCTTCCATGATAATGAACAATATTCTCACCTTCCATCATTCTCATTTCATCAAATTTACCTCTCAAGCTTTCTAGTTTTACTCTCAAAGTATTTGTGTCTCCTCCATAGATGGCCTATAGTGTATCCCAAATTTCCTTGGCTATTTTTCATTCTTTTATGTCATAAAACTTAACGTAGCTTACATATGATGCAATCCCCAACACAACTGGATTGTGATCTTGCTTCTCTTTCATCTGTTGAGCCATCAAAGGATTTGGTATCTTCACATATGTATGTTCTCTACATAGTGTATTGAACTATCTCCAATTCCTACTTGATGTAACTTCATCAAACTCTGCTATGTAGGAAGGTTCTCTTTGTTAAACCTTGGAACCTCCTTTTTGTACATCTTGATCTTTAGCTTCAAGTACCTTCAAAATTTTCTCTATAAGCACCAAAGCTTTGATATCAACTGCTAGAATGATTTAAAATAACTGTAGACCTCTAATACCAATTAAACTTTCAATCACTTCAAATACTTTAGATCTAAACATTCAATAGCTCAGTCTCTATAGAAGATAATTAGTAACATAAACTTCTAGTCCACTATCCTAAATATAATAGACTTGTAAAATGTTAAAAATTAACTATAAAACATCTTAGATAACATCCACACAAGTATGAGACTAGGATTTAACATGGAAATTCAATTTGGGAAAAACTACTAGTAACATGTTGCTAGTTTTTTGCTCTTCTAAAGTGAGATCTATTAGGAGACAACCTTTTCAAATATAGATTATAATTCGGTTCATATGATGATCCAATAGTTTTCCTCCATTGGAATCTCGATCTCTAATATGCTTGGAAACCCTTCAAGTAATCACTCTTCACCTCATCACAATTCTTCTCAACCTCTTGCTCAAGTTCGCCAATCAATAGCATCAATGATTGCTCCAACCCTATTAGATCTTCACCAACTCTATAAACTCTTTAAGTTTATCCTTTGTACATCCTTAAATAAGTAGTTATGATCTTTTTTTGCTTAAATATCACTATAGATCTTAGCATTTGATTAGATTCATTGAATCCTTCTATCATTTCATTTTTTTCTCCTCTAGAAACTTCTCTAAACTTCTCCTTGAATTCTTGCACAAGAAAACTCAAACATAGTTTCTCTTGAATTAAATATTCTAGGTCATCCATCCTTATCTTCAACATACTTGACATATTCCAAGAAATTAACCGCATCAACTAAAAATCACAATTTCCTCATTATTCTATCAAATGTTGTCCCACGAGCAACACTATGTTCTAACACTTGGTCATGAATAGATTACTCAATCGCTACTAATTTTTTTTTTTCATATAATGATGCTCAGTCAATACTAATTATTGGTCGACACTATTTTCTCAGCTTATACTGGCGCTCAGTCAACTCTAGCATCACTCGACTTAAACTTCAAGTTTCTTAATCTTCTACTCTTTTTCTTGTTCAAGCCTATGCATTTGGTCAGTCTTTGGTTACTTCTTCTAGGCTTCAATACACTTGCTTTCTTTACTTGTGATATGATTAAATAATCACTTTATCTTGTCATAAAGTCCAATTGATTCAAGTGCCCATTATAATTCCTCATAACTCAACTTTTATTTTAGGTCCTTTTGTTATGTCCTTCTTCTCAAATCGTCTTGATCAATCATCTTGATGTGGAACTCTACTTAGATAGTAACTATCTTATAAATAAGGTTTGACATGAATGAAAACATTGCAATTGTCTCAATTGTAGTTTCCAACAGTAACATCCTTTCAACTCTGACATAATCTCTCCATATCCTATTGAAAATGTCATCCCATCTTTCAAAATTTTAAAAAGGGTGGAAACTTTGAAGCCTAATCATGGTAACTTTACCCTTTCCCAAATTATTTAAATAGTTGTAGTCACCCACCCAAAGGTGGTCATGATAATAATGACCTAAAAATGGTGCCATTTATAACATTGATGTAATAGAATCATGAGATATTAACTTAAATTATTTTCTACTACGAGGGACTATATATAAATTGGTAGCCTATCAATATTAAACTAGTTTCATAGATCAATTGTCTCATATTCCAAAGCTACCAGTGCATCCACCAAGTACTTGCCTTTATGATAGATGTTCTAAATGGTCACTATGTGTAATCTTGAAATAAGGACTTAGGAATCATTGATAGTCGGGGTGACTTTCTAATTTATTTTACCATGCCTTTTAACCACCTCAATCTCTAGTTATTGCTTCACCACGATGGTGGATCATATAGTACGATCCAAAATATTGATGATGAAAATATAGATTAATCCAAAAATAGAACTATCTAATTTCACCTATCAAGATAACTATAACTTACTCAACTTCTATGGATAAAAGGATTACCATGTGTTCTTATTTTGAGCCACAAGTAACTAAATCTAGAATAAAATAAAATTTATTCTCAAATGTAGAGTTTTGATAATCTAAATTACCTTCCCAATCAAAATTGTTGTGATAGAAAGATAAAAATTTATAATTATAATTCAAATGCCAAAATTTAAAGTGCCTTTTCCACATTTAAAAATATTTTGATTGTCTTATATGCATTTTAGATGGTTCAGTCATATATCTTGAAATAAAATAAAATAAATACTAAACATTGTGTAAAATCAGAAACATCAAGAATCCAACAAGACTTTTGTAAATTTGATAACATCAACTATTTTAGCCCCTTCACCTCTAATAAACACAACTCAAAGAAATTGGAGTGTTGGATACCTTAGAGTCAACCATGTCAATTTTCTAAAATATATGTTGGGATATTATCTTTCAAAGAAGATGTGTTGAGTTTTTTGATCTATTACATAATATAATTTTACCATTTTTCATGTATCAAGATTAAAAAATTGCTCACATTTTTTAATAGGATTAATAATTCTACCACACCTAAGGATTCTAATTCTTGTTTCATTTATTATGAATCTCATCTTCTATCTAAATGATTTGGTTTTGGGATTTAGGAGAATTTAATATAAACTGGAGCTTCCCTATAAGATTATAAATCAACATACATATGAAAGGAGAATATAAATTCAATTTTCTAACAAAGCAATAAGCATGGTCCTAACACTTGTATTAAGTTCCTTTCTAATTAAAAATAATTCCTTTTTGACATATTGATATCTAAAATGAAATCTTTTAAAAATTTCTCATGGATGGGAACTAGTTACAAAATATGCTTGTTAATTTAACAAGTCTCTTTCCATGGCCACCAAAACTTTTGGGAGTTTGTATATTTTTAGTTGAGTGGCCTCATTTTTAAAATATTTTTCTTTAGAAAATCAAAATAGTTGTTTACTTTCCATCAACCACCTCAAAAAAAATATAATTTTGATTTTTTGATTTGGATATTCATCAATGTAATTTAAGAATTTTAACAAATCTTGATCAACATGAAAAATATTTCAAAAGAAGATATTATTAAGGATTGAAGGTCTCATGGACAGTTCAACACAAAAATTCCTTTAGTTATGTACCCCTTAACCTAATTTCTAAATTGGTAAGAAATAAAAACATAAATTTTCCCCCTCAATCCAATAAATTGAAAAAGTGTCAAAACAAGTTAATCCAATGTCTGTATAGTATCACTATAAGTTGTTTGAGTCTTTATTATTTGAAAACTATTTTCTCTCTATCCTATAAAACAAATAATTATAATATCCTAATATTATATGATTTTTGATTTCATGTTTTACAACCAAATTTAATCCTTATAGTAGATCCTTTTACTTGAAATATCTTTGTTACATATGATCATAAAGTACAAGAAAATTTATAGGATACAACACTTAGTGAAATAAAAATCACTCCAACACATAATATTTCATAATAGTCAAGATTATCAAATTGCATCAATTACATACCATCATTATCAAATGATGCTGAATTTTTAATTCAAAGGAAATCACTTTGAAATCATCCAAATTATTATCAATAAAGAAAATATACATTGATAGATTAGTTTCTTTCATTACAATATGAATTTTAATCTCTTGGTTTGGCTTCATATATTTTCTAACTATATAAACTAGAACTTACACCAAAAAGAGATGGAAGAGTGTAATGTCTCTTTTGGGTCTTCATGAGATTTGAGACTAACTACTCATTGCAAAAGACTTATATCTCTATGAGACTTATACTCTCAAAGAGTTTCAATAGTTGAAATATTCTTTGTGAATATCTAAAATTTCTTTCTTATCAACTCAAATGTGATGGATGGTGGAGATTATCTAAGGTACATATGTACATTTCTTTAATTTTTTTGAAAATATCTTCTTATTAAATATTAGTGATATGTAGTATCCCAATATTGAATATATGATTTATTTTTTGTGTAATGTCCCATATAGGGGATAAAAATGTATTGTTACCAATGGGAAAATATTTTGAACCATCAAGTTCTTCATCTGGTATATACAACTATTTATCTTCAAATATATTATATATCCCTCAATGAGTTTCTACATCAATCCTAGTTGATATTACTATGAACTTTATTTATTGGCTTTGTCCTAAATGATAACAATATTATTACCTCTTTCAACCTTTTATAGATAATAATTCCTTCAGAATGATGGGAGTGAACTGTATTAAAAAGGAGGCTCTTTCCCCTTAAGACCTTTTAGCACCCATTCCATAATGGCTTCCTAGGCTATGAATGGACCCACACACAGTGCTTCCTTTTCCATGTCCCCCTTCTCTGGGGCTAGGTCAACCTAGGTCAACCTAGACTGGTCAAGGTTGTCCTAGGTCAACCTTGACCAAGTCAAGGTCAACCTTGACCCAAGAGATTGCCAAGCCTAGAGCCCAAAAATCCTAGGGGGTCTAATTAGTTAAATCTACTCTCCAATTAGCTTATATTGTTTTCCCACCCAAAAAAACATATATAAGGAGACTTGGAGGCTTCATTTTTCATCCATAATCTCATAGTATACTTCTACAAGAGCCAAAATTTGGGTCTTTCTAACCTAATTTGTATCTAAAAGGAATCACATTTGGAAATTCCCTTAATCCCCACACAGATGTCTATTTGAATGGCTAAGTTGTGTAAAGTAGAGGTCTACATCATATTAAAGCTTCTCCATTTTACCCCTAAAAAGGGAGTAATCCATACTTCATGTATTATTGATGTACACAAGTATATATAATTATCTTCATTTTACACAAAAAAATATAAACTTTGAATAAAATGAATAATTATTTTTAATGGGAGTAGAAAGAGAACCATATAAGTAGAAAGAATAGAAGTACATATAGAATTATTAATTACATAAGTATTGAAGAAAAGAACCAGTAAGAAAGAAAGCAACGAAAGAAAGATAGACAAGAGAAAATAGATAAGAAAATTAGAAGAAATCAAGCAATCAACAATCAACAATCACATCAATCTATTTTAGGAACTAATGCCATTTTGAAATAGAGGAAAGAAGTAGAAGGAAGATAAATAACATCAATCTACTATAAAAAAATTCAATTTTGAAGTACAATTAAAGAACAAGTGTACCTTCTTAGGTCTTGCAGAGCCTAAAGTGTAGAGGAACTCAATCATATTTGATTTATCACATTTATTAACAAGATCAAGTAGAAGGTTTCAACATAGAGTCAAACATAATCTTAGAACTTTCTAGTTTGTTGATTTAGGAATCAATAACCTATTAAAATTATAACCATTTGGAATTATTTATTTATTTATTTTAAAAAAAGTGGAGGAGAGAGAAAGTGACAAAAAATAGAGAAAAAATAATTTAAAATAAATAATAATGGAGACAAAAAGGGAAAGGGAATTTTATTTACCAATGTGCATAGATGACATTTTAGAAGTTAGTGGAAAATTCCTTATTTTATGTATTTAAAGTTCCCTATCTTAGAAGAGCTCTTTGATACATATAAGTATTGACAAATGATGCAATATTAAGTCCCTTGCTACATGTCATCTCCTTAACTATTACACACATTTCTTCATTTTATTCATGTATGTTTATTTATAGCTAAATAATTTTCCTATCACATATATTTTTTCACTTATTTACCAACCATTTTGATACATAGACACCACATTTTAATTTAGAACATTCCACATCCTAGGACTAGATCATAATTGCAAGGGCACCACATAGAAGACTCATCCATCCTAAATTCAAAAGTTAAAATTCAAATTTTCTTGACTCTCACCTATACCTTTTCTAACTAGGTTTTGTGTGATGCATTTTAAAAGAAAGTAAACATGTAGGTACATGATAAATCTTTGATTGTGGACTCTTCTTTAATCCCAAAAAATTGTACTTCTAAATAATCAACAAACTATTATGATATTGAGTCAAATACCAATTTACAATTTTTTGTTCACGATCCAAAATTAAATCAAATATATTTTTATACTATATTAATGCATTGCACTCAATTTTGTTTCTATTTATATTTCTTGTATCAAAATATTGATTTAAGTTCTTACAATTTCAATCATGTCAGCCATGATTAATTTTTCTAAATTAGTTATTATTATATTTGTGCATTTTATTTGGTTAGTCTAAGTTAGATTTTGAGAAACTTTATTTCTAGAATGTGGTCGTTTCCTCCTACAATTTGATGTTATCAATAAGATTTTCAAATCTATGTATTTTATGATATCGCATGTTTTTCATATTTAATATTTTTTTATTACTATATGTGATAAATTAAATACTTATATACATATTTCACAATATAAAATTTAACCTTCAAAATTTTCCTAAACTAATACAATTTTTTTTAAAAAAATAGCCTTGAATTAAACTACTATAAATATAAAGATAGGTGTTGAGACAAGATCGCTAGGTATGAAATGGTTTGGAGAGGCCAAGAATATTATCATCAATTATCATAAAAGTATTAATGGAGGGAATGTATATAGTTGTTAGGGAAAGTCCAAGAATAAGGGGGCTAGCTTGACAATCCTCTGATCATATCTTAATTAATAGTTAACACCACTAACATATGTGATGAATTGAACGAGGAGAAAAATAAAATTTCAAAATTCAAAGGTGTTTGAGAGTGATAGAAAAACCATGGTTATTTAAATAGGAGCTAAGAATATAAAAATATTTAGATATAGTATCTATCATAAATGAATGAATTGTTAACACCTCTAACATTGTTGAAAATGAGTAACCACTAGTTATTGAAAACAAGTGCCACTTAATGGCTTAGCACTTGCCTTTAATGGTATGAGTTTTAATTTTGTATGTAAGTTTAGTTGTAATTTTAATATATATTTATTATATGTATGAAATATATTAATATTTAGTTTTAAATGATTTTTAAAAATTAGTGTCAATGTGTTTTTAAGTTGAGAAAGTAGTCTCCTTCTTAATTGCAATTTAAAAAAAAATATTCTTTCAAACATGTTTTATGTATAATTCATTTTCTACAATGATGTAGTTGTGGAAAAATGATTCAAATTAAGAAGCATCTATTTGTATAAACAACACATTAACTCACACAAGATTCACACATTGTAATACATATGATATAAGTGAAATACATTTTTGTTTTGTTTCACAATATCACTAATTAATAAAAATTGAATGGAATATCACTCAACTAAGATTTGTAATAAATTATTAGAATAAATATTTAAAAAATAAATTTTAATTTTTTTTTAATGTATTTATTTCTAATTAAAAATAACATTTATAATGGTTCTATAAAATATAAAAAGTCAAATTATTCATTATATTATTATAATGTATAATTTTCTATCCTAAAATCTCTGTAGAATAATTAAATTCTTAAAATAAATTAAATATACTTTGGATAAATAGATAAAACATGAACTAAAACATGTTGTGATTTATTTTTTGATTGGGTGATCTGAGTAAACTGGGCGATTTGGGTGGGAAGAAGCTTCTGGGCAATTCGCTCTGTGACCAGAGGAATGGTTAGATAGAAGAAAATTTGGTGGAGAATTTGATCACTCAACAATTGGAAGGGGTGGAAAAAGTGTAGCTTAGGTTATTCAAAATTGTCAATTTTCCTGAGAACTCTTTTCATTTGGAAGCTAGGAGCTCCTTAAGTTGCTTGCAAGTCCCCCTTCTCCATGAGGGGGCACCACCTTTGTCCACCAAGTGACCTACCAATACAGAACCCATTAGCATGGAGAATCAAGTACCTAGACAAAGGAAAACTTGGGCTTTACTTTTTGGTAAGATTCCCTTGGGTAAGTCTTCTTTTCCCCCTATTACGGTCTCTACTAGCCAAGAAAAAGGGGTTTTTTCAAATCTTTATCCCTGACCCCCTTGTTGACCATTCCATTTATTTGATGAATCCAACCCTAATAGGGAAGCTCATGGGTCCAAGACCAACTCTCAACAACATCAGGTTATTGGTGAGGAGAAACTGGTGCTTTCATGATCATGTGGTCATTGCAATCATACAAAGAGGATTCTTGTCCTTTTTTTTTTATATGCCATGAGGATAGAGACTTGGTTCTTTGTGGGGGTCCTTGACAAATTGGTAATAACACTCTTAATATGAAGAAGTGGGAACCCAATATGGATCTTTTTGATAACTTTTTTCTTTCCACCCCACGATGGGTTAGACTTCTAGGTCTCCCATTAAAAATTTGGAATAAGGATTCAGGGGTTTGGTAGAGTCCTTCGAGAGTCTCCTTCCAATTGATGAACTAACAACCTCCAAATCTAGATTAGTTTATGCTCAAATCTGTGTCAAATTCAATCAAATGAAAGATCTCCTAACTAAGATAGACATTGTCTCCAAACT
This sequence comes from Cupressus sempervirens, assembly GCA_028749045.1. Taxonomy (NCBI): domain Eukaryota; kingdom Viridiplantae; phylum Streptophyta; class Pinopsida; order Cupressales; family Cupressaceae; genus Cupressus; species Cupressus sempervirens. The sequence goes on along the minus strand of CM053792.1, from coordinate 368,199,675 downwards.
TAGAAAATGGTCATAGGATCTGGAAATTAAAGACATGTCTAGTACTTTCTTTTATTATAGAAAAATGGGTCATTGGGAGAAGGACTTTCCTAAATCTAAATCTAGGAGTAATCACTGCAAGCCTACTAAAAAAAGGAAGCATCATGGTCACCATAAGAAGCAGAAAAAGGAAAGCAAACATATTTTGGTATGGAGGCCAAAAAAGATCTTGTTAAGGATTCTAAATTGGTGAATACCTCTTTAGCCAAGCCCTCTAGTGAGGACCAAAACTTGAATATTGTCTCAGAACCTAAGGATCCTAAAATGAAATTTTAGATGGAGATGCTTCCCTTGTAATGGAATACCAAGAGTTCCTAATGATTGTCAAGCTAATTTCCCAAGAAATGATTGAGCTTGATGTCACTAGCTGTGCTCAGATCTCCCCTATGGGGAAAATAACAATGTTTGAACTAGACACTTTTTAGGAGGAATCCTTTGACCCTTTTGGAGCAAGCTTGGAGGTTTCTCCTTTAGCTAGGCTTAACTAGTCAGATTTGGGTTTTGGGAAGGAGCTCTCACTTGTGTCCTCTAGTGTCTCTAGTCCTTGTGACTTTTGGAAAATGGAGGATCTTCATCCTTCCATAGAGGACCATTACATCATGTAGTAATTTATGTCTATGGATATTTCTGCCTAGCCGATTCTAGTTTTACCCCCTATTTCTTTTGATGAATCTTTGAAGGTTACTAAGCCTATTAAGATTGAAAGAAAAACTAATCCTAAGAAATTGGACATGGATTTATTATCTCCTGCTAAAGCTATTTGAAGTAAAAATATAGATGCTGGTTTTTCATCCTTTATAGTCTCAACCAACTCTCCCAAGAAAAGAGGTTGAAAAGGTAATAAGGTTGATAGAGCTCAGGAGAGCTTGCAAGATATTGCGGATGGTAAAAAGACTACCATCCTTCAATTCACCCTAGGTAAACAAGGAAGTTCATCACCTAGAATGTAAGGGGACTAAATGGTCCTCATAAAATGGAATTTGTCAAAATTCTTGCTAGAGATCACAAAACCAACATTCTTGTTACTCAAGAAACAAAAATGTTTAAAGAAAAGTCAAATTTTTAAAAAAGTTTTTAAGAATTGTGGTCAAGCTATTGGGAGTATTGAAGGAGCCTCTGGAGGGACTCTTATTCTCTGGAATGAAGCTTATATTTTTGGTACTACCCTCTTGGAGAATAAAAACTTTATTATAGTTAAATTTTATCATACTAACCTTAACTATGACTGGATCTTAATCAACATTTACACTCCTAACTCAGTAAGACCTAGGAAATCTTTATGGTCTAATATTAAGGACTCAAAGAATAATTTTGATGAACCCAATTGGATCTTTATGGGTGATTTCAATGTTCCTTTATAAGACCATGAGAAAATGGGAGGTAATATTACACATTTGGATGCTAGAATGGACCTTATGGACTTTATCAACAATGAAGGTCTCACTGATTTTGATCTAAAAGGGGTTGAATATACTTGGTATAATAAAAGGGCTAGTAAAAATTACATTCAAGTTAGGCTTGATAGAATGTTGACATCTAATAATTGGATTCAAGATTGGAATTTCTCCCTCTCATCCATTTCCAAGATTACCTTAGACCATTTCCCTTTGGTATTTGTTGCTGATCCTATTGGTAAGAAAATACATTTTCCCATTAGATTTGAGAAAATATTGATGTAGCACAAGGATTTAAATGATGTGTGTAACATGTGGTGGAAAACTAAAGTAGATGGAACTACCATGTACAAAATTGCCAAAAAACTTAGAATTGTCAAAGACAGAGTTAAGTTTGGAACAAGTCTTCCTTTAGTGACATATTTAAAAATAAAAAGGCTTTTTAAAAGGAACTTTAGATGACTCAGAAAAAAATTCAAGTTGTTGGTTATTTGGAGGAGCTTATCAAAGATGAAAATGAGACTTTGTCTAAATTCCATAATGTCATCTCTTATGAAGAATCATACTGGAGACAAAGGTCTGGGGCAATCTGGCTCAAGAAAGGGGACTGTAATTATAGATACTTTCATATCACTACCTTGAAGCACAAAGCTGCTAATAGAATTTCCAATCTCAAGATTGGTCATGAAGAGTTCACTAAGGAGGAAGATATTAATATTAAAATGAAGGAATTTTTTCTCCCCCTTTCTCTCCTCTGACATGAATCTTTATGATTTTAGCCAAAGAAAAATGTTGGAAAATATTCCTTCTATCATTTTTGATCATCAAAATTTAGTTTTAGTTGCTACCCCCTCTACTTCTAAAATCCACAATGTTGTTTTCTCTTTTGAAGGTGATAAAGCACCAGGCCTTGATGGTTTCCCAATGGTTTTTTTTCCAAAAAAATGTGGCATATTGTTGGTAAAGATGTGTGTGATGTTTTCAAGGAGTTCTTTGGTGCTAGATGCCTCTTTTGAAAGAGCTTAATGCCGCCTTTCTGACTCTTACCCCAAATAAGTTGGGGGTTGATACTTTGGATGCTTTCCACACTATTGGTCTTTGTAACTCTATTTATAAGATCATTTCCAAGGTTCTTATCTTGAGAATCCCTGCTATCCTTCTAGACATCATCTCCCCTAAACATAATGGCTTTGTTCTTGGCTATCAAATTTTGGACTCATTTATTATTTCTCATGAATGCATCCATTCTATGATGGCTTCTCAAAATCAAGGTTTTCTCATGAAGTTTGATCTATCCAAGGCCTATGATCGAGTGGGTTGGGGTTTCTTATTTAATATCTTAGAGTCCTTTTGCTTTGGGAAAAGATGCATCCACCTTATTTCTCAATTTTTTTTGATGACTTCTACAGTTGTCCTAGTCAACGGTTCTTCTTCTAATTTCTTCTCTCCTTCAAGAGGGCTTTGGCAGGGGGTTCCCATATCCCACATCTTATTTATTATTATGGTTGAATGTTTGGAGAGATACATTAACCACCTCAATGGACAAGGTTATATCCATGGCCTCTATCCCTCTTCTATCTCCAATGCTAGTTCCCATTAACAATTCGTGGATGATACAACTCTGATGGGGATTGCCATGGTGAAGGAAGCTAGGAGTTACAAGAACAATTTAAATCTCTATATTAAAGCCTCTGGTCAACTCATCAATTAAGAGAAGAGTTTTATCTACTTTTTGAATACTCCCCCAGAGAGACAGAGTAAAATCTCTAGGATTTTGTGTTGTGGGATTGCTACTCTCCCTGGTTTATACTTGGGCCTCCCCCTTGGTTCCAAACCACCTGATTCCTTTTGGGAATCACTCATTGAAAAACACAACAAAAAACTTGTGTGCTAGAAGGGTGCTTTACTTACTCAAGTTGGTAAAATTACTCTTATAAAATCTTGTCTTTAAAGTCTCTTCATCTATGCTCTTAGTCTTTTCAAAATGTTGATTAAGCATGCTGATGCCATGGGAAGAATTCAAAGATCTTTTCTATGGTCTAGGACTGAGAATAAAAAAAGACTTCCTTTTATTGCTTGGGACTCTATTTTCAAGCCTAAGAATCATAGAGGACTGGGCATTAGACCTAGTAGAGAAATGAATAAAGCCCTCCTTGCTAAACAAGGCTACAAAGTCTTCAATGATGATAGGGACTGGAGTAATATTTGGAAGAGAAACTATGTCTAGTACTCTTCCTCCCTGAATAACTTTCTCTCTTTAAAAAATTTAGAAAATGTGTCCTCCATTTGTAAAGTTGTCCAAGAAATGAAGAGTATATTGACTAGAGGTTGTAAATGAAAGCTGGGTGATGGTAAAACCATTTTTTTCTGGGAGGATAGCTAGTTATGAGATTCCACCCTAAAATTTGTTTACAATAATGGCAATATCATTGAGTACTATAAAGTAAACTTTGATAAAAAAGCCAATGACTATTGAGTCAACAATAGATGGTGGACCTAACTTCTCTTGATATCAATCTTTGCCTTATTCAACCATCTCTTTTATCTTCTTGTCTCAATCTCAATTCCCAAGACATGGTCATCTGGTCTCTATATCTGAGTGGCAACTTCAAAGTTTCTTCCTTCTTTGAGGAAAAGAGAATTGATCGCCTGTGGGTTAAAGCTTGGACCAAAGGTTTAACCCTTAAGATTGAGATTTTCTTTTGGATTTATCTACAGAACAAAATTCTCACTTTAGATAATCTTAGAAAAAGAGGGATTATCATAACCAATTTGTGTTGCCTTTGCAAAAAGGATGTGGAATTTGTTAGTCATATGTTTTTACATTGATATTATGCTAGGAATGTTTGGAAGGAAATTTTGAATTTCTGGGATATACATTTAACTTTTTAGGAGAATCTTGATAATAGCTTCTTAAGCTAGATTAGCCCCTTCAAAGGAGAACATTCTTCCATCCTCTGGCATTACTCTTTTCCCCACATTTTCTAGGGCTTGTGGAAAGAAAGGAATGGTAGAATATTTATAGATACTAGCACCCCATCGTGGGTCATTGGTAAGAGAATTATCTTAAACATAAAGGAGAATTTTAAATCACATTGTGGCCCCTTTACAAATCTCAACTTGGAGCATCTTGGTCAAAACTACATAGTTAGAAAGGATAATTTAAGGGAGAATTCCATCTAGTTATCTCCTCCCAATGGCTAGATTAAGGCTAATTTTGATGGGGCTTCGAAAGGGATCCCTGGTAAGGCTGCCTGTGGTGGTGTCATAAGGGATTGTAATTGTAGTATCATTCGAGCTCAAGCTATTACTCTTCGTACTACTTCTAGCCATAAAGCCAAGATGGCAGGGGCACATTATATGATCAAGCTAGTTAAGGATATTGGTTATAGGAACCTTTGGCTAGAAGGGGACTCCAAAAATATTATCAATATCCTTCACAATAAACAAGACCCTACCTAGAATATTTCTAACCTTCTTTGTGAAAGTAAAGAAGACCTAAATTTTTTTCAAAATGTGTTCATTTCTCATAACTACCATGAAATAAACATATTGGTTGATTGGATGACCAACTTGGTAATTCAAAGCAATGATGTCATCATGTGGACTGACCACCTAAGCATGAATGATGATCTAATAGCTAAAAGTAATAATGAAGTAAACATATCTCGAGAAGGGAAAATCAATATTTGATATGCTTGCAGCCTCTACTTATCATTTCATCAATGTTTCCACTTATTGTTTTAAATGGAATGGTTTCCATGCATGCATGTTTTTCATTACTTCACATGTATTGTGGGTATTATCTAGGATTTTAAGAGGTGATATGCTATTCATTCCTTGGAGTTTTTCTCTATTTTTTTAGTCATATTTTGTAGAGTGGTATTATTTATATGAACATGGGTGGGGAAGTGAAAAAGTTGGAACTTGAGAAGTGCCACAACTAGAAAAAGAAGGACGTTTGGCATCAACTCAAGAAAGGGTAGCTGACCAATTACATTGAGAAACTTCATGGTTACAAACCTCATGTGACAAAAAAATTCTACAAAGCTTGGGATGGTGGCAAGGTTATGCTCTATGGCAGAAAATTTACCCTTGGTGCTAATTTCATTACTAAGGTTACTAGGTTGCCGAATGTGGGCATTATATTTTTCAAGAAGAAAAAATCTTCAGAAGAGGTAGTCAAGCACTTTCCCAAAAATGACCAGGAGGATGCGAGGTTGGTAACTTCTATGATCTTGCTCAAATAAAGGATATCTGGAAGATGTTCTTACCTATGTAGGGTTTCTAGGGAGGATATTTCATTCTAGATGGTAGGGTTTCTAGGGTTCATCAATATCACTTTTTTTTTTTTTTTTTTTAATGAATCATTTTCTTTATAAGAAAATAATCTCCTTCCCTTACTACTTGGTGAATTTTCTCCTTAGTGGGCTTAAATCCCATAAGCATATATCTTCTAGACCTATCATCCATGAGGGTCTCATCCTACTTATCATTGAATTCTACCAATACAATACTCCCACTCAATCTATTTCTACCGACAATCAGAAAAGGGAAGTGGAAGGTATGCCCAATAGCAAGGAAAATGTTGGTGACTCTTTAGTGAAAAAAAAAGTAGCAACAAGTGAGCTCTGGTGATGGATATAGGTTCTGATTAGAGCTCAAAAGATTTGGAGGTTGTCAATGCTCCTAATGATGATGACATAGCTTAGACTATGAGTGACAATTTTTTTTCTGAGAAAAAGGATATCATTCTTAGCTTGGATGAAATATCTACTCATGGTTCTCCATTTTCTTCCCCTACCACTATCAGTAAGCAAGATAAGAACTCTTCCAATAATGGTAAAGTTTTGGATAATGTCCCTTCCTTGAAGCATAAAAGAATAAAAAGAAACAATTCCAGTCTTCAGAATAAGGATGTTACTATCAAAGAGGATAGTGGAAAGATGTTGAATTTCGAGGTCTTGCATGAAAACAAAACTTCAAAGGATACCAACACTAATGAAAAAGATTGGTTATCCAACCTGAATATCCAGACACTGGACTTGGATTGTTCTGAGATCTTCCTTGTTAATACTACCCTTTCTCTTGATCCTATGGCTGCTACTAATTCTCTGACCAATTTTGGTCATGGTCACATTGATCTTGGTATAGATAATGAGCCAAAGATGGCCAATACCTAGGACTTTTAGGAAAGCCTCAATAGATTGATGATTCTGAGGATGCCTAGGATTTAAAGGATGATGTTAAAGTTCTAGAATATCTGAATAAAGCCACTAACAGAGCTAAATTTGGGCTTAAGATGGACAACTAGATGTACAATGAAATTAAAAAACTTCACTTATCTATTTCTTCCTTGCAAGAAAAGCTCTTTTTTTTTTTACAGGAGAAGCTAGATGAGGAATGTAAGAAGCATAGGGAGTTAGATTCTCTAGTTGGGAACATCCCAACCAAACTCCATGAATACGAAGCTTCCCTTAAAAAGATGATTAAGGAAAATGAGATGGGTATGTAGGATGTTACTTTGTCCATCCTAGCTATTATTGCCTCTATTGGGAAAGTTTCTTAGGTTGAAGCCAATTCAATTAGTCAGGCTTTGTTGTTGGCTGGTGGTTCAAGTAGAAGAACCAAACAAAGTACCAAGAAAGTGAACCTCTAGGTGAAGAATATTCATGATTCTCTCAATGTGGTTTCTATCTTAGGCACTACTATATTACGAGTGCTATAAAAATCTTGATCTAAGATGATTTATTATAAATATTTGTAAAAATTCTATATTGTAAAAGATCACATGTAGATCTTCATTTATGTAAATATTATTTTGTTTTAAGATCTGGATGTGATTGTAATGGAGACATGTCAAAGTTGTGAATACATTTCACTTTAAATATTTCCTAGAATATGATTAGATGTATTTGAAAGTTTGTAGCAATAATCTTTAAATGATTTGATATGGTTTCTAAAAGTGTTTCAAATTTTAATTTGATTATTATTATACAGTAATATGTATGTGTCTTGTTCAAAAATTTGGGCATGAAAACCTTTTTCTAGGTTTTTTTTGGTCTTTGATCCCTATTGTTTTGTTAACTTATGTTGGTTTCTAGTCCTTATAAAACTAGCTTGATTTGGTTGCTAATCCTTATAAAACCAACCTTTGAATTATACTTTGATACTTTGGGTTATTGGTCCCTCTAAAACTAGCTTTTGTCTCTAGTTCCTTTTTCTTTGGGGTTTTGGGTCCCCTTCAAACCTGCTTTTACCTAATCAAAACATGTTGTGAAAATTAGGGATAAGAGAATCGAATTCAAAATTTCTATAAAAAATCATATCTCATAAACTGATAAATTCTGTTATAAGACTCATATCAGTTGAAATGATTTTTAATTAGTAGACAAGAACTTATTTAATAACTAGTTATTATGAGTAATGTCATGCCTAACCCTACTTCTTCTTGTTTCTCTTTATTCACTTCAGATGTTGTTTTGACACAAGTTCTGTGGCTAGGAGATTTTAGATTTTGAACACTGTTTTGTTATATCAGATAGGTTAGTTTTGGTTTTATGAGATACATATATTTTGGATACTACTTTTGTATTGAAATTGGATTGTTCTCGGGTTTACAACTGATCTATTTTAGTTGTAGTGTTGATTTTGAAATACATCATTTGATCTCTAAACTGAATCAGGTTTTGATTAGAATTAATGTTTTCATGGAATTCTTGTTACAGGATTGTAATTGTAGGATTTCTAGTTATGGCTATGCTTGTGAAAATCAGAATTGGTATCTTCAAGTTGATTTGGTATAACTTATGTATTGGTACATTTGATTTTTATATTCTTCTGCAAGTATATTAGATTGTGAGCATAATGTTAAAAGGATGTTTGTAAAACTCTTTTGTGTTTTTATGTAACTGTGTATATGTTTATGTAGATGTTAATCTTTATCTTATTGATGGAAAGAACACATATCTGGTACATGTATGACAAATGCATTTTGGTATTATTAGGAATTTCTCAGGTATATTGCTATCTTTATTATTTTCGAGAAATTCATTCCATGCCTTTAAGTTCTTGACTTGTGAATATATTTATATAAGGGGATAATTTGATAAGTCACACACAAAATTCATATAAATATAGGTATGAGATATTCGCACATATATTCACATAAATTCTTGTGTGGAGTAATGGTTTTGGGAGCTTGCAATGTTTAAATACTATGGCAATAACCATTGGGGGTGATTTTGTTATGCACTTATTATTTATATTTGAATAAAACCATTTACCATAAAACCCTAGAGGGTTTCGCATGATTTGAATAGGTAAAAAAAAATGTTTATTATTTTTTTTTTTTGAGGCCAAAATGGCGGAGGCTATTAGGAAAGCCGTATGCACAACTCTTTGGGAGTTGCAGATTTATTAAATGCTCCTTTATGGAGGATTTACTATCATTGAAGGAATGTCGGCCTTTGCTGTTTGAAAGAGGATTTTGATGGAAATGACCTAAATCTGGGCCTTTTTCCTCTGTTTCGAGTAACACTTGTGTGTGTTGTTGCTAGGTTTCTGACAAGATGTGGGGTTTCTGTTGGAAGGATTTTATTGCTTATGTAATTGAGCAAAAGGGAACTCAATGGAAGTTTTCTTGCAGTTGGAAATTTGGTTTTAGTTGTTTTGCATTGTGGAGATTTTGTTTTGATTGGGGCTTCCGAGTCGAGCATAATTTTGGAGCTCTGAGTTGACCGTTTTTATTCATCTACTGAGTTTTGAGGTAGGGGGCAGTTCCTAACCTTTACCCTTTTTCTATTATGGGTGTTAATTTTCTTTTATGAAAATTGGGAAGTTCAATTTTAAGTTACACTTGTCGATACCCAAGTGTGGGTATATGTAGGGTTGGACAATTGGAGTCGAGCTCTGCACGTATCCATATTTGGATATCGAGCAATATGAGTTTTCAAACATTGTGTTGTTGGGATTTTGTGTTTATGTTATCCATGAATGAATACAATGTTCACCGTATGTATTTAGGATGTCAAAATCTTAGTGCATAGCGGTTATAATCCATTCGTTGATGGTGAGGTTTTGTTTCTGAAGTATTGTTAGTAGGAATTGAAGGCAACGACATTTTGTCAAACATTTGTCTTGTGTCGCAAATGAAATTTGATTTGGAAATTCTATTATTAAATTGAGGTTCGATGATATTGTATACAGTTGGTTTTAATGTCAATATGGAACTATAGGTTGTAGTTAATTTTAGTAAGAACAGTCGGCAGTAAACACGTTAAAAGCATTAGTTGATCTTTGTTAAAGATTTTCAAATGAAGTTGTATTCTGTTCATTTTTTATCACTGACAGGAATGATATTTTGACATAACATATAAATTGTAATTTTGAAAACAAACATACATATATAATTAGGGTATTGACATATTGTTAAATAGTTGTGTAAAATGCTGAAAGATTTACATGAAAACTTTTCGTGAAACAAAATAATTTGCATTAGGATGATATATATATATATATGTATATATATACAGATGTTAAGTCGACATCATTGTCTTTGATCTCTGTATAAATATTGAATAAACCTTGAAGATAGGTAATCTATCAAGAATGCGTAAATGGATAAGAATTATTTCATTAGCTTTAATACATTTTCGTTGAAATTAAATGCTTTAAAATAGAAGTCTTTTATCTCGAAAGATGTATTCTGTTACATATTTAATTATAGAACCGTTAGAATTCATTGTTGAACAGAAAAGTTGTTTTCAAATAAAAACGTGAATTTATGATATGTGATTAATGAAATTTCATTATTATCATAAATTACTTTAATATCTTAGTCATTACGAAGGATAAGTTAGTTTTTTATATCAGCGGTATTCAATTTTATAGTATTAAGGTTCGATAAATGTCATTAAATGGTTAAGTCAGTTTAATTATATTTATGGGATCTTCGTATTATAGTTTTGGTTTCTATTGTTGTAATGTCCTAAGTTTACTTTCAGAATTGGTAGAAGAGGATTTGTTTCAATTTGATAAGGAATGTAGTATTACAGGTTATATTGAATAGTTATTCATTACATGTGCATTCTTAGTAAATCTATTTGAAGTGTGTTTAAGAATAGCTATGATGAATGTATATCGAGGTGGCTGAATTTGGTTTACCCTATTCAGTTAATTCATTCAGTGATAACTTTAAAATAAATTGGGTGGGTTAATTTCACATAAAAGATAATTGGCCTTACCTATGACTTAAACCTATATGGTTAAGTACAGAGAAAAGGCATGTCTCTATTCAGTCAATGACAAGTAAAATAGAGAATACTGTTATATGATGACTAAGAGCATACCATATTTGGATGCAAAAACTTAGTGCCATAACGATGACACCTCAGAATATATATGTTTCATTTATGAGTTATTCTTAGTGTGGGTTTAATTTAGCAATGCAAAGTAATTGTTTACTTCTTGCATATTATTACCAGATTTGCACTATGTTAGATGCATTAGAAATCCGTTTTTGGATATCTATATGATGGTACTAACATGTATGTAGATGGATTTCGCTTTTAAACTCAGTATGTACTGAGCCCCTATTTGTGTTATGTTGCTTTTTGTGTGGTTTTTAGGTGCTTCGAGTTTCAAGTAGCTAAGGATGTTTATCGAAGTTACTTTTTGAATCAGTATTTAGGATTCCTATATTGGAGATAGGTGTCAATAAATGAAATTGTATTTCATTATAGTTTTGAACTCTTTATGTATTCTTATTGTAATGAAAATATATTTGGACAATATTCTCTTTCATTGGGAACTGTTCTATATAAGAGTGATTCAGTCCTTGTATTGGAACTTGTGTTGAGATGATTTTATATAAAAAATTTTATTGCGTTTATGGAATTGTATTTTGTTTTAGATTCTTTTGGTTATGTCTTGTGTGGCATTACATTTGGTATCAGAGCCAGGTTTAGAATAACCAGGACTTTTGGGTTATAGGGTTTAACCCGTCATCGATGCGTTATTAATAGATTTTTGTTTTTAGGTTGCTATCATGCCTCCCGTCACTAGAGGAATTCGAGGATGCGATATCCCTGAGGATGACCTTGCTGGCAGAGGTAGAGGCAGGGGCTATGGTAGAGGTCCTAGGTACCAGAATGATGTTGGAAATGATTAGTTTGATCAAAATGCTAGGGTTGGTAACAACCAAAATAATCAGGCAGACCAAGCTTTGGTACTTCAGAGAATTCTGGAAGGTCTTGATAATATTGAGGCTAATAACCAGATTCCTAGTGGGGGAGCGAATGATAGGAGACCTCTTGTGCTGGGCATTAATCTTCCTGTAGAAGAAGATCCAGTGGCAAGAGCTCAACTCAAGGACCTATCCAAGATGAAAGGACCATTTTTCAATGGTACGAAATAGGGTACAACAACAGAAGCTTGGCTGCTGAATATTGAGCGATGTTTTGTCTTACACCGTTACCTGAGTAACGTGAAGGTCAGATGGACAGTTATGCATTTGAGAGGATTTGGTTCCTTGTGGTGGGAACAGGAGTTGGAAAAGCTTGGCATTGATATCTCCTTGGTCACATGGGAACTTTTTGTTGAGCGCTTCAAGGAGAGATTCATGTCTGAATATTGGCATCAGGCCCGTGCTGAGGAGTTCTTTCAGATCATGCAGATTGGCTCTACAATGGAAGCTTACGAATGAAGGTTCTTTGAACTTAAGAAGTTTTTTGGGTGGGCTAAAAATGATAAGGCCATGATACAACATTTCATCAGAGGGCTTATGCCCAAAATTGGGGAGGAAGTGAGAACTTTTCGACCTTTGACTATGCAAGAAGCCTCAAAGCGAGCAAAGTTAATTGAGATGAAGTCTGGTTATCATGGGGCTACTTAAAAATCCAGCATGAATTCACCTACTCCAGATGTCAGTAAGAATCAGAAGCCTCTACAGAGTAGTTCAAAAATTGGATTTTCAGGTAAAAAATTCAAGAAGAGGAAGTTTGATAAGAACTCCAAAGGTTTAGAACAACCTAAGCAATCTCAATCACCTCAGAGTGTGCAGAGTAACAAGCCATCTCCTAAACCTTCTGGTCAAAATATGGGATTCAGGAAATCTGTTGAGTGCTTTCATTGCGAACAGTTAGGGCACTATCAGTCTCAGTGTCCTAATTGTGATAAGCTGAAGGTTGGACCTAAGCCAGCTAGGTTTGAAGCAAAAGTTAGTGATTTTGCTAGGAACCATCATATCTTTGCAACTTTGGATCAGAAGCAGGCCGAACACCAGAACTCGATTATAGAAGCTCAACGTAATACTCAAGGTATGAAAGTTTCTATCTTATTCAACTTAGGAGCTACAGACTCATTCATTTCTTCTGCATTAGTTGCACATTGTGATATACCTGTGGTTAAGGCAAGGAATAGATGGCAAGTGGAGTTAGCGTTAGGGTCTAAGGTAAATGTTGATATTATTGCTCCTGACTGTAAGATTTGTATGAAATCTTTCTCAACTTTAGTGAACTTTAGGGTTATACCTTTAGGATCGTATGACATAGTTTTGGGTATGGATTGGTTAGAATAGCATCAAGCTATTTTAGATTGCAAAGATAAGTCAATCTATTGCGTTGATGATTTTGGATCAGCCAGAGTTATCACAGGAATCAAGAGACCTATCTCTTTGCGAACAATTTTTGCCAAGCAATTGGCAAGGTGTGCTCGAAAAGGCTGCAGTTTGTTTGCCATTTCGGTAAACAACTTAGAAGATTCAGTAGTTAAGAGTTCTTCTCTCGATCATCCTATTTTGCAAAACTTTTCAGATGTTTTTGTTAAGGAGATTCCTGGGATACCTCTAAAGAGAGAAATTGATTTTCGGATCAATTTAGTGCTAGGAACAGAACCAATTTCCAAGACTCCTTATAGAATGACAACTCAAGAGTTGGTTGAACTTAAGTTTCAGTTGGAAGAGCTTTTGGAAAAAGGTTTGATTCATCCTAGTGTTTCACCTTGGGGTGCTCCGGTGATCTTTGTCAAGAAGAAAGATGGTTCTTTAAGACTTTGTATCGATTATAGATAGTTGAACAAAGTCACTATTAAGAACAGGTATCCTTTGCCTCGAATTGATGACTTGTTTGACCAGGTCAAGGGTGCCCGAATCTTTTCTAAGATTGATCTAAAATTTGGATATCATCAGCTGAGAATCCAGGAAGCTGATATCCATAAGACAACTTTTCACACCAGGTATGGACACTTTGAGTTCACAGTGGTACCTTTTGGGTTAACTAATGCACCTTCTATGTTCATGAGTCTGATGAATGGTGTGTTCAGAATTTACCTTGACAAGTTCATGGTGGTTTTTCTGGATGACATTTTGGTTTACTCCAACTTTGTTGAGGAGCACAAGCAACATTTAGAGCAGGTTTTGGAATGCCTTCGTAGGAATAGATTGTATGCCAATCCTGAAAAGTGCGAATTCTTCAAATCGGAGATTTTTTACTTAGGGCATATTATTTCTGGTGAAGGAAGATTTGTGTATCCATCCAAAATTGGGGCTATTGTAGATTGGCCAGCACCTACAAATGTATTCGAGGTTTGAAGTTTCATGGGCTTAGCAAGCTATTACCATAGATTTGTATTAAATTTCTCCAAAATAGCGCATCCTATCACATCTCTTCAGAGAAAAGGGAAAAAATTTGTGTGGACAGTTGAGTGTGAGGAAACATTTCAGAAACTAAAGGAATGTTTGACCAGTGCACCAGTTCTAGCGGTCCCTAATTCAGCTAATGAGTTCATGGTTTGCACTGATGCATCATTGGATGGCATAAGGGCAGTTTTAATGCAAGAGGGACGTGTTATAGCTTATGAGTCCCAAAAACTTAAGATTCATGAGGTGAATTACCCTACTCATGATCTCAAACTTGCTGCGATTATGCATGCTTTGACCAAGTGGCGGCATTTTCTTCTAGGTCAACATTTTGAGTTACATTCGGATTATCGAAGTCTTCAGTATCTTTTCACGCAACCAGACCTCAATGCTAGGCAATGAAGATGGATGGAATTCCTGTGTAAATATGACTTCAAGATTAAATATGTGCAAGGGAAGGAGAACGTGGTTGCTGATGCTCTTAGCAGAAGGTGACATGAACTATCTTCTTTGATTCTTTTAGTGGATCTTAAGGATAGGATCTTACTGAACCTTTCCACAGATCATTGGTTTCAGGATGTTAAAGTTGTTATGGATAGTGGCAGTGTCTTGGAAGGACATTTTGAGGGGTATTCTGTGAATCCTGAAGGTTTTCTGCTATATAGAGGGAATGTGTACGTTCCTAAACTGGGGGATTTGAGAGATCTAATTATGGTTGAAGCACACAAGGCACCATATTCAGCTCATCCAGGTGTCAAAAAAATGCATGCTGACCTTAAGCAACATTATTATTGGCCTGGAATGAAAAGAGAAATAGCAGACTTCGTGGCTAGATGCTTGGAATGTCAGCGTGTTAAGGCTGAACATCAGCACCTTGCAGGTTTATTGCAGCCACATAATATTCCAGAATGGAAATGGGACACCATTTTGATAGATTTTATTACTGGATTGCCTATGATAGCTCGAAGGCATGATGCTATCATGGTGGTTGTGGACCGTTTATCTAAGGTTGCTCATTTTATTCCAGTTAGATCATCCTATAATGCAACAATGGTTGCCAAAGTATATATGGAACAAAAAGTTAAGTTACACAGAATTCCTAAAAAGATTATTTTTGATAGGGATCCAGTGTTTACTTCATCTCTTTGGAAATCCATGCAGCAAGAGTTAGGTACTCAGCTGAATTTCAATTCAGCCTATCACCTTGAGATGGACAGACAAACTGAACGTATCAACCAAATTTTGGAAGACATGCTTAGGATGTACGTAATGGATAGACAGAATAAATGAGAGGAGTATCTACACTTGGTTGAGTTCGCGTATAACAATGGATATCACAGTTCCATAAGTATGGCACCATTTCAAGCATTGTATGGAAGGCCTTGTAGGACTCCTCTCAGTTGGGACAATTTGGAGGACAAGACTCTTCTAGGACCTGATATGTTGTTAGATTTGGAGCAGCAGGTTAAGAGGATCAAAGAGCACCTTATTACTGCTCAGGATAGGCAGAAGAAATATGTTGATAAGCATAGAATCGACTGTCAATTCTTGGTTGGTGATAAAGTGTTTCTCCGGATTAGGCCGCGTAAGAGTCTGATTCGTTATGGAAAGGGGTCCAAGTTAGCACCACGATTTGTTGGTTCGTTTGAAATTTTGGAACAGATTGGACCTGTTGCCTACAAACTTGTCTTGCCATCGAATCTTTCACGCATTCATACTATTTTTCATGTTTCAGTTTTGCGTAAGTATATTCCTGACATTTCTCACGTGCTGGATTGGAAACATTTGCAAATTTTGGATGGGCAGGTCATGCTGGAACCAGTGCTGATCACACAAAGCAGAACTATGAGTTTAAGAGGAAGAGAAATAAGGCAGGTAAAAGTCTTATGGGACCCCAATGATGAAGCATCTGCTACCTGGTAGGATATTGAAATGATGAGAGCCACTCATCTGCATTTATTTGCTGACTTCCAGGAGAAAGTCGAACCTTAGTGGGGGAGGGTGTCATGCCTGACCCTACTTCTTCCTGTTTCTCTTTATTCACTTCAGATGTTGTTTTGACACAAGTTCTGTGGCTGGGATATTTTATATTTTGAGCACTATTTTGTTATATCAGATAGGTTAGTTTTGGTTTTATGAGATACATATATTTTGGATACTGCTTTTGTATTACAATTGGACTGTTCTTGGGTTTATAGCTGATCTGTTTTAGTTGTAGTGTTGATTTTGAAATACATCATTTGATCTCTAAACTGAATCAAGTTTTGATTAGAATTAATGTTTTCATGGAATTCTTGTTACAGGATTGTAATTGTACAATTTCTAGTTATGGCTATGCTTGTGAAAATCAGAATTGGTATCTTCAAGTTGATCTGGTATAACTTATGTATTGGTACATTTGATTTTTATATTCTTCTACAAGTATATTAGATTGTGAGCATAATGTTAAAAGGATGTTTGTAAAACTCTTTTGTGTTTTTATGTAACTGTTTATATGTTTACGTAGATGTTAATCTTTATCTTATTGATGGAAAGAAAACATATCTGGTACATGTATGACAAATGCATTCTGGTATTATTAGGAATTTCTCAAGTATATTGCTATCTTTATTATTTTCGAGAAATTCATTCCATGCCTTTAAGTTCTTGACTTGTGAATATATTTATATAAAGGGATAATTTGATAATTCACACACAAAATTCATATAAATATAGGTATGAGATATTCGCACATATATTCACATAAATTCTTGTGTGGAGTAATGGTTTTGGGAGCTTGCAATGTTTAAATACTATGGCAATAACCATTAGCAGTGATTTTGTTATGCACTTATTATTTATATTTGAATAAAACCATTTACCATAAAACCCTAGAGGGTTTTGCATGATTTGAATAGGTAAAAAAAAATGTTTATTGTTTTTTTTTTTTTAGGCCAAAATGGCGGAGGCTATTAGGAAAGCCGTATGCACAACTCTTTGGGAGTTGCAGATTTATTAAATGCTCTTTTATGGAGGCTTTACTATCCTTGAAGGAATGTCAGCCTTTGCTGTTTGAAAGAGGATTTCAATGGAAATGACCTGAATTTGGGCCTTTTTCCTTTGTTTTGAGTAACACCTGTGTGTGTTGTTGCTGGGTTTCGGGAAAGATGTGGGGTTTCTGTTGGAAGGATTTTCTTGCTTATGTAATTGAGCAAAAGGGAACTCAATGGAAGTTTTCTTGCGGTTGGAAATTTGGTTTCAGTTGTTTTGCATTGTGGAGATTTTGTTCTGATTGGGGCTTCGGAGTCGAGCAAAATTTTGGAGATCTGATTTGAACGTTTTTATTCATCTGCTGAGTTTGAGGTAGGGGGTAGTTCCTAACCTTTACCCTTTTTCTGTTATGGGTGTTAATTTTGTTTTATGGAAATTGGGAAGTTCAGTTTTAAGTTACACTTGTCGATACCCAAGTGTGGGTATATGTAGGGTTGGACAATTAGAGTCAAGCTTTGCACGTATCCATATTTGGATATCGAGCAATATGAGTTTTCAAACATTGTGTTGTTGGGATTTTGTGTTTATGTTATCCATGAATGAATACGATGTTCACCGTATGTATTTAGGATGTCAAAATCTTAGTGCATAGCGGTTATAATCCATTCATAGACGGTGAGGTTTTGTTTCTGAAGTATTGTTAGTAGGAATTGAAGGCAATGACATTTTGTCAAACATTTGTCTTGTGTCGCAAATGAAATTTGATTTGGAAGTTCTATTATTAAATTGAGGTTCAATGATATTGTATACAGTTGGTTTTAATGTCAATATGGAACTATAGGTTGTAGTTAATTTCAGTAAATATAGTTGGCAGTAAACATGTTAAAAGCATTAGTCGATCTTTGTTAAAGATTTTCAAATGAAGTTGTATTCTGTTTATTTTTTATCACTGACAGGAATGACATTTTGACATAACGTATAAATTGTAATTTTGAAAACAAACATACATATATAATCAGGGTATTGACATATTGTTAAATAGTTGTGTAAAATGCTGAAAGATTTACATGAAAACTTTTCATTAAACAAAATAATTTGCATTAGGATATATATATATATATATATATATATATATATACAGATGTTAAGTCGACATCATTGTCTTTGATCTCTGTATAAATATTGAATAAACCTTGAAGATAGGTAATCCATCAAGAATGCGTAAATGGATAAGAATGATTTCATTAGCTTTAATACGTTTTCGTTGAAATTAAATGCTTTAAAATAGAAGTCTTTTATTTCGAAAGATGTATTCTGTTACATATTTAATTACAGAACTGTTAGAATTCATTGTTGAACAGAAAAGTTGTTTTCAAATAAAAAGGTGAATTTATGATATGTGATTAATGAAATTTCATTATTATCATAAATTACTTTAATATCTTAGTCATTACGAAGGATAAGTTAGTTTTTTATATCAGCGGTATTCAATTGTATAGTATTAAGGTTCGATAAATGTCATTAAATGGTTAAGTCACTTTAATTATATTTATGGGATCTTCGTATTATAGTTTTGGTTTCTGTTGTTGTAATGACCTAAGTTTACTTTCAAAATTGGCAGAAGAGGATGTGTTTTGATTTGATAAGGAATGTAGTATTATAGGTTATATTGAATAGTTATTCATTACATGTGCATTCTTAGTAAATCTGTTTGAAGTGTGTTTAAGAATAGTTGTGATGAACGTATATCGAGGTGGCTGAATTTGGTTTATCCTATTCAGTTAATTAATTTAGTGATAACTTTAAAATAGATTGGGTGGGTTAATTTCACATAAAAGATAATTGGCCTTACCTATGACTTAAACCTATATGGTTAAGTACGAAGAAAAGGCATGTCTCTATTCAGTCAATGACAAGTAAAATAGAGAATACCGTTATATGATGACTAAGAGCATACCATATTTGGATGCAGAAACTTAGTGCCATAATGATGACACCTTAGAATATATGTGTTTCATTTATGAGTTATTCTTAGTGCGGGTTTAATTTAGCAATGCAAAGTAATTGTTTACTTCTTGCATATTATTACCAGATTTGCACTATGTTAGATGGATTAGAAATCTATTTTTGGATATCTATATGATGGTACTAACATGTATGTAGATGGATTTCGCTTTTAAACTCAGTATGTACTGGGCCCCTATTTGTGTTATGTTGCTTTCTGTGTGGTTTTCAGGTGCTTCGAGTTTCAAGTAGCTAAGGATGTTTATCGAAGTTACTTTTTGAATCAGTATTTAGGATTCCTATATTGGACATAGGTGTCAAGAAATGAAATTGTATTTCATTATAGTTCTGAACTCTTTATGTATTCTTATTGTAATGAAAATGTATTTGGACGATATTCTCTTTCATTGGGAACTTTTTTGTATAAGAGTGATTCAGTCCTTGTATTGAAACTTGTGTTGAGATGATTTTATAAAAAAAAATTATTGCGTTTATGGAATTGTATTTTGTTTTAGATTCTTTTGGTTATGTCTTGTGTGGCATTACAAGTAATCTAAAAAGTGACACAACATTACTTAGCCTTCCAACAAGTATTAATAATGAAACATAGTGAAATAAATTTTATTCCCTCCTTTATTTTCTACCCAATTTTCTTTCTTTTATTTTCGCACCAAATTTGTACCCATAATTTACATCCAAATCAACAATTTCTTAAAAATAAGTAGTAAAATTGAGTTTGCATTAGACCATTTGCTCCACATTTTACTCCTAAAAAAATTGAATGGTGACTGCTAAACAAAAAAAGTGCCACGTTTTGGCTGGTACTTCGTGTTAATATTATTGTAATAAAATAGTAGATATAATAGTATCAGTATAATATTATTATTAAAGTTTCAGATATAATAACATAAGCATGAAATATTCTAGTGTTAACAATACAACAATTCAAGATTTAAAATTATATTATTTATTTAGATTTATAAATAATTAATTTCACTTTCAAATAATTGTTATATTGTAATTTAGAAAAATTTAAATAATTGACTTAATATTACAAAATGGGGAGCCCTAGAAATTGTTTGTTAATATTGTTTTAAATTTGGACATGAGGATTATAGATTAACTTCTCCATGTTAGTAGCAATATTGGACTCAAATTATTTTAACCAATCATATCATCAGAAATAATTTAAAAAATATATTAATTTAAAAGATCACATATCAATTATACAAAATATTAAAAAATTATATTAAGAAATATAATTAAATTTAATTGGAAGAGATTAAAAAAAGTCACTTAATCATTAATTAAAGCTAACAATTCATAAAATATTGCAATAATACATAATTATTTACAAAATTTAAAAAAAATTAAAAATTTCATTTTTAATTTTAAAAAAATTTAGAAAAACTATTAAGTTATTTATTTGTTTGTTTAGAAATAAAGATGGTGAAATTTTATTGGATGATTAATCATAATATCAAATTTTCTTTTCAATTTAAAAATTAAAAAATATTACATTTATAAAATAGAAATACAATAAATTGTGTTTAATAATTTTTTAAAAAAATTACTAATTTAAAAAGTTCATAAAATAAGAGTTACATTGACATATACATGAAGTATCTATTTCCAAACTATAAAACATATAAATGATAGAGAATACAAAGATATATATTTTAATTATTAATAATAAAAATATATCATTCTAATTTCAACCAAATGTTAAAATAAATATATCTAGAATATTAGAAGTTTCTATTAAAAATAATAATTTGATTGTGAGGCCTCGCCTCGACCCTTCGTAGCCTTAGTTGTTATTTTATTATTTTGATACTCATGACTCGAGATGTCGAGACATTATCAGATACTTGAACATATTATATTATTTCATGCTGTGTGATGTTACTTTCAGATATCTGATGTTTGTCATTTAATGTTTTATGTATATGTATGTCGATGAATTTAGTAAGAGGTAGGATTAACATTTTGGTTTAAGATATTTTAAATGGTTAAGAATTGAATAAGATGAGAGGAACCTTGATTGATGTATGTTTCAATTTATGTGAAATTCTGATACGTATATATGTACATGTGATTTTCAGGACTACTGATGTGTGCAATGAGTGTGCAGATATTTAGTTGAGGAAACCGACAGAGGAACATAACTGATCTCTATGCGCTAATTTTGGAAACCTTCTTGTTCGTAATTCACGTATTGTACTGTGAGATGTATGTATGTATCTTTCTGTGTTCAGTGAATGTTAGTGTTCGTAATTATGTTCTTTTAGTCTCGCTTGACACTCGTAAATTGTTTATGTTCTTCAGTGCACTGATTAAGGTTAGTTGTTTAACCTTGGACCCAAGATGGTTTAAGTTAGTGTCAGTTTGCTGCTTGGGTTCTTAATCAAGTTTAGTCACCCTTAATCCTGATTAGTGCTTAATCTGCATTGTTAGAGTAGTTAGATGGTCCTATTTTATTCCTAAATTTTGTTTGGCTCTAAACCTATTCCTAAGGCTTCAAAACATGATATAATTATACCCAAGGGGTATGGCTATGGGTTAGGGGTCTTTTCCAACCCCTAAGCCCCTTTTTTTGACTTTTGAGGTCACTCAAAAAGTCTCTTTTTGCCTTTGTGCAAAAATTGACCATGGTGTTATCTTGAGTTATCTCACCTCATCTCCATTTAGGGTTTAACCATAGTGTAGGTTGAGTTAGGAGTTTCTAGAATTGCAAGTGGGTGGGGTAGTTATTGAGCCCTTGGGTGGTTGAGTTGGAGGCCTATTTAGAGGCCCTTCTTGGACTAGTAGAGGTTGTTACCCAATCTCTACATTTAGAGAGGAGTTCTTGAAGATTGAAGCAAGGAGAAGGAAACTCTACTCAAACTTTTTCATTGCCATTACCTCTTTGTGAAGGTTGGAATTCTCATGTCCCTTGTTCAGATTTCATTCTTGTTTCATGCTTATGCTACCTTGTTGTTTCAATGTTTGTATGTTTATGGGTATGTTGGGAAGCCTTGAAAACCATGTTATTTTTGGATGATTTCTTTTCATGTTTATGTTTGAAACTTTGAGATTTTCTTGCATGGGAGTTTTGGTATTACTCACCCTTGGAATAGGGCAGAAGTGACCAATTTTGGGAAAGGTCTGTTTAGTCGGACTCCAACCAGTGTAGAGTCTCTTCTCAGGATGAGAAGAGGGAGAAAAGGTAGGGTGTTATGGGCCCCTACCTGCCAGCACAAACCTTGTATGATTATGGTATGTTGAAATGGAAGAATGGAAGTTCTTGGTTTATAGCCCCGATTGGGCATCTGTTTGGTGTTGTGCTTGACTTCTCCTGGTTGGAAGAATCCATCTTTTCCTAGTATTGATTCATTGTGAATCTTATAGTGATAACCTTGTGTGAATATGCATGTTTGAGTTGTTCTTGGTCATGCTTTTGGTCACCTGATCAGATTCTGTTCCCTCCAAGGTACTAGAATATGATGCAGAAATTGTTATGAATCCCTTGATGAGGGTCATGAAGAAAATCCAATTAAAATTGTTGTAATTTAGGATTGAAATCCTATGTAAGTTGTATTTCAAACTTTGTTTTAATGGCGACGAAGCCGGGTTTTCTTCCCGGTTCTTTCCCGGCTGAGCCTTTGAATCAGGTTTGCCAATAAAATTGGTGTTTGAGTAAAATTGTTTAGCTTGTGATTTAATCGTAATTTTAAATTGAATGGATGCACATCAAAACAGGATGGAAATAATGAAATTAACTAGGAAAATTTCAAGTTTACTTCTATGTTGGAAACGAAAATTATATCATGGATGTAGATTCAGTTTGATT
Organism: Cupressus sempervirens; assembly: GCA_028749045.1. Taxonomy (NCBI): domain Eukaryota; kingdom Viridiplantae; phylum Streptophyta; class Pinopsida; order Cupressales; family Cupressaceae; genus Cupressus; species Cupressus sempervirens. The sequence continues at coordinate 368,176,799 of CM053792.1, read as the reverse complement.
GAGAAAATTATTAAGTTTTTCCTTTTATGATAAATATGAAAATTTATGTTAAGGATAGAAAAATGATTATAGATAATAGTTCTATTTAGGGTGTTTAGGAGATAAAATTCAATCATGTATTTATAAGATATAAAATATTGTATCAATGTTTAAAGCTATTCAAAAAAATATATACCTTAAAAAAAAATATACACATGGCTTTGAAATCTATACTTAGAAAATTTTCAAAATATATGTTGCAAGAGAGTAAACTCTCTGCTTTTTGTATGAGAAATTCAAATTCATTCTTTTGGTAACAGAGAATCAAAAGATTCTCTAAAAAGATTCTTTTTGCTTATTAAAAAATTAAATTAAAATTTAAAAACAATAATAAAATAAAAATCAAGTAAATAAAATATCTTAGTTATATTAAATATCCTAAATATCCTATCCTTGCTACCTATAAAACTTTATAACATCAATGCATTTTCCATCACATTGGGGGACGTCAGATTTGGAATGAATATTTAATAAGGTTTAATTAAAAGTTTGTGGTTGCAATGTTTTTAGTCATCATAATGATGATGTCACCCTATCACATCCAAAATTTTTGCAGACCATGGAAAAGTTTATAATTTGTTTTTGGAGCTTTGTTTTATTTTCTCCCTAGCAAGTTTGGGCATTGGTTTTATTGGGCCTGTCATGAGTACCACCCACGTACCTTGACCAAGGCAAATGGACTGCGTTTTGTAGACCTTGGGCTACGTGGGGTAGCCTTGAAATCTGCCCAGGCATGTATGTTGGGAGGGAAGTCTAGGGTGATGGATGGATGTGATAAGTGGGGAAGGAAACCCACTTGTTAAGTGGGCTAGGTTAGTTAGGTTAGGTGTTAGTTAGATTTAGGGTGTTAGAAATAGGGTTAATGTTAGATTAGTTTTAGTTGTTAGTTATAGTGTTTAGCTTAGTTGTTTAGTATGTTAGTAGAATATTGTTAAATTTAAATTGTGTTTTGTTTGTTAGTATTAGTATTAGGCTTGGATTTAGTTAGTTTTAGTTTTAATTATATAGTTGTTTAATTATGTTTGTTTATATATATATATATATATATATATATATATATATATATATATATATATATATATATATATATATATTAGTAGTATTAATTTATTAGCATGTTTTAGAAGTAGTCGTTAAAGTTAGTTTAAAATGTAATTAAGTTTAGAATTATGACTAGTCGATTATATTAGATTTAGTTAGTTTTATTTTTTTAGATTAATTTAGTTGTTTTAATATTAATGTTATTTATTTAGTCTTGTAATATATATTTTTTAGTTTCAATTCAGATATATGTAAAATTGAATTTAGTATTTAATTTAAGTTTAATGTTAGTATTTAATAGTATCTTGTTAATTTGGTTTTAGTAAATTGTTTTATCAAATTAACTTAGTTTTAAGATAGTTAGCAGTAGATGTAAATATTAATGGATTTAATTAAAGATGGTTAGTTCCATGTATTTTATTTTAATAGACCAATTAATAATTTGTTTAATTAATGATCTAATATCTAAAGTTATTCGAATAATTTAGAGATATTGTATGCAAGTATATAAAATTACCAATGTGATAAAACTTTTAATTTAGAAATTTGATTGTTAAAATAATTAACCGAGTTAATGATGAAAGATAAATTAATGATAAACTCATGCGAAAAGATTATAATCTTAAGATGTAATGTAGAGAATTGTACTTAAACTGTTATCAATCTTTTCAACTTAGAGCACTTCAATTAATCATTATAATTAAAAAAAAAAAAATTGTGTGTTTTTGCCCTCGTAGTTTGGGCATGACATTGATTCACTAAAAAATAAATAAAGAATTATAAATATTAACATTTGTTACAATTAGTATGTTCCTTTAAATAATAATAATAAAGTATTTTAATTAGTGGAGATTCATTAATTAATATACTCCAAGTCAATACAAAAGTACATAGTGGCAAAATTTGTTAGTTTAGATAATTTTACTTATAAATGTAAGATTGTAATTCTATTTAGAATATTAAATTATATTATAGAATCACAATTAAGAAATATATATACACTATGCATAACCATGTATGTGTAGTTCTGATTGAGTAACAATATAAACAATTGCTATTTGTCGAAAGTTGTAATAGTTTAAGATTAAAAATTTAATAGTTAGAAAATAGTGAGTTGAGGTAAGTTATAATAGTTTAAGAATAAAAATTTAATAGGTAGAGAATAGTGATGAAAATTTAATATAATTTAATCAATATTTGTTTAGGATTAAAAAAACTATCTTCATACATATTTCAATAAATATTTGAAGAATAATAATTTGTTTAAAAAATTATAATTAAAAAAATTATCATATAAGTGTAATGTTAGAATTCACTTATTCTCTTTAAATTATTAAAATTAAAAACAATTATCATTCAAACTACATATATTATTTTATGACATTAAAATATTTTTGAATTTATAATATATAACTATTATAGCTAAAAATTTGTTTGATAAGTTTTATGAGTTTGATATAAGTCTTATGTGTTTCATAGTTTATATACATTTCATCTTAAATATAAGTAGTGGTCCATAGAAATCCACTCCTATAAGACTAAAATAATATGAGCCAATCAAACTAAAGTAAAATATTTTTCATTATTTTAGAAATTAAGATTTGATAGATAAACATTAGAAAAAATCAAAAGATTAAATTAATTATAAAAATACGTACATTTAATTAGTTGAAGTAGGAAAAATTAATCACTTGTGTTATGCACAAGTGATTGCAATAGTATGTGCCTCTAGCAAATACAATAATACATTAGTTTATTTGTACATCAAATTGACTAGATTAAGAAAATGACAGGACTTTGAATTGTATTTTGAAGATCAACAATATTTGATAGTAAGACAGTCCCTTGGGATTGTAATTAAAATTAGAGAAAGTATTTTAATTTGAAATATATTGTAAAAAGATAATTTAAAATTAAATTAATTGAAAAAATAAAACTAAATAAAAACTAAATTAAGTAAATAATTTAAAGTAGTTAAGAAAATCAATAGTTGTAAATTAAATTTATAAAGAAATCAATATTAATATTGAACTCATAATCAACTAATAATTTCATTATTATTATTTTAAAATTGTCTTAATTTATTAATCATAAATATAGAATAGTATCATTTAGAGTAACTATTTGAAACAAATATTGTACATTTTATATTGCTAAATATTTTACATGATAAAATCTAATTGTGTATTTAATGAAATTATATTATTTCAAGAATAAAAAATCAACAATTTATTAGATGCTTAAAGATGTGATAAAATGAATACACAAACAATAGCATAATATAATTGAGTGAGGAGAAATATAACATAAAATTTATAACAAATAATATTTCTTTATCACTCTTTTTGTCTTTGCACAAAGTGAGATTTAGGTAGGTTATTTTAGGGGTGTGACTAAATTGTTCTATGGTCGTGAGCTTATAGTTAATTAATGTTAAAATATAGATAATGACATTGAAGGGAGATAACGTAAATGAGATTTATTGTTGTGGCAACTATTTGCAGTATGAGTTAGCTAATGTCCACAATAAAATTATTAATTGAAGGAGTGAATTTATAGAATGAAAAATAACAAAATAGAAGAGACCCAAAAGATAGAAAATAATAGATTAATGCAAAAAGAAAGAGTAAAACATAAATGATCCATGAATAATAGCATAATGATGGAGACCCACAAAATTGCATATGAATAATAAATAAATAAAAAAGAGAATAAATGTGATATTATTTCCTCCTAAGACCTTATCATACCAATTTCCAATTTTTAAAAAGCAATTATTAATTAAAATATTGACACATTTGATTTAACAACTCATTCAAAATAAATAGTATTATTTAGATATAGAGATAAAGAGATACCTACAATTGATTTAGCAATTGATAAAGAGAGATATCTACAAAATAAATCTATAATTTAAATATAACTAGCAGTTGTACATTTTTGTATGTACAACGATTAGCTGATAGGAAATTTATCTTGTACTAAGAAGGAAACTGCTAACAAAAATATTAGTAGAAGGAAAAAAGATGAGCTTAAATAACATGAAGAAAATAGTGGAAGTGGTTTACTTAGATTTGGTTCTAATTGAATGGAAGTAACATTCTAAATAATAAAAGTTACTTTTTTAAAAGAATAAAATAGATCTAGCTATTATATTTAGAAATCTAAGAATGTGCTACAAGCTTAAATAAAGATAGATAATATTGTAATTGGATCTAATCTAACACTTATTTCAAAACACATAAGAAAAACTATTTAATGACATCTCAAAGAACTCAATGAAAACATGATATTCAATCAAGGTATTAATTTCATTGCACAAAAAGAAAAAGAAGCCTTCTTCATACAAATTTAATGGATATGTTAAAACAAAAGAAATTTATCAACTTTAATTAAATTTGAGAAAGAAATCAAAAACTTAATTAGGATAAAACTGACTTGTAAAATTTAGAAACTTGTCATTATCTAAAAAAGGAAAAAGAGTGGAAGTTTCACTATTGGAGGGTTGTAATGCCCTGCCAAGGGATCCAAAAGAATTAACCTGAAATTTAACTAAGTTCGCTAAACATTTTTTTTTTTTAGTAAGAAAGTATAACATACACATCAAACACATAGTAGCAGAAGCAATGGCATGTAATCATCAACAAACATACATAACAGGTTACATTCCTTAAGGATCCCAAGACGTTGAGTCACATTTAAATTTAATCTAATCTTAAGTCTAACAACTAGCACATCTACATGAAAGAATAATCAGAAAGTCCAATGTCCATATAATATACATTTATTCCGAATGCCTCTTGGCAAATTAATTCAGAATGCTCAATCATCCACTGTACATGTCACAGGGTATGAAAGGCTTAAAAGAATATACATATGTAAAAAATAGAAATGCATCAACCTCCACGAATCCATGATAAAAAGTATAGTAAAATAATTGAAACTAATAACATACATGATACATCCCTCAATCATAAAAGATATAAAAATCTAATAGACTAGAATAAGGCATAAGTAAACAACATCATCTAAATGTGATAAACAAGCATACCAAGAAGCTCCAACCACGGTGACTACAAACGGATCTCAATGGTAAGAGTAATAAAGCACTACCACTTGATCGCGTGGAACCTAAATGGCTCACTCCCACCACGCTGAGGAGATAGTCTCAAGTCCCAAATAGGATATCACATCACATACCATAGTACTCTCTAAGTCCAGGAATCCTAAAAGTATACTAACTCAAAGGTTCCAACATAAAGATCGACATCTAGACCTAGAGGCACCACAAAGACACGTAGGAAACCTACTATGCAAGTGGGAAAGTGTCATCGCAAAAGTCACGTAGAAGTTACCCAAGCAATCCCTTAGGAATCTTAGGTCCCTAGTGATCCCTACGGCCACTAGTATCCTCTCGAACTGACGAGGCATACTACGAAATGCAAGGTTGCAACCAAGCATTCTCTCTACCCCATCCTAGTCTGTACTAGCACTCAAGGCATGGGAGAGAACATACAATTATCTTGTTAGGTTCATTTTTCTCTCATTTAGTGTAAATTTTTTCACTTATTAAAACAACTTACAATGGGTTTACATTAGAAGCCTCTTAGGGCCCCGACCCCCATTGCAAGCCACTTCCTGACACTACACATAGATAACCTACCCTAGGCTCATGAAATCACAAATCAAAGAATCATAATAAAATCACCTCAGCCCTATACAAGTGACTGGAAAGCATCAAATGTTAATCATAATAATCACAACAGTTCTCTGTCAACAACTGAAGACATCAATGATCAATCACAATATCCAATGGTTCTCCAATGAGCAACCGACAAGTATCCCAATAATAGATCACAATACTGATCAAAGACTCCAAAATGGTCAAGTCAAACATGTCACAACAAGACATCATCAAGAAAAAATCACTCAAAACACATCAGTCCTCTCAAAGCGACTGGAAAGCGATCCAAGTATAACTGATCGATGACTCAAAAATGGTTAAGTCAGGTAACTCAAATACATACACCTCTATGATGTGATGATTTTACTGTTTGTTATTGCTTTCCAATTTCCTTGTGTGAAGCTAAGGTGTATGTATTTGAGTTACCTGACTTAACCATTTTTGAGTCATCGATCAGTTATACTTGGATCGCTTTCCAGTCGCTTTGAGAGGACTGATGTGTTTTGAGTGATTTCTTCTTGATGATGTCTTGTTGTGACATGTTTGACTTGACCATTTTGGAGTCTTTGATCAGTATTATGATCTATTATTGGGATACTTGTTGGTTGCTCGTTGGAGAACCATTGGATATTGTGATTGATCATTGATGTCTTCAGTTGTTGACAGAGAATTGTTGTGATTATTATGATTAACATTTGATGCTTTCCAGTCGCTTGTATAGGGCTGAGGTGATTTTATTATGATTCTTTGATTTGTGATTTCATGAGCCTAGGGTAGGTTATCTATGTGTAGTGTCGGGAAGTGGCTTACAATGGGGGTCGGGGCCCTAAGAGGCTACTAATGTAAACCCATTGTAAGTTGTTTTAATAAGTGAAAAAATTTACACTAAATGAGAGAAAAATGAACCTAACAAGATAATTGTATGTTCTCTCCCATGCCTTGAGTGCTAGTATAGACTAGGATGGGGTAGAGAGAACGCTTGGTTGTGACCTTGCATTTTGTAGTATGCCTCGTCAGTTCAAGAGGATACTAGTGGCCGCAGGGATCACTAGGGACCTAATATTCCTAAGGGATTGCTCGGGTAACTTCTACGTGACTTTTGCGATGACACTTTCTCGCTTACATAGTATGTTTCATACGTGTCTTTGTGGTGCCTCTGGGTCTAGATGTCGATCTTTGTGTTGGAACCTTTGAGTTAGTATACTTTTAGGATTCCTGGACTTAGAGAGTACTATGGTATGTGATTTGATATCCTATTTGGGACTTGAGACTATCTCCTCAGCGTTGTGGGAGTGGGCCATTTAGGTTCCACGCGGTCAGGTGGTAGTGCTTTATTACTCTTACCATTGAGATCCGTTTATAGTCACTATGGCTGGAGCTTCTTGGTATGCTTTTTTATCACATTTAGATGTTGTTTACTTATGCTTTATTCTAGTATGTTAGATTTTTATATCTTTTATGATGGAGGGATGTATCATGTATGTTATTAGTTTCAATTATTTTACTGTACTTTATATCATGGATTCGTGGAGGTTGATGCATTTCTATTTTTTACATATGTGTATTCTTTTAAGCCTTTCATACCCTGTGACATGTACAGTGGATGATTGAGCATTCCGAATTAATTTGCCAAGAGGCATTCAGAATAAATGTATATTATATGGACATTGAACTTTCTGATTATTCTTTCATGTAGATGTGCTAGTTGTTAGACTTAAGATTGGATTAAATTTAAATGTGACTCAACGTCTTGGGATCCTTAAGGAATGTAACCTGTTATGTATGTTTGTTGATGATTACATGTCATTGCTTCCGCTACTATGTGTTTGATGTGTATGTTATACTTTCTTACTAAAAAAAAAAATGTTTAGCAAACTTAGTTAAATTTCAGGTTAATTCTTTTGGATCCCTTGGCAGGGCGTTACAAGGGTTGTGATGTTAAAATTATTTTTTTAAAAAACAAGAAGGAAAGTTTGATTACCAAAAAAGAGTAAAGTTTCATTATCAAAATATCCTAACTAAAAATTATAAAATTATTTATTGTATTTTTTTTAGTTTAGATAATTCAAATTCAAAGTTAAGATTGATATTATATGCAACATATTTTATTAAGGCAAGTTCATCATAATATTAAAATAAATTATATAAATTTATAATTTATTTTAATTTTTTATATTTAATTTTTATATTTAGTTGAATTTCCTTATTATAATGAGTTTTAGTTTTACAATTTAGTTGCTAAGGTGGGTTAAATTAGGATATGCACAAGATAAAAATACTTTTTGCAAAAATCGAGCAAATGTGAGGCCAAAAAATTAAGAAACTATCTTTGTGGTAAGAAAAAGTAAGTTCAAACAATCATATTTATTATTTTTTATAATATGTGAATTGAATCTGTAAATATGTCAACTTTAGATAACTTCAAATTTTGATAAAATAGTTAATTTTATTAGTGCAAAATATAGTTGAATACAATGATATAATAAAAATAAATTTAACCATACATTGAAATAACTAAGAATAAATAAATTTGTCTTCAATTATAACTTTAAATAATTAAAATTAATTTGATAAATATCAAATATCAAAATACCTCAATAATATTTATAGTTTTTAAATTAAAATAATTATTCTTTAATGTGAAAATAGAAATTTAAATTATACAACACTGAACAGTTTTAAATATTTTAATACTACACCACTCACAAGTTTTTATACAACACCCAAATCATCCATGTCTCTTTATAATATTTGGCAAAAAAAAAAAACTTTTGAAGGTGTCAATAAATAAACAAGAAGCATTTCACACTCTTGAATAATGAAATATGTTATTAAATTCTACTTAAAATGTCTAATTGAAAATCCCTAAAATTTATATTCTTCATCCTATTTGCATAAATACTCTTAAGTTTAGTGGTTAGTACAAAAAGAGGGTGTGGAAAATGTAGAAATTATTGATTATAATGAAGACATAGACTCAAAAGATGAAATAAAATAAAGTAAGGTTCAAATTGAACAAATTTTATTTGCTTAATTCATTTTTTCTATAAAGAGTTGCATGTTTTCTCATGTGTTCATTAAAACAATAATTTTGTTTTGTCCATACAAAATAGAACATTAGTTTTTTAACAAAAATAAAATATTTTCAATTTCAAAAAGTTTTTGGAATATATTAAAAGACCCATACAAATAAAAAAAGATAAGGATAAGGAGATTGCTACCAGAATTCAATATGATTTTTGATTCATTTGTACCCAAACAAAATTAGTATTGAGAACATGTTTACAAATGCCCATTGAAAGTAATAACTCATGACTTATAAAGTCTATGCTGATGAGTTTTAAAACAATAAAATCTAATGTGAGAATTAGTAAAGCAACTATGTGTAGTGGAATTAAGCTGGACAAAACCCCTGTAAGCCAAGCCTGTCAAGAGAAGGAATGAAAATACCAATTAGGAAAGCACCCGCCACACAAAACATCTCTTCAACCATTTGCTTGAAGGAAAGCACTCCATTCAATTTTTTGGCAGCATAGATCATGGCAAAAACTTCTTCATCTTCACAAATCCATTCTATTGACTCTGAGCAACTCCACCATCATGAGCTTTCTCATTTGTTGAATTCTTTTGAAAAAATTAATCTATAACTGTTTTAAGGCCAGCAAAGACATGCAAAAGATTTGACATAAGTTTCTAAATTAGAAAAAGTAGAAACAAATCATATAACTAATTATTCAAAATGAAATGAATTAGAAAGAAATTTGAAGAAAATACAAGAAAATTAGAAAAATTCTAAAATGATTGGAAAGTAGTTCAAAATAACTGAAAAAACTATTTTACGACTAGGGCTAACAATTTTCTAGCAAAAAATTGTAAAAACTGGGAGCAAAGCTTCCAAATATAAGCCTATTGGCTTAATTAACAAAAAAATATTATATGGTTAGATTAAATTAACAAGAAATATATATGATCCCATGATTGAATATTGATAATTGAAAAATGAAATTCTAACCTTTTTCTCCAATCTTTTGTATTAAGAAAAGAAAATCTCAAAAAAGAAGTTTCTAAATAAAAAAAATTGATAATTAGAAAGAAAAAAGCCAAAGTTAGATATTTCTAAAATTAAACTTTGATTTTAAAACAACTTTCATACTTTCTATTAAAAATAAAGTTCAATTTCTTTATAAGATACAATCATTTCAACCAATCAAATTCAAGATAAATGAATATATTTTATAAAATAAATAAAATATGATAGAAAATAACAATACTTTTCTTTAAAATAAATAATAATACATTAGAATTTTAGTTATTAATTGACTCCAAACCAATGCAATAGTATTGCCTTCACACAAGTAGTAATAAGCCTAACACCACCATAAAGAACTACAATCCTTCCAATTGGTAAATTTAGATTAATTTTTTAATTTTTTTAAAAAAAATTAATTTAGTTTTAATACCTCACAATTGATGGTAAAGCATGGCACCTTTTCTAAACACAAAAGAATGAAAAAAAAACTATTGTTGGTTGGCTACCCTTAAACATCACACGCTAAGGAGAAAATTAAGCTTGGAAAAAATAAGTCATCTTTGACTATTTAACACTTTTAGTGTTTGAATGAAGCTTAGTGTGTGATGTTTAAGGGTAGCCAACCAACAATAGTTTTTTTTGAACTATAAAGCACCTCTCAATTTTAACACTTTTAAAACAATGGTAGCCACCATTCAAAACAAAAATACTTTCAATCCCAATTAATGGTGTGATAACTTTAACAAAGATTTTAAGTTTTTATTAATTATTTCAAATGGTAGGAATAAAATTTGTTACCGTATATCAGAATATCTAAAAATAGTCTTATTAAAGTAAAACAAAGATTTGAAAACATTTAAGAAACAATAATGAGCCCACGATAAGGCAAGAGCCTACAACACAATGGTAAATTGTGAGCCTCTTAATTTGGAAGTCTTAGATTCGAATTTACTCAAGCTTAGCTTATAATCAAAATAATGAATCACAAAAAATAACAATATTTGACCTTGGCTTCAGCCTCTTACCAATAAAAAAAAAAATAATGAACCCACAATAAACTATGAAGAGTACTGTTCAGCTACTCCAATCAAATATTCATACAATTGTTGTTTTGATCATAGAATCCATCTATCTTAAATCTAATATTATTTTATACAAGAATTTTGAAAGAAAAAATCTATAAACATATATGAGTCCATTTCTCAACAAAATTTATCAAAGTTGATGAAGATGGTTATTGTATTACACATAGTTTTTCTCTTATTGTCTTCTCCTAAATGATACAATGTATCAATCCAAACAAACAACTAAACTATTCTTCTTTGACCATCTAAAATTCTCCACTGGTCTGAAGAAAAGGAGGCCTAGTGAAGCATGTGCCACAGCAGAAAAGCAGAATCATGTTGACACGCAATAGAAAAGTCTGTATGACCATTTAACTCATTTATATCATTCTGTCTAGTGATGAAGGTTTTAAATTATCACATTCAGTGTTTTGTACGCAAATGAAGCCAAATTTTCCATCCATCTAGATTTTCAAAACATTCTTTCATCTACAGTCTTCTGACTCCATGCACACGTCATCATATCACCATTCAGATTTGCAAGCCAGAGCTTAACATGTTTTATGCTGACTTTGACTATAACGAGATATCAGATATATTTTCCAAACTCTACTCATTAAAACTTCTTGCAGACATGCTTGACCAACATAGATTTTCCTTTATGTGGGGGACATTTGCATATGGTAAGTCTAGTCATACTTGTGCTAAGATAAATAAAATATCAGTATTTTGGGACATTCACATATGGTAGGTCTGATCATAAGTTTGTGCCTAAGATAGGCCAATGGTTGTAACTATAGATAAAGACTTCTTTGAAATTGTTGTAATTGTGGGTATTGATAAAATAGCTCATCTGACTTATCTCTCTCACTTACACTATCTCTCTCACATGTGTATATATAATTTAATATTCTCTCTCACTTACACCATCTCTCACATATGTATATATAATTTAATGTTTAAAAACATTTAAAGTAATTTATAAGTATAAATTCAATTGAATATTAAATTTGATATTATTAAAATTAATTTCTAGTTGTTAGACAAAGATATTAGTATAAAAATGTAGCTTGAATTTTTTTTCAATTGAATTGATCATTTGGCGATTGAATGTATGGATGTTAAATTTGAAATTATAGTGAATTTGAATAATTGGATATAAAAGTTGATACAATTCTATTAAGATTGATAATATAATATATATTTGTAAACTTACATGGAATTTATAATAGATATCAAGTATATGGATTTACATTGATTTGTGCCTTTTTTTTAAAGAAAATCTCCTCTTGAAGTTTCTACTCCTTCAACCCCCTTGCTAATTGTGACTATTCTCTTCCTAAATCCTTTGAGAGATCACAATCCCAAATTTGGTGAGTGATATCATCAAGAGATACTTGAATATTCCTATTGATAACATGAAGGTTCCCAAAGACCAATCTATACCATCTTTTAAGTTGCAATTTCAAAAACCATAATTTCTTAAAAAAGGAATATACAATAGTACCATAAGTAGGCCCACAATGTCTCCACCACTCGATCATTAAGTCATGAAGCTTGACGAGCATGAAATGAAACTGAAAATGAGGATTCTTAGGAACTCTAAAAGAAACTACTAAAAATTTAATTGTCCAAGATCATAAACTCTCAAGTCACAGATCTTATAATTCACAATCAAATCACCATCGAAATGGTAGAAGGAGACTAGAAATCTATCTAACCATATATTCAAAAGTAGAATCTTGTCTGCATAGTCTAAATTAGTCCAAGTATGCAACCCCTTTGATAGTTTGAGATGAATTAAATCAAGGAAGACCATATGAAAGAGATGAGAAGAGGGACCTAGCCTAGTCAATCCTTTCTTTTTTCTCTTCCAAAATTAATAACACATAATTAATTTCACCAATTAAAACTCATGGAAGATATGGAGCACATGGATGGACATACCTTAGTTGAGACCAAAGCATAACTTTTCAATGGATACCAATTAGAACATAAACATTAGTAACCATTGATAAGTAGGAGATAATTTCCACAACAAGTTAAATTGTGATATTGCTATCAGGATTTAAGTGTGTGATTTTTTGAGTCAAACTCATTGATCCATGTTTCATGAGTAGTGATTCAACATGAATCCATCTCTCATGAGAATAAATGAAATACTTAGCACTCATTGGATCTAGGTGATGCTCATAGGGGTGAAGCACTGAGACTTCCCAAGAGGTCACCCATCCTAGTACTACTCTAGCCTGAACATGCTTAACTACGAAGTTTCCTCCATGGTTAAACCCAAAGCTTGCAACCCCATTAGTAACCATATTAATATCTTCACATTCCAAGCTATAGACTACCTCAAAAATAGTGGAATGACATGACATTTTCCATAGTGGAACACTCTTCCTCAAATATTTGAAAAGAGATAGACCTCTAGAGAAACCCCAAAAATAAATGTGTTGACACATCCAAAATACTATGTACTAGGAGCATATTGATGCATGCAATCTACTAAAATATTAGTCTACTTGGTACAAAAGACATCCAAAGAATGAATTGCAACCAAATCATGAATAAATTTTTGTTACCATGTATTATTCAACCCCCTTACATTTCAAGAGGGAATAATTTTTGAAGATATCAATACAAATGAGCATTAATGGTTCTACCGACCTAGATTCCGCCAACAATTACCCAACTAATTTATTCTTCTCCTAATCCTTCTTGCAACCACCTTTAGAAAAAATCTCAAAAAGGACCTTTCTTAAGGGAATAGTACTACAATCCCAAATCATAAGAATAATATTTTCCTTTATTAGAGTCAAACACCTTATTGACCAAGCATGCCAAAATAATATCATCCTACAAGATTTTAGAATCATCTAGATCTCTAAATTTAGAAATGGTGGGAGACATCTAGGGATTTCGTAGGCATTCCAAAGATTTAATATCGTTAACAATTTCCTATTGCACACAATTCATTCCCATGATAATAGCCCCCTAACTCACATCAATTGGGATCCCTTCTTTCAAGGTGAAAGTTTCCAACAACTCAAAATAATTAGAACTGTTATAATTCTACCCATCTCTAAAATTCCTCTTTTGACATGTATCCCCTTAGTTGGAGAATAATCTAGAATAAATTTGTTGGCATATTCAGTAATGAATTAGTTTAGGTTTAGGTTAATAAAATTGTTAGTGTATTCATAAATGATGGAGAGGTAAAAGGACAGACCTATGCTACACTATTATAAAGGAAAAGGCTAACAAGAGTATAACTCTTCAACTTCAATGACATAAAAGTGGTATTATTATTTAGAATTTGAAAATGAAGTAAACTAATGAAATGTGTATAAGTGGCTGAAGTCTAGAATTAATATTCTTAATGATTATTTGGATTGAAAATTTGTATATATTTTCTAATTTTTATAGATGATTTTTTAGTTGCTGAAAAAAGCTGAAAATTAGGGGTCTAGTTCCCACCACAAAACTATATGGGAATAAGCTTTTTTCCCTTTGATCTCAAATTATGTTATAGATGACATAGTTAACAAGATCAATAAAAAATTAAATATATTTTTGACCTATATTTTTTCTTTTATAGCAATTCAAATTCCAACTTGCTTGAAATTGACAATTTCATCTCACACCACATTACTCATAACAAATCGATTCTAACTAAAAGAAAATTTATGCATTTTAGAAGAGGACTCTCTCATCTACAACATCATATTCTTTTCAATTTTTTTTTATATAATTCATTATTTTTTCTTTTTCAAAATCAACATCTTCTTGAGTGTTAAAATATGTGCTTGTAGTAATTTTTAATTACAATATACTATATCTAATTAAAATACTATAAACTCTATATTAGCATATTCTTGATTTTGAGATCTACAAAATAATGTCTATATATTATTTTAAAAATACCACTAAAAAGATTAAGAGTTATTGAAATGTCACTTTAGTGAAATAATTTTATTTCTTTAGTAATTGGACAGAAATTGGTATAAACATTCATTTAATATAGACATTTCCAATTGGAAAAGTGTGATAACTTATATAACTTGGCGAAAATGGATTTATCTAGATCATATTCTTGAACAAACTTGATTTTTAGGTAGAAATACTCAAATTTGGTCATTTTGATAAGTTATCCTTATTAGTATTAATCACAGACATAAATAATAGTTACATGCAAATATAGCCAATATCAGAAAATAATAAGTTGCACATAAGAGAACACAAGACATAAGGATTTAACACGGTTCACCTGATCCTTGGGTTACATCCACCAACAACATGTCCAATATTTATTCTTTTAGTGATTAGAACTTGATTACAATCTATAATCCCTTATAGCTCAATACTATTGTAAGAAGCTATTATCGCATCACACCTTATGTAATCCCTAACCCTAAGCCCTTTTATACAAGTATTTTTTCCCCTTTAGGGTTAAAATTAGTTACAACATGTTCGCCCAAAAATGTTGATAAAATATGGAGTATGTATAGTACTTCCCAAATTAGTCATCATAAACTAACAATCTCCCACTTGGGGACTAATCATGCTCCACACTAAACAACAATCTCCCACTTGGGGTTTGATCCTATAGCAATGTTGCTACTCCATGAGGCTCTCACTAGAATATCAAACCACCTTGGACTCAACTATTCTTTTATTTTGTTCAATCTAGAAGACCAACTGAAGCTGAAGAGGGGTTCAACCTCTCCCTTGTCACTACCTATGTAAACATATATGTTGGATTGTCATTTGTGTTTATCTTGTCTAGCTTTAACTATCCATCATCCAAAACTGGCCGAATGAAATGGTAGCACAATTGTATGTGTTTTGTCTTTGAATGAAAAGAGAATTTTTTTGCAAGATTAATGACACTCTAGGTATCTGTAAACAAATAACTATCCGTTTATGGGTGTCACAATTTTTCAAAAAGAAGTGAAGCCATATCATCTCCTTGGTTGCCTCTGTAGCAACAACATACTCTGGGTCCGTAGTGGATAAAGCATTCACTTTTTGTAACCTAGAAACCCAACTCACTACCCCAACAACAATAAATACATAACATGTAGTACTCAACCTGGTATCAATATTTCCTACCAAATTTGAGTCAACATAGCCCTATAAGTTAGTAGTAGATCACTCAAAATGTAAAAACTTACTGGACGTTTCTCTCAAATATCAGAGAATTTATTTGACTAAATTCTAATGCTCAATTCATGGATGACTCATACACCTGCTAATGACTCCCACTGCATTTGCAATATCTAGCCTTGTACACACCATAACATACATCAAACTTCCTATAGATGAAGTATAAGATACCTTCGACATCTTATTCTCCTCTTCTTCTATCTTTGGACACATCTCCTTAGTTAATTTCAAATGACCAGGTAAAGGTATGTCGACAAATTTAGCATTCTCCATAGAGAAACATTGCAACACCTTTGCAATATAATCATCTTGAAATAAAGTCACTTTTCTATTTTTCCTATCTCTACAAATCTTCATACCAAGGACTTGTTTTGATGCCCCCAAATCCTTCATAGAAAGTTAATGTGCTAACTATTGTTTTAACCCCTTAATATGATCCATGTTAGACTCAACTACAAACATATCATCAACATATAAACATAAAATAATGTAGCTATCATCATCCAACCTCTTAAAATAAATACAATGATCTAAATGATGCCTACTATATCTATATCCATGCATAAAACTATCAAATTTTAGATACCATTGAAAAGGTGCTTGCTTCAAGCAATATAAACTTTTCTACAATCTGCACACTAAGTTCTCCTCCCCTTTGACCTCAAATCCCTATGGTTGTGCCATATTTATCTCTTCATTCAAATAACCATAAAGAAAGGTTCTTTTAACATCAAGCTACTCCAATTGTAAATCTTCAATATCCAAAATTCTTAAAATAGTAAGAATAGATGTCATATTAACAACAAGAGAAAACATCTCATCAAAATCAATGCCCTTTTCCTATGAAATTCCTTTTACAATCAACCTGACTTTGAATATTTTCTTACCTCCATCCTCTTCTTTCAACCTGTAAACCCTTTTATTCTATAAATCCCTTTTACTTGTAGACAACTTGCATAAATTCCATGTCTAATTTTTCAGCAAGGAATCTATTTCTTCTTTCATTGTAGACTCCCACTGAATCTTTGTTTCCACATGCACAACTTCCTCATAACATTTAGGTTCACCGACATCTCTTAATAAATAGAATATAAAGAGGGAGAAAATATTTCTAGAGATCTACAAGTAGCCTTGTTGACCATATAAAATTTATTGAGGTGTGTGTTATTTGTTATTGCAGAGCATGAGGAACTATTGGAACATCATCTTTTGGAGTATCATCCAATACTACATAAGCATTTTCTTTCTTCTCATACTACTACAACATATCATTGTACACCACTTTCTTATTGAATTTGACATCCCTTCTTCTTACAATTTTACAATCTTCAAATCCCAAAGACTATAACCAAATTCATCAATGTCATATCCAACAAATACACATTTCTTTGACTAAGCTTCTAGCTTGGTTCTATTTTCATAATCAATATGTGCAAATGCTTCACAATCAAAGGTTCTTAGAAAAGAATAACTCACCTTCTTACCATTCCATGCTTCTTTTGGAATGCCATATCCCAAAGGAGTAGAGGGACCTTTATTAATAAAACATACAACAATATTGACAGCCTCTGCCCACATGTTTAAAGGTAGCCCAACATGTAACCTCATTCTCTCTACATGCTCTATTATTGTCCTGTTCATGCATTCAACCACTCCATTTTCCTGTGGAGTCCTTGGAATAGTTTTATGTCTATGAATACCATTAGTGGAGCAATAATGTTCAAATTCCTAACTGCAATACGCACCACCATTATCAGATCTAAGACATTTTAGCTTTTTACAAATCTCATTCTCAACCAAGCATTTCCATTTTTAAAAAAGTTTGAAATACATTAGATTTTTTCTAAGTAAATAAACCCATACTTTTCTAGTTGCATCTTTAATAAATGCAACATAATAATGAGAGAAACCAAGGGAAGATACTTGAGCTGGTCCCCATACATGTGTATGTACAAGCTCTAATTTCTCATTCTTCTCTTCCTTCCCACTCTTCATAAAACTAACTCTCTTTTATTTTCCATATGTACAAAACTTTCACAAAAATCCATATTGACACATTTTTGACTTGGTAAAACTTCCTTTGAATGAAGTAATTTTATACATTTCTCACTCATGTGCCCAAGTCTATTTTGTCATAGCGTTGTATCAGAATTGACAATAGCTATTTGTTCTACCTGCTCAATTGCACCAACTATTCCTGAATATTCATTTTTCTCTGAAACAATTAATGTAGAAGGAATAGTATGATGTGTAAAAATATAAAAGGTGCCTACTTTCACACCTTTTTCTACTACAAGGGAACCATTTGAAACCTTCCAATTTTTATCATTAAAAGTAACTATGCAACCCTCATCACCAAGTTTCCCTGCTGAAATTAAATTCCTAATCAACCTTGGAATATGTCTTACCTCATGAAGTAGCCAATAATTTCCATTCTACAACTTAATATTAAATTTTCCCTTTCTAAGTATTTGAAAAGGTTCACTATCCTCCAAATAAATAAGCCCAAAATCCCTTTGGACATAATCAATAAAACAATCTCTATGGGGTGTAGCATGAAATGAGGCCCTGAAAATCTAAAATCTAAGAATCATCAACACTTTCTAAAGAAAGAAGAAAATAATCCTCTTTGGATTTGTTAGTTATCAATTTTGTTTCTTGTTCCCTCCTAGTTTATCTCCTTTATTGTCCTCTAGATCGAGACCTCTTCCCTTTTGATTTTCTTCTTGATTTCCCATGATTTCTAGAATTACTTCCATTCTTAGACATTCTGCCTCTACTTTGTGCATTCAAAGCACTTCTTAATGCAAATCTACCTGAGGTTTTCCTAAAAAATTTCTTACTCAGAATAACACCAATCACATCATCAAATTTTAGGGCATTACATCTAGTAACATAATTACTCACAACCATTACCAAGCCATTCCAACTTTCGTGAAAAGAACACATAATCAAGAGAGCCCTAATTTCTTCATCAAAATTTCCATTCATAGAAGATAATTGACTAGTAATTATATCAAACTCATTTAAATAATCTACAAAATATCCACCTTCTATCATCTTCATATTAAACAAATGCTTCATGAGAAATACCTTATTTGAAGTAGAGGTATTTTCATACAACTTTTCTAGGGTTTGCATCAATTCTTTCATTGTCTTCTCTTTTGCAATGTTAAATGTCATTGATGGTACAGGCATAATTGAATACTTCCAAGTGCCTTTCTATCTAGAATCTCCCAATCCTCATCTGTCATAGCTCCTTGTTTCTTGGCTTTTCCTTCCAATGGCTTCCATAAATCTTTCTGATAAAGATAGTCCTTCATTTGCATTTTTCATAACTAAAAGTTCTTCTCATTAAACCTCTCAACCTTCAGCTTACCCTCGTTTACCATCACTCCCACTCAATTGTGAGATATTCTTGTAGAGGATAACTAAAAAATAACAACCTTTCTTTGATACCACTTATTAGGATTAACCATAGACACAAATAACAATTACATGCAAATATAACCAATATTAGATTACAATAAATCACACAGAAGAGAAAATAAGACATAGAGATTTAACATGGTTCACTTGATCCTTGGGCTACTTCCAGTAATAACAAGTCCAATATTATTATTATCCAGTGATTACAACTTGTTAAAATCTATAATCCCTTATAGCTTAATACTAATGCAAGAAGCAATTATCACATCACACCTTATGCAATCCCTAACCCTAATCCCTTTTATACAAGTATTTTTCAACTTTTTGGTTAAAATTAGTTACATCATGTCAGCCTAAAATATTGATAAAATATGGAGTATGTATAGTAATTCCCTAATCATTCACCACAAACTAACAATATCCCACTTGGGGACTGATTAGGCTCCACACTAAACAACAATTTCCCACTTGGAGACTGATCCTGTTGCAATGTTGCTACTCCACGAGGCTCCCACTAGAATATCAAACCACCCTAGACTCAGATGTTCTTTTATTTTTTCCAATCTAGAAGACCAACTAAAGTTGAAGGGCTCCCTTGTTACTACCTTTGTAAATATATCTACCAAGGAATTAGGAGCATGTATAGTACTTCCCTCATTAGTCACCATAAACTAACAAGCCTAAAAGGTGACACAACTTTTTACTTTTAAGAAGGACATGATGGAAAATGAGGGGAAGTTAGTAGTAGTGATGGGAACAAAAGTAAAGATCCATACGATAGTCGATTAGGTCCTCACATGAGAAGGAGAGGGTAGCACAATACATTGGGATCGGTGGGAATGTCAGTAACCATGGAGGAGGATAAGCTAGATGGATCATGACTATTGAGGAGGGCACAAGTGGACAAGGGATTTGGTTAGAGGTAGCCCACATAATAGTAGAATTATAGGGGAGAGAGAAGCTCATCTGTAAAGTGGATTAGGGAACTGGAGGATGAGGTTTAGTTGATGCACATCACAATGGAAGTTTGAGATCATAGTTTATCAAAGAGAGAGCATGGGGAGCTATTGTGCCAAAGGACATGGGAGTACCAAACTAGTCTCAATGGATAGGGTGATCAAAGGGAGTGATACAACCCCTAGGTAGGACACAAGATCCCCCCTCCCCCCCCTCCTCCTCCTACATAGGAGGGAAAGAGTCAATCATGAAGACTCAATCATAGTTTTTACTTAGGGCCATTTTGATAGTCAAGATTTTGTGACATTATCTAAATTTTAATCTCATTGTTCTCATATTTATACATTATGATATACATGACATACTCAATTTGACTATAAGTGTTGTATACTTGTCTTAACTAGTTAATGTTGCATCACGAATATGCATTTTTCTTTCAACACTTTCCTTCATACTCATGTGACGTTGATATGTATATGCTATTTTTATCTTTTCTAGTACCATGATGTATGAATGATTCTCTCACAAATGTGATTCTCTCATGTATGTTATGAACTTTATAATTTGAAAAATTAGTATTTTGGATGAGATCGAATAGGATGATATGATTAAACCCTTGGATTGTAGGATAAAAGAGAGGTGACAATGAGAAAAACACTAAGATATGATAAAGACGCGATCAAGAAGTGAAGAGAAGGTGTGAAGACAAATGCATTTGACTAACAAAGACTCTTTGCTCACTCAAATGAAAGATGTAAAACCTAATATAAAATACAATGTTTGGTTTGCAAGGGTCACTAAGTAGGTCCTTATTTTTATAATTGATCCTTATTATGGGACATTGCAAGATCATACAACCATAACTAGTGAAAGTACAGAAATAAAGATATGAATATGATCTATATCAGATAGGGTGTAGGAACCTAACATAAGTGTCAAAGACATAGAGGTCAAGATGAATCACCATTAGATTCCTTGTTAATGTAGAAATAGTATGCTTTTATTGAGACATAAGTGTCAAGATGGCCATAAGAATGATCTTGTAAAACAAAAATGATGTAAAAGTGAAGGACATAGCTCAAAATCACCTTAATGTCCAAATGAATTGGGTCAAGGTATATGTGACATTCCAATCAAGAGGAGGTACTTATCATAGACGCTTGCTGTACTAGAACACATAGGATCATAAAAACTACATCCAAGGGTAGAAGATAAAGAAATTATTCTCCATGTCCCTAATCCTCTATTGAGTGACATCCTAGAGAGTACCAAAAATAATCAATAACAAGTATCAAACAAAGAAAACCCTCAACAGTATCTCTATCATTTTAGTTTAAGTATGGTGTGAAAAGATAATTATTGTTGACTCCCTAGAACTTATTCCTATAAGTGAGAGAGATTACACAATCCCAAACTACTAAAAAAATGTACATTCATGATAATTTATTTGATAAGTGTTAAGAAACACTCAATGGCAACATG
Organism: Cupressus sempervirens; assembly: GCA_028749045.1. Classification (NCBI taxonomy): domain Eukaryota; kingdom Viridiplantae; phylum Streptophyta; class Pinopsida; order Cupressales; family Cupressaceae; genus Cupressus; species Cupressus sempervirens. The sequence continues at coordinate 368,154,907 of CM053792.1, read as the reverse complement.
GGAAGTGTTGAGAAAAACTATTGGGGTGGTGTTTGAATCATCAAAATGTCCAAGAGACCAAAGATGCCATGAGATATGGCCCCTAGACCCAGAGATCAACCATCTCCATACCAAGGAGGCACGTAAATGACAAAAGTCAAGTGGTTCATGGACAAAACCACAATATGAGAGATGAAAGTACAAACATCCCAAGTAGCATTTATTTCCAGGTTTTCACCACTTGGAAGGACTCTCTTTCTTTTTCCAATAATCTTTGTATTTTTTTGATATACTAATTTTTTTGGTGATGCATCAAAGCACTTATTACTAGGTTTTCACTTAGATGATAATTTTTTCAGTACATTTTATGATTTTTATGATTCTTTTACGATCATAAGTGATGTACTAGAGATATGGATGAAAAGAGTGTCAAGTGTAGAACTTCTTGAGATGGAGAATATTGAAAGACTTAGGAATTTATTCTCCCTCTAGTCTTGAGAGTTGATATGCTCTAGATCCAAAGACAGTAGTGATGATATAAGGACCCAACAAGTTAGGTTCAAACTTCCCTTTCTGTTGTCAATTGTACTAATTCCTAGGGTTCTCTCTCAAATGCACTTCCTTTTTGTAGCTCAAAGACATCCACTTCTAGTAGACTCTCATGTGATCAAAGTCATCTTATCTATGTTTATACAATAAATCTAGTTCTTGTATGTAGGATATGTAATAGTATTCATATGTGAAACATCCTCTTAGGGAGACTCTAAGTGATGGTATCACAACTTCAATAGGTAAAACAATGTCAGCCTCATAGACAAGGATGAAAAGAGTTCTCTTGTAGGTGTGCACATGTGATGCATTAGCATTTTGGGTGTAAGGGAAATATTGCATTGTCCAAAAATATTTCTATTTCTTATTTTCCAGTTTTGTGTTTCAAATAAGGGCTATTCATGTGAAGAGTTGCTATTCTTGGGAGCTTGCTAATGTTATTAAGTTGGTATTATATACTCAAATTTTCTAATCTCATATATGGAGGCTCATTTTACATATCAGCCTACTAAATGAGTTTTATTGTCATACCATATGTATTAGTTTAGTTATTAAAGATTTTGGGTATGAATTTTGGCTATCCAGACTTCAAGTCTAGTGATAAAGATCTAAACGAATCTTAAATGAGGCAAAACCACAACTAATGGATGATTTCACAATCAACCATCATAGATTTTTATTTGAGGATTTCAAAATGGGGTTATAATAGCACATTTGGTCAATGATTTGCTAGTTATGGTCTCTAGAAGTGGACCCATCCAAAAATATAGTTTTTACAATTTATCTTGAGCAATCCTATGTAATAAAGTGTAGAAAAACATTATAATATGAGACTTGTTAGCCTAAAGGGTTAGGGCTTAATGCCTAGAACCTTCTTGGAAAGTGAAAATTTCCTATATAAGGAAGGACCATATGTTACCTAGGGAAGTTCTGGGTGATAGTAGTAGTTATGTCTTGCACATTGTTGTAAGGAAGATTCCCATATGGGTTTGCATATTGTAATTCTATAATTCCACATTTATGATGATAATAAGAAGCCCATATTTTGTTCTCTCAATTTATGTTGTTTCTCTATTTCTATTGTGTGTTGTGGTATTATGGGGGGCACCCTTGATCAAGTGGTATGAGAGAAGGATTTCTTGAGTGTGTAAATATATCATAAGTTGTAAGGTAGTTTGCACCAAGACTGTATTTTGGGTTGTGTGTGAAGACAAATTGTTGATTGTGGGGTAGTTTTCACTAGGGTTTCAACAAAAGCACGAAAATGCCCCCACAAAAAAATCATGGTGGAAGAGTCATAGGTGTTACACTTGAGGGTTTTAGAGCCCTCCACAAGAAAATAAAAACATTGGAAGAACAAATACACAAAGGGATCAATATTTCCATAAGAGATGAAAGTGAGGATTAAGAAAGAGAAGAAGAAAATGTTGAAGAAGAGGAAATGCTGAACCCTAAAGAAGAAATTCTTTTCAGGGCCATTTCCAAGATTGGAAAAAGACCTAAGTTTGAGGTACCCACATTTTTTGGGAAATCTTATCCCAAACAAATTAATTGATTGGATCAATGCAATTAGAGTGATACATTGAGTATGAAGATATTGAAGATCAAGATATGGTGACATGAGATTCAATTGGAGCAAAATAGAAGAAGAAAGGACAAAATCACAAGATGGGATTAGGAAATAGAAAAATTATATCAAATATTCATTCCATTGGATTATGAGCTTGATTTGTTGAAGAGAATGCAAGGGTTCAAGCAAGAAAAATATTTGTTTAGGAGTATACTGAGGATTTCTATCTAGTTCTCATTAGAAAAGGCTATGCAGAAGACAACAAGGAGAAATTTTACCACTATCTTAATGGGTTGAGGCAAAATATTCATTAAGAATTTAGTCTAGCTCAAATGAACAATATTGAAGGGGCATACAAATTTTCCCTAAGAGTTGAGGAAAAGCTAAATAAAAAATTTGATAATAAAAATAGTGGAAGAGGTCATGGTGGAAGTGTTGACACGAAGGTCAATTTTTCTATTAGTTATTTAACACTTAGTTAGTTGGATTCATTTCTACCAAGCTCTATAGTTTCTATCAAGCTTATCATTCTTCTAGCATTGTTAATCAAGTGTTTCAGTTGCTATCAAGTTAAATAGTTAGATTGCATTTCATACTAAGGTTCATAGCATCTATTGAGAATCTAAGATAGTTTACAATATTGCCTGAGCATAGTAGAGTCTACCAAGATTTCCAATGCAACTGATGAAGATATTAGTATTAACCAAGCTTTGTAGTATTAACTAAGTGAATTCAGTGTTGATTGAATCATGTAGTGTCAACCAAGTGATTTAGTATCTACTAAGTTTCTCAGCATTCATTGAGTCATACAGTACTGTTGACCAAGTTCCTACTACTCAAAGTGATTAGTATGGATTGAGCTTTAAAATTAATTGAGTTGTAGAGTTTGTCGAGTGTTGAAATTTTTTTTTGAGTGTTAGAACATCATTGAGTTAACTTCTAAACTTGAGTTACAATAATAGGCCAGCTTTGTGAATTATGATGAATTTGGTATTATAGCTAACTCCATAAGGTAAGTAAGTGGATTGATATATATGTAATACATTGTATCATATCCAAATGTAATAATGTAGAACAATGTGAACAAATAAGAAGCAAATGAGTGGCAATTGAAGAAGGCTACAAGCAATATAAGGAATAGTAAAGACCTATCTATCACAATTAGGTGATCATTGTAATTCAAGGAATCTCATTCAGTGAATCAAATTGTAGATTAGAGATCAATCAATGGTTCATCCTAACAAGTGCCTTAGTCAAATCCTCTAACAAGTTGAACTTAATAGTCTTATTCCAAATCTACTAATAGAGTGCATACTTCACTGTATGTTTGTAATTCCTTTAACAAGGTAGACCTAACAATCCTTAGTGCTCCTAACAAGGAAGATCACTAGAAGTGGTCAATTGTAAGCATTAATAGGCCAACTTTATACTGTAGTCATAAAGCTTATGGATATCATCCCCACCTTAGTTTTACTTTCTATTCTGGAAGATTTATGGGTTACCATATCTTATGTCAAAATGTTATGAATATTTTATTACTTTCATTCTTTCATGCATGCAACTAGATCAGATTATGTGGTGATGGTTTAATTGGTGAATTAAGTTTAAAGTTTTATTGGTTCTTGATTCACCCCTCCCCTCTCAATCACCTAGTCTATATTACATTTCCAACAATTTGTATAAGAATATTTGGCTCTCACATCAAGAAGTTTAGTAGGTTGAGAAAAGATTAGAGGCAATTGAAGTCTATAGACTGGAGAAAGCTATTAAGAATGAAAAGTTGGATCTAAAATTGGCCATGAATAAACTCAAGAAATAAAAGGAGCAACTCTTGCAATCCTTGCAAAGAATAAAAGATCTTGTAGCATAGATGAATGACAATGTCTACACTAAAGAAAGAATTAAAGACATTTGTCAAGAAAGAAGTTCAGATGAAGTTGATGTAGCAATCATAGATCTACTTAACAAGAATCTTACTCTTCATGAAAAAGTCAAAAAGTTGAATAGAGAACAAGAAATAAAATTAGTTAGATTATGTGAAGTCATAGAATAAAAGGACAAAGCCAATGAAGAAATATAAGAAAAGGACAATGAAATTAATCAACTATCTCTTTACCAAATAGATGTGATTGATCAACTCAATAATGTAAATCAAGAGCTTATCAACTTGGGATAGAATATGAAATATTGAAGAATGATCTCAGCATAGAGAAGAAAACCAATGAGAGGATAATAAATTCACAGGAAAGAATGAATCAATTGGATAAGAAAACTTAATTTAGACACAAAGGTAAAGTTGGATTAAGATATATAGAAGAAGGTGAATCATCTCAACAAGGAGCTCAAAAGAAAAAAAAGTCTTGGATGTAGTCATTGTGGAAAAATAGGTCATATATCAAACAAGTGTTGGAGCAATGGTAAAGAAAAATTCAATGGAAAGTGTTACACCTATAATAAGCATGGAAATAGATAAAGTGAATGCACAAAGAAACCCAAGTTTGAAGGAAAGTGTTACAATTGCAACAAACAAGGACACACATCTTCAAAGTGCAAAACTAGGAAATGGAACCCAGTAGAAAAAATTGTCAAAACTATATTTGGTTGGGATTACAATACATGGTGCAGATGTCACTATTGCAGTGAGTTTGGGCACATTGGGGAAAATTGTGTTGACACCCAAGTCAATGAGTTGGGTGACTCAACCATTTCAACTTAGACATCCACGGAGATTACTAGAACTGAGATTCAAAAGAAGACATCCCATACCAGTTCTAGTCAGCAAGCAAAAGATCCATGATGACATTCAAGATGAACAAGGATCATTGTGCTAAGATGACAACTAAAGACCTTATCGAGCAAGGTTGGGTCACAAGACCTTACCAAGAAAGGTTGGTTTACATATCCTTACCAAGTTTTGGATGCAGATGCTGAGTTGGTGACTCTACTGAATACCAAGTTTAGAACAAGTGGCAGTAGTTTGTACCAAGCTAAGAGACCTTACTAAGTTGAAGGTGTCTTTCAAGCTTTAAAGACCAAACCAAATGGAGGACAACTTGTCACTGAGCAGACATTTTTACAAAGCATTAATTTTGATCGTAGAGAAAAAAATTGATAAAAGGAGGAAATTCATTGAATCATTTTACCAAAAATTTCTAGAGCTAAGATTGAAGAGAAATTTCAAGTCCCCAAGTGATTTGAAGTAGCAATTGGGGAAGATTATTTTTCATGTTCAAGACTTAATCGAGTGAATGACATCTTCAAGTAGTAAAGAAAAAAAGGGTTCATAGATGTTGATTCATGGAGTGGATTGCAATGCTTTCGCATTCAAATTGACCCCAACATTTGTAGAAGCACTTGACCCAGTCAGAGTGTAGTCACAAATCCTTTTGAAGGTAATTCTAATTCATAACATTAGGTCATTCTATCACTATTAAGTTTAAGAGCTTAGAACCCTAGAAATGAATCAAGTATTCAATAAACTTTGTGTGAATGGCATTTTGAAACTCAAGCATATACATTTGGAGATGAAGGGTTTGACACACATTATGCATATGCCATGAAATTTCCAAGGGAAATGGATTAGATATATCCTTAGTAGAGTTCACAAAATGCATTTGTGGTTGAATCACCCTATCCAGATCACAAAGAAGATGATACATAGGATTATTGGGTTGCCAATGTTAAGCAAGGAAAAAACCACAAAAGCCCTAGGCCAGGTTGAACTAGTGAAGAGAACACTTGTTGAGTGAGATGGTAGAGGAATGAAGCTTACTAGTGTGATGGACATGGAAATCAAGTTTGGAATACATGTTATTTCACATAAGACATATAGCTTGAGCAGACTGAACAATGTTCCCTATGAAGTAGTTGACCTAGTGCTGAAGGTCATGAAAAATAATTTATCTTTTGCCCTTGTTGAGATACTATTGAGTCAATTGAGAAAAAAAACAGAGAGTATCTGAGTCTCCAAGAACAATTTGTATAAGTTTGGTTTTCTTTTAACATTCTTATTTTTCTATGTACAAAATGTTTTCCCTTCTAAAGGAACCATGGTATGGAAGAAAGTGGAGAACTTAATGAGGAATACCAAATATTCTAGTTCCCCTCTCTTGATAATTGAAGGAAAAGGTGATGACCTTGAAGAAGAAGAAGGTGAGGAAGAAGATGTAGAAGAAGAAGAATCTAAAGAAGAGGATCAGCCCAAGAAGAAGGGGTAGGTAATCATAACCAAACCAGAAAAGTCATCCCCTATTGCATTTACAAGAAGAAGAACAATATATAGAAAGAAACTTAAGCATGGAGAAGAGGAAGATGAAGCTAAACAAATAATATTTTAGAAGACTGCCCCTACATTTGTAGAGAGATTGAAAATATTAGAAGAAGGAGGAGGCATGGAATACTTCAACTCTTTTAGGTATGACACTAGAAGTGTAGAGGAGAAGAAACAAATTGTGGATGCCCTAGTGGCAAAAATGGAAAAATAGAAATACTCTTCAGATGAGTTGAAAGCTCAAGTTCCTAATGTAATTCTCAAGGCAGTTGCACCAGTATGGGAACAAGAAGTAAATGTTGTAAGAGACATTATAGAATAGACATTGAGACAACACATGCTAAGTCTTAGTGAAAAAGAGGTAAATAAATCATTTTAAATTAAATGAAATAAAGTAGACTCCAAAATTCAATGCACTATTGATCCTATCAAAGGATATTGATTCAGTTGTGAAATCCAATACTATCTCATGGTAAAACATCTATGGGTTGCACCAGCCTAGTGATAATGTTGTGAAAATTAATGATAATGATCGTGAAGAAGATGACATGGAAGAGGATGAAAAAATAAGAGATGATGAAATAGAAAATGTAGATATTGATGATGCTAATGAGGAAGAAGAACAAGAAGCTATAGGAGGAAGTTTTCTAGAAATTTAGTGTATTGATGATGATGATGCAAAAAAGATAGCAACAGAGGTTATGACCTCCCTTCCTCATTCTTTGGGAAAAAAATTAGTGTAATCTAGCTTAGAGAATTTTTCTATCGAGTTGGTTGAGGTTAAAACTAGATCACCAAGCACCCAACCAATCTCTAGAGCAACATTACCAAGTACTTCAATGAGTGAAGTTTCTAATAATTCATCTACCAAGCAATAGGCTTAGATCATTCCAACATTAGGCTCTACCAAGAAAAAACAAGGTAATCATGTTGTTAGTGTTATTTGTACTATTCTTACATTTTTTTTTATTTCTACTATTTCCACTATTGTTTCCACCATGGCTAGTGAAATGATAGTTGACACTCAGTCTCAACTAAGCACTAAAGTTTTGAATAAAGGAAAAGAAATTATTTCCTCTATTATTCATAAGGAAAAGGGTCAAGAGGTTGAAACCTCTAAGGAAGAGATTGTTTTATAGGAGGACATCATAATACCAAATTGGGATCTTTCCAATCCAACTCTTGATCAAATGGATACCCTTAGAGAACTCTAGAAGAAAAGAGCAAGGAAGAAAAAGCTTAGAGAGGAAAAGAAAAAGAAAAACCAAGTATGTGAAGATATTAAGAGAATATTTGTTGATGCTCTAAGCATTGAGGTTGATGAGAAATAAACTATTTTGGATCAATTGGGTGAAATTGTCCACAAATACAATGAAGAGCTGAATGGAAAGAAAAACTTTTATAGAGGGCAGAGAGAAAATTTGAAAACAAAGTTTTTAGTAAATAGCACATCATATAGATATTGATCAAGTAGAATTACCTACTATTCTTGCTACACTTGAAACATCTATGAATAATGTTGTTTATTTTTTTGTCAAGTTGAGTGATACATATATATTTATTAAGGAGATTAAGGATAAACTATCCAAGATAGATGAAGATGTGAAGGCAAGTGCACATCAATTGTCACTTGATCCTAGTTGTAGTTCTTCACATTTTACAAAGATTAAGTACTTGATAGATCTTCAGGCATAATTGTTAAGGGAAGAAGCCATAATAAGGGTAACACTTGCAAAAATTCAAGGGATGATTCTTCTAAACATGGGTGCATTGCAAAAGCACATTGTACATGCAAAGAAACTAATCCATGACAATAACTTCTCCATAGATGACCATATGATGGAACTTTTAGTAGAAGTACCATGCATATGACAATCATTTTGGAGGTACATAGTGATTTCTTGTTACATTTTGGTATTAACTTGTAAATATTTTGCACCATTGGCATTTATGTCAAAAAGAGGGAGAAGATTATTGGTATATTATCATACTCTAGATATATGTACAGGAGAGAGATATATGTATGGGGGAGTAATTGTATCAAAGGAAACACATGCATAGATAATAGAAAATATGTTTACAAAAGAAATTTTGAAAAATTAAAAAAATAGAGTAAAAATAATGGAAGAGGTTACCGACCAACAGTAGTAAACATTAGTCAAAATTGAGTTAAAGACCCAGATTATTGACAAAGGGAGTTTTGACTTGTAATTTTCAGAATTTAGATTTTTGGTATGATAAGTTTTTTTATCACTAATACCAAAGGGGGAGATTGTTGATATGAAGGTCAATTTGTCTATTAAGGTCAATTTGTCTATTAGGGACTTAACACTTTGTCAGTTGGTTTCACTGCTACTAGGCTCTACAATTACTATCAATCTTATCATTCTTCTAGCAGTATTAACCAATTTTTTCAGTTGCTACCAAGCTAAATAGTTAGATTTCAATTTGTGTCGAGTATCTACGATAGCCTACAGTATTTCCTGAGTGTAGTAGAGTCTACCAAGCTTTCTAGTATAAGTGATGAAGATATTAGTGTTAACTAAGCTTTGTAGTGTTAACCAAGTGAATTTAGTATTGACCAAGCCATGTACTGTCAACTAAGTAATTTAGTATCTATTGAGTTTCTCAGTGTTCACCAAGTAATATAGTGATGACCAAGTTCTTGCTACTCAAAGTGATCAATATGGACCAAGCTTCAATGACAATCAAGTGCTAGAGTTTGCCAAGTGTTGATATTGTTTATCTAGTGTCAGAACATCAATGAGTTAACTTTTGAACCCAAGTTATAGCAATGGGCTGACTTTGTGAATTATGATGAATTTGGATTTGTAGCCCACTCTAGAAGGAAATTAAGTAGATTGATATATATGTAATACTTTGTATCATATCCAAATGTAATAATGCTAAATAATGTGAACAAGTAAGAAGTAGATGAGTGCGAATTGAAGAAGGCTACAAGAAGTATAAGGAATAGTAGAGACTTATTTATCATAGTTAGGTGATCATTGTAATTCAAGGAATCTCATTCAACAAATCAAAGTTATAGTTCAAAGATTAATCACTAGTTCATCCTAATAGGTGCATCAGTCAAACCCTGTAACAAGGTGGACTTAATAGTCTTATTCCAAATCTCCTAACATAGTGCATACTTCACTATATGTTTTTAAATCCTTTAATAAGGTGGACCAAATAGTCCTTATTGCTCCTAATAGGGCAGATCACTAGAAGTGGTCAATTGCAAGCCTTAATAGGACAACTTTATACTACATTCATAAAGCTTGTGGGTATCATCCCCACCACAGTTTTATTTTCTATTTTGGAAGGTTTTTGGATTACCATATCTTATTTTGAAGTGTTACGAATGTTTTATCACTTTCATTCTTTCATGCATGCAACTAAATCAGATTATGTGGTAATGGTTTAATTGGTGAATTAAGTTAAAATTTTTATTGGTTCATGACCCCCCTCCCCTCAATCACCCAATCTATATTACATTTCCAACAAGAAGATCTAGCAGATGATTTTATGGAGGCCAAAATGACTGGCAGATGATATTATGGAGGTCGAAATGATGATCAAAAGAAGAAGGATGATGCTAGTAGTAGAAATCAAATTCAAAGGGGAAGTAATCATTTCCATGATAAAAATAAAAGAGATCAGAGAGGAAGAGAAAAAAGGAAAGGATCTGGTAGAGGAGGCTTTTGTGGAACCTATTTTCACTATGGAGAATAAGGGAATAGGGTATTTGAATGTCCACAACACCAAGGAAGGTCTAATAGAAGAATTGAAGGAAAAGTTAGAGTTGTGCATGTTGATGAAGATGCCAAGTCCTCAAATTTTGAAGATGCTAATAGAGGATAACTCCTAGTTAATAGAAGAGTCTTTCTGAGTGGTGAGAATGAACTTGATCAAAGGAGGAGCTTATTTTGCACTAGGTGCAAATGTGAAGATAAGTGTTGTGATGTAACCATTGATGGTGGGAATATTGATAATTTAGTGTCACGAAAGATGGTCATGAAGTTAATCTCAAAAGATAGAAATAGCTACATCCATACCATATTGCCTAGGTAAAAGATGACCACAAGGTCATAGTTAATGAGAAGTTCTTAGTAAAGTTCAAGACTGGAAGCTATTAGGATGAGGCACTTTGTGATATCATACCTATGAACATATGTCATATGTTGTTGGGTAGGCCATGGAAATTTGACAAGCATGTCATGCATGATGGGTGTGCAAATACATATACTATGACAAAGGATAGAGTGAAACATAAGTTGATGCCATTGAAGGAGAAAGAAGAAAAGGTATGTAGTTGTGTTAGAATATGTTTTGTTGATGGAGAGAAGTTTCTCAAGGGTATAAGGTATGAGCATATATGTTTTTTTGTAATTCTAAAATATGGTAAAGAAGAAGTAGAAAATGCACCTGTAAAAATTGTATGTTTGTTGGAAGAGTTTCCAAATACTGTGGCAGATAATTTATCTTGTGGATTAACCCCATGAGGAAGATCAATCACTAGATGGACTTGATTCTAGGAGCCATTTTTCCAAACATGGTGACACATAGAATGACACTAGTAGAAAGTGAAGAGCTAAACAAACAAGTTTATGAGTTGTTGTAGAAGGGGTTAATTTGAGAGATTTTGATTCCATGTGTTGTACTAGTAGTATTAGCACCTAAGAAGAATGGATAATGAAGGATGTCTATAGATTCTTGAGATCAACAAGATTAGAATCAAGTACAAATTTCCATTTTCTTGGATGGATGATATTATAGACTATTTGAGTCGAGTTGTGTATTTTACAAAGATAGATGTAAAGAGTGAATACCATTAGATTTTTATTAGAGAAGGAAATGAGTGGTATACTTCCTTCAAGATAATTTAAGGATTTTATGAGTTGTTAGTCATGCTTTTGGGAAAATCAATGCACCAAGCTCTTTCATGAGGCTCATGAATGAGGTATTGAAAGAGTTTCTGGGTAAGTTTGTCATTGTTTACTTAGATGATATTTTGATCAATGTCTTTAGATGATATTTTGATCTTTAGTAAGAAATTGGAGAAGAATTTTACATACACTCCTAATATTTTTTATAAGTTGAGAGAGGAAAACTTGCTAATAAATTTGAAGAAATGTAGTTTTATGAAGGAGTTGGTGTACTTGGGATTTTTTGTATCAACAAAAGGTCTAAAAATGGACACTAAGAAAGTGAAGGCTATCCTCAAATGGCCTACTCCAAGGAGTTAAATAGAGGTAAGATATTTTCATGGAATGGATAGCTTTTACAAAAGGTTCATGAGAGGTTTTAGCAGTATTTGTGGACCCTTGACCGAAACAATGAGAGGGGATAAGAAATAATTTAGGTGGACTGTACAAACAAATAAGAGTTTTAATTTGTTGAAACATAAAGTTATAGAGAAACTTGTTTTAGCACTTCCAAATTTTAAAAAGGTATTTCAAGTAAATTGTGACACTAGTGGTACTATAATAGGAGTTGTTTTCAACCAAGAAGGTAGGCTTGTTACTTATTTCAGTGAGAAATTGAATGATGCAAAAATAAAGTATTATGTTTATGAATTTTATGGTATAGTTAAATAATTAAAGTGGAGACACTATCTTCTTCCTAATGAGTTTGTTTTGTATACTAATCATCAAGATTTTCAATATTTGAATAGTGAAGGAAAATTGAACCAAAGGTAGTTGAAATGGGTTGAATTTTTGCAGAGTTATACATTTGTTTTGAAATAAAAGTGTGGGAAGTCTAATCAAGTTGTAGATGCTCTTAATAGAAGGGAAAAATAATTTCTAATAGAGATGTAGATTAAGGTGGTTAGGTTCAAGGAACTCAATAATTTGTGTTGGGAGGATCCTAATTTTGGTGAAGCTTAGAAAACTTGTATAAAATATTTTATACTTGATAGGAAAAAGTTTTTCGATTTGAAAATATAGTATGGTATATTTTCAAGGGAAGTCACTTGTGCATTCCTAGAAGTCTAATGAGAGAGAATCTCATCAAGGAGAAACATAGTGGAGGATTGGCTGGACACTTTGGTAGATACAAAATCATTTCTTTGGTTGTTGAGAATTATTATTGGTCACAATTGCAGCAAGATGTCAAGATGTTTATGCAACATATGTTAGATGGCAAAAGGAGTGAAGTGAAATGCAATGTTATATCAACCATTACCTATAACTAAGAAGCCATGGGAATATGTCATACTAAATTTTAATCTTGGTTTATCGAGGACAAAATGAGGGTATGGTTCAATATTTGTGGTGGTTGAAATATTTTTAAAAATGACACATTTCATTCCCACCAAGAAGACTAGTGATGATGTTAATGTGGTAGAGTTATTTTTTAGAGAAGTGGTGAGACTACATGATCTACCAAAGAATATAGTTTTAGATTGGGATAACAATTTTATTGGGTATGTCTATCATAAATTGTTGAAGAAGTTGATGACAATTTAAAGTTCAGTTCATTCCATCATCCACAGACTGATGGAAAAACAAAAGTTCTCAATCAAAGTTTGGGGAAATCTCTAAAGTGTTTGGTTAGATATAAGCCAAAAGGTTTGGATCTAATTATACCACAGGAAAAATTTTGATACGATAATTCTATCAGTAGGAACACTAGTAAATCACTATTCCATATTGTTTATGGGAGTAGTCCTAGAAATGATTTTGAATTGAGATAGTTAGATAAAGGAGAGATAATTATTGCTGAAGAAAAAAAAAATTCTCAACATTTGAAGAACATCCATAGGGAGGTGAGGAAGCACATTAAAAATATTAATACACACTATTAGGCTAAGTTATATGAGAAAATGAGGTATAAGAAATTTTAGATTGGCAATGAACTCATGGTTCATTTGAGGAAAGAGAGATTTCTGGTGGGTACATATAATAAGATGAAAATGAAAAAGTTTAGACCATACAAAATACTAAAAATGCATGATTCTAGAAATTCCTTTGAAGTAGAGTTTCCAGTTGAGTTGAATATTTCACTAGTATTCATGATTTCATATTTGATAGAATATTATGAGGGAGGTGATGGAGATGAAGTTGTAGAAGTACAATGGAGTATTTCAGCACCCACTTTAGCTACAATGGAGATTGAGGAGATACTAGATAGTCATGTTGGAAGAAGCACAAGGAACAAAACCTATGAAGAGTATCTGGTCAAATGGAAAAGGAGGCCAGTAGAGGATTCATCATGGCTAGAAGGAGAGGAGGTTTATCGTCTTGATTTTCATCTGACTATTTGAGACATGACATGATCACTTCTTAAATTACCTTGGGTGTCTCATATAGGAGCATCTTAAGTGTAAGGGAAGTCTTTCATCACCAAAAAATATTTCTACTTCTAGTTTTTTGATTTTGTGTTTCCAATAAGGATTATTCATTTGCAAAGTTTCTATTTGTGGGAGCTTGCTAATTTAGTAAGTTGGTATTATGTGCTTAGATTGTTCTAATTTCATATGTGGAGGTTCATCTTGGACATATCAACCCTCTATATGAGTTTTATTGTCATATCATATGTATTAGTGCAATTATTGCTGATTTTCAGTATTAATTTTAGCTATCCAAACGTTAGGTTTAGTGATGAAGGCCTAAATGGCTCCAAAATGAGGCAAACCCTCCTTTGTTGAATGCTTGCACAAAAAATAGTTGTAGATATTTAGTTGAGGACTCAAAAATGAGGATTATAATAGCCCATCAAACAACAGTTTGATAGTTATGGTCTCCAAAAGTGGACCCATCAAAAATACAGTTTATTAATTTTTCTTGAGCAATCCTATATAATGAAATAATATAATATGAGGTTGGTTAGCCTTAAGGATTAGGACTTAGGGTCTATAATTTTCTTGGGTTGTGAAAGATGCCTATATAAGAGAGGCTCATAGGTCGTTTAGGGCAGTGTTGGGTGATAGTCCTAGATCTATCTTGCAAAATTTTGAAAGGAAGGTGTACATATGGGTTTTCATATTGTAATTTTGTAATTCTACATTTGTGACGATAATAAGAAGCCCATCTTTTGTTCTCTCAATTTGTGTTGTCTCTATTTCTATTATGTTGTGGTATTAATGGGGGAACCCTTCATCAACATGCTAGTTCTACAAGCTCATAAAGAAATATTGATTTAGAGATGCCAATCCCTATGATATTTACCAACTATTCTATTCACGATCTTGAGAAGAGTTTTATTGGAAGATTCGTCTTGTCCATTTCCTTGACCATAGTAAATGGACAACCAATATTGTTTAATATTGAACATTTTACATAGTTATTTTAGATCTTTATTCTTTAATTGGACCTTTTTATTAGTAACTATGGAGGATATCACACCACATCGACAGATAGTAGAATTCAAGATGAACAATGAAATGTGTTTTTCTTTAGCATGAGAATGAGGTACAACTTCAACACATTTAGTAAAGTATTCCATGATAATGTTGATGAAATTAATTCCTCTTGATGAGTTGGGATGTATTTTGCCTACTAGATTAGAGGTTCACTATTGAAAGATACCAATGTGAGATAGAGGGAATACTACCCCTTTCTAGGGTGTAGATCAGGTTACCATGCATCTAACACTTCTTACAATATTTAGCTAATTGAAAAATAATAGTCTACAAAGTATGACAATAATAACCAACCCCAACTAGCTTCTGAGCTAGTACAAGACCAGTAGAGTGAGACCCACAAGTACCCTCATGGACTTTCACTTACACACATTTTAATTCATATTTCTCTAAGTTCCTAAGAAGCATTCCTTTTATACCCCTACAAAATAAGTCACTAGAAATGAGGGTAAAGTGAGAGGCATTGTAGATAAGTTGTCATTTCTCATTATAAATAAGGTCATAAGGAATAACTTGATCATGAATGTAGGAATGAACACTAGTGTAGTGAGAGGAGTCAAAGCCAATAATGGTGAAAATATTATGGTTTTCAAGAGAGTCATATGTAGGAAGTCATAGCACTCCTTCTAGGAATTTATATCTTGACTCATGATCTTGTAATTGATGGATATAAATCAATATAGCATTAGCATCAGTTGCCTCATTCAATCCTAGGAATCTGTTTAAAATTCACAAAGGTAAAATAGTTTTTGAGATCATCAACCATATTTTTATAAGTTACCAATTTTTCATCTTTGGTTTGGTGTTCAAATTATTTTCCTCATTGATAATGTAATGATCTAATATCAAAATTTGTGTAACTCAGTAATCCTCCATTTAATGATTAGTTTGATTTCATTTGTTAGTGCTTCATACTGAACAATATTATTAGTGTAGGGAAACAACAACTTGTAAGCTTTGGGAATAGTGTATCCTTTAGGGGAGATAAATAAGAATGGGTTGTACCCAAACCATTGTGTGTATAAGAACCATCAAAAGACATCTTCCAAGTCTGTTTAGTCATGTACATGATAGAAGAATCATGGAAATTGATCTATATAGGCACATTGTCTTATAGTGGTAAATATTCTAGTTGATGAACAATAGATTGTCCTTTGATTGCCTTATGATTAACACACTCAATGTTAAACTCAGAAAGAACCATCATCTAGTTTACTAATTAATTACTAAGTGGCTTTGCTTAGTAGGTTTTTTAGTAGATCAGTCTTAGAGACAAGTTGTATAGTATTAGAAAGAATATAGTACCTAATGTTTTGGGACGTAAAAAAACACTATAAGACAAGATTTATCAATATTATTGTAGTTGATCTCATAATCCATAAGTGTTGGTCCAAACTAGTATTGAGAGGGGAGGGGAGTTAAGTAGTATGACCTTTTCTACCAGTTACAAGACCAACCATTTCTATAAACCTTATTATATGTCCTTTAATAAGACGAATAATAATGAATGAAATATAGTAGAATCATAAGAGAACACAGAAAATAATACATCAATGGCTCATATTTTTTTATGTGGAAACCCTCAATGTGAGGGTGAAGCCATGATGGGAGTAATGTAATCTTCCTTGCATGTAAAATAATGCCCTATTAAAGGCTTAAATTTGTTCCTTGTGAGAACTCATTATGTTAAGGATGAACATAATCTATTAGGATTACAATCAACCTATTAAAGCTACCTTGTTAAAGGATTTCAAAGACTTGTTACAAGTTTTCTCTACTAAAGGCTTACAATAGTTGTAATGGTAAGAAAGAAAACTAAATATTAGATCTAAGAATTTGGCACAACTTGTCTTGTAGATCTACTATAATAGTCTATGAAGAATCTTTGATCTCTTTCCTCTATTTTGACTTTACTTAGTGAACAATATCTATTCACTCCCTCTTTCATGTACTCGAGAATTGGTCTATTGTTACTATTTGTTCATTCTTTTTGTGATTTTCTCACATTAAACTTTGATAAAAAACTAGCAACAACAAAAAATACCTTCTTACAATGAAGTTTGAGTGACCTTAAATCTATACGTCCAAATTGGGTGTCAAAACCCTAAAATTATCCTACTCAAATTATGCATTCAAAATTTTGAAATACACAATTGAACATAGTCATCAAATACCTATGACTACCTATACATAGTTGATTATACATGTAGGCCTATCTGTCTATCTATAAGTCAACATCTAGACTTGTGTCCTTGCTTTCCTCTGTCACTTACACCACTTTTTTATGTGTGCATGTCACATCACTATTAGACTGTTAAATTAGCCAAGGGGTAATTTTCATGCTAGAAGAGGTACTTTGAAAAATAGTCCAAAAGCTTTTTAAGTCCTAAAAAAGGTCATTTTCTCATTTCATTTGTGTTATTTGTCTTTTCTTATCTACTAAGTCATCATGGTGGTCCCTATGCACACTTACCAATTCGAGCTTTCCAAATGCCAAAACTGAACAATAGACTATGGAACTCCAGTAAGTGATCTCTAATGATTCTTTTAATACCAAATTTATAGCCTTTTAGTTTAATTTTTCATGTTTTTTCATTCATTTTGTATCTATATTTTATTTTCTCACCGGATGCCCCTTTTGATTGCATCTGGTGGTAAGAAATATCACATGACAATTCCCTAAGTTTTTTTTTGTCACATTAGATCTATTCATAGCTCCCATTGTGCATACCTAGATGTCATGTGGGAAGCCCTATAATAGAGGCTTTCATTGCCTATTTTCTTTGGTTTTCTCCTATGAGCCTATTTTTTCGCGTGAGGACCATATAAATCTTGTGCAAGATTTAACATCAATTTTTACTATTTTTTTACTTACACAAAAACAATGATCATTTTTTTTGGGTGTTTAATCAAAATTTGATGTTTTTGGTCTTTCAATCGTCTTCTTATTATCTTGTAGCACTTGTGCAGATGCTCATAATATACTTTTTAGATAATTTTGATAGTTTTTCATGGATGTTATACTGATCTCTTTCATGTTTCTTGTGTGCATAGGAGGTATTTCCCAATATTGCCCTCCATTCTACATATCTAGCCATTCAACGATTAGTTCAAGAGCTCTTCAATGCAAATATAGTCCATATTGACAAATTTGGACTTATTACACTTGTGTGATGTCCCTAATATTCAAGTGAATCACAGTCTATTGACTGCACTTGCTAAAATTTTTTACAGTGAAATGAATATGTTTTAGTTACCTCTTGGAAATATGACTATCACCCTAGAGGACAAAAGCATGATATTGAGGGTTCCATTCCATGGTTCTTATATAGAGTTTAACTCCACACCTCATCCCAGGATTCAAGCTCTCTTTGATATCTTTCATAATGACATTATTATTGATAGAGCAATCCCTTGGGATGAGTTCATTCAAAGATATGGCTAGAAACACCATAAAGTAGTTATCCTTGGAGCTTTCATTAGGTGCTATCTCATGGCAGACAAGGGTCATCATGGTCTTTCCATTGGATGGGGTAGACAACTTCAAAGTATGTTATAACATCTTGATATATTTAGATGGGACTAGTGTATGTTGGCACACATGTATACTGAGATGTATGAGATTGTATATCATTGTGGAAGAGAATGGTCAAAAGAGTCTTCATTTTATAGGTGTGGGATTGGGAGAATTTTCCCATTGTAAGGCCTCTCTACGATGACCTTCGACAACCACTAGAGCCTTACATTTGTAGATATAGAGGGGACATGACCCAGTGCATGCTGGGTAAGATAGATTATTGGAGGAGGAAGCTTAATAATTTGATGTCTATCACCTAGAGACCATGACAAGGAACACAATCCTAGGATGATGCCCATACATAGTTGAGTCATATGTTGCTTTCATGGCCATCTTTTGGTCACATTGTTTAGCATATATAGATATTTCCATTGAACCATGTATGGAGACAATTTGGGCATCCTTAGGAAATCTCACAGGAGTACTGTTCATATGATTGGTTCACTAAGGAGGTGAAGAAGGGATGGTCTCCTAGGTTGGATCCTAGGAGATGAATGATAGATGTTCAAGCTTTGACCATTGTTAGATGGGATTCCATTCTTCAGGTTGTAGATGTTGCGGTCACTCCTAAGTTTAGATAGTATATTTTTGTGCATCCTTTTCCCAAATTTATAGGTTCAGTGGTGATGATGGCACTAGTATAGGTAGTTTGTCTAGTAGTGCCACCACAATAGGCCCTAGTGGTTTAGCTAGCATAGCACAAAGGATCTCAAGAGAGGGCCACATAGGTTACGATCCCTTCTTGTGTTATGAGAGTAGATCTAGGTGCCAGTAGAAGTGGTCATACACTAAGGCCATTGTATGTGTGGACCAGAGGAGAGATGGGCACTCTAGGTGCTATTGGAGGAGAGGCTCAGAGGTAGAGGGTGGATGATCCATTATAGGCATCTCTTCAGCCAAATTTTGGAGGAGAAAATGAGGACAAAAACAAAAATACAAACTTATCTATAGAAAACCTTGAATAATAAGAATGTGGGGTAGTTGTCAATATATTTCTCATGATGTGCAATACTAATGAACCACCCCATATAGTCCTAAGAAAAGATAATTTGTCTTTGTACTTAGAAAAATAAAATTTGGACAATCTTGGTTCAAATTCCAAGCACAAATCAAACAAAATTAGAAGTTGTGGTAACTCTTTATGACCATGATAAATCCACAAGAAAGTTCTCTTACCTTTAGCATCATATTCAAATTGAAAATCATCAAATTGAGAGGGATAATGGAAAGATGTCACCTGATCTAGCAAGTCCCCTTGTATAGGGGTACACTCACACATGGTAATTTCTCTTTCTAGCTGTCTTGTCTCATGGTACACCACTTCACACACACATGGAAACACTTTAGGTTCCTTTGGACTACAAAAATCAATCACCAGCCTTCCTTTCGAATTATGAGATTCATCACTATCATCGACCAAGATGTTTTCTATCTCATTTCCCAAAGAAGCTTGTTCAAAATCATACTTTCCCTCCATTGTGATCTCCCAAGCTAACAAGAAATTGTGGCAACTTTCTTCTGAATGGAACCCAAATGGATGGATTCTACATGACTCATTTATTGCATGGTTTGATATGTGTGAGGAATACCCACAAATAGACATTTCCTCAGTGAAGATTGAGACCAAATTGAACACTCTATCCATCTCTTCTAATGACATATCTTGCTTTGAAGGTGGCAACGTATCATTATCCAATGGGGAATCAATATCACAGTAGGAAGAATGGGTGTCTTCTTCTTGATGACTTTGTGATTCAAGAATCTCATCAACCTCAGGATCTTCTGCATTTTTGTCACTTTTCACAACTTCATGGAGTTTTGGAACTTCAAAATTTCTCATGTCCTCAAAATTTCTTGGCATATCGACACTTATTGTGAATCAACACTTGAAAGAATTTCTTCATTGAATGGGAACACAAACTCCTCTTAATCATCTTCATCATTTAGTCCTACTATACATTTATCATATGATTCAAACACCATTGCACTAAACTACAAAGGTTGTTTTTCCATGATTTGGGGAGGCTGATTCGAAACATCATTGTACCCATATCCATTTTCACTTAGTCTCATACCTCTAATACCATTATTCTCATTGTTGATATTACTGTAAAGGCCAAAAATTCCACTCTGATTTTGAGAATAATTATTTTGGGTAGAAATTTGTCTTGGATGATTGCCTTGGTTTCTTGAGGAATTCAACTTTATTCTCATATGTTCATTGGATAAAAGAGACATCTTCTCCTTCATGGCCTTAAACTCTATAGCCATATCATTTTCTTCTTTAGCAACTGTAGCTGCCTTTTGCTTAAAGAAAGTAGTCTTTTGGGACTCATACCTTGAGTATGTAATCATTGACATTGGAGCCAAATTAAATTTTTTTGTGAATACAATAGCCTCTTTGAAGACCTTTTTAATGGTATCAATATCTCTTGGTGGGAGCCCTCTTAGAAAAATAGAAGTTAATGAATCCATTGTTCCAAAATAGATCTAGATGGCAGCCTCTTGTTGTATAGTGTATGGAAACTTCATTCTTTGATACATCCTATAGAAGCGATGATTAAACTGCGAAATAGTCTCATGGAGATACCTCTTAATCAAGATGAATTGATGATATAAGATAGCTGTATCAATATAGATCTTGAATTGTTTGAGAAACTTGCTCTAAAAACAATTCCAATCCCTTATTGATGCTAGTGGTGAATTGAGGGACCAATTGAATTCCCTTTTTCCTAAAGTGTAAGGAAAAAGGTGACATACCATGTCCATATGTTGAATCTAGTTTTGATTATAGATCTCCTTGAAAATTTTAATATGATCTTCTACTCTTTTTGATTCTTCATAGATGAACCATGGGATAAAAATTTCAAGATTTTTGGGCAAGTCATGCAATGGACCAATTAGATTCACAGGTGAACTTTGGGCATTGAAGAAAGACATTATGCATAATGATGGGAATGTATGAAGTAGAATGTAGAGAAAATGATGACTATGGAATATGTAATGCAAATGGGTGGAGTTCTTGGTATCCTTTTATCACTGTGATGCTTGTGAAAGTGACTGAGTTCTAGGAACTCATGTTTATTCTAGAAAGTGCACCTCTGAAGAAGTACACTTTCTGAAAACTATGCACCATAGAGTTTTGTGTAGCTATGCACCTACGTAGCTATGGACCTATGGACCTATAGACCTTAATTTATCTAAAACTTAGGAAAATTTTCTGAACTTTTTTGAAGCGCAGATTATTGTAGAAGTGTAAAATTTCAAAACTTTAACAAAATGTTCTTCCTTTCTGGGAGTCAAAAGGGGCCCTCCTTCTAGTGCCACTTCTATTGGGTGGTTGTTTTAGATGAGGTCAATAGCAAGAATCCATTGCACAATTCCTCTCTTGAAAATTCAATCTTTGGGGATCAACTCCAAGGTTCAGTATTTGTCTTGTGATGTACCAAAATCCACTCAGTTGAAGATAAATGTGATTGTTCACAAGGATGCCTTTTCTGGTTTTGATTTAAACCTGAAATGAAGTATATCTATCTGTTGTCTCAAAATCACACACAAAAGAACAATTATTTTGTGTTTTCTGGTTTTTTCAGTGAAAGCAATTCTAACAGTGCAACTAAAATGAGTTTCTATTCTAATAAGGGGTTAACAAAGAAAATAACAAAACTGAAAGAAAATAACATGAAATTGAAATAACTTGAATTTGAAATCCTAAATGGACATAAGCTACAGAAAACAACACACTACGAGTTAAACTTTAGAAGAAATCTATAGGAAACCAATGAAAATAGGAGCAACACTTCCTAGAATCCACTGATGCAATTGTCAGTGGGAAATTTCAATAATTGAATGATGTTTCACTCTTCATCAAATCAAAAGGCCATGGAAAGTGTGCTCATGCAAGACAAAGAGCTATGCAGGCATAATTTGTGATCTCTCCTCAAGCTTGATACGTCAGCAAAATTCATAAGTTTGTAGCAAACACTAGAACTAAAAGATTGCATAACCAGAAATAATACAACAAACCTTTGGCTCAATCACAATCTCATGAATAAAATCCACAAAAATATGACACATTCAGGCAAGAATGAATACACTCCAAATGCGAGCACCAAAAGCATAATTTTATTGCATAATAATGGCGGCCTTTGTTACATTTTACAATGGGGTATTTATAAGAAATCATCTCCTCAATTTTTGTTGAGAGTGAGAGATATGTTCATGCAATAAAATTATTTTAAAACATTAAAACAAACTAAATATATATAGACTAATAATTAATCTAGTGCTTAGAGGGACTCCATCCATATTTTATTCATTAATTGGATGCATGAGCCCTTTACATGTCAAAAGCAAAGAAAGAATGAGAGAGAAAGTAGGAGGAAGCCTTTAGTCAAAGTAGGATCATTAGGAGGTGCCAAAAATAGAAGCTGGTCCTTCACTAGGCGTGTGTCAAACTTAAACTACCGTTAGAATGCATTTTCCATGTATGGAAAGCACTATTTTTGGAACTAGCAGTTAACTAACGATGCACCTCTGAATTACAGAGTTGTGGACCTGCATACCTGTGCACTTGTGGACCTGAGGAGCTCTAGACCTACTCACCTAAAAAATGTGCACCTCCAAAATGTGCACTTGTGGACCTGAGCACCTATGGAGCTGCGGACCTGTGCACCTTTGAAGCTCAATTCACCAAAAAATCAAAGTTCTCAATTTTGAAAATGGTTTTTGGGTTTTTCTCAAATGGGGTTTTAGATCACTTTTTGTGTACATTCTTTACCCCTTTTTAATGATTTATGCCCTATTTATAGCCAATCACTTTCATAAACTTGAACTCTTTTTGCTTCTTTAATCTAAAATCCCAAGGCATCTACGTTGAATCTTGTGATTAATAGCTACAAAAGATGAACCTATTTCGCTTCATGTGTCCAACCTCTGTATCTTTAGACTTTTTATTCTCTCCAACTACCCTATCCTTCCTAATAAGAAACAAAGTGATCTAGATTATCCAAAATGATCAAATGTTTGAAACTTTTTCATATTTCTTCACAAGTTTTTAAGGCATTTTTAAATGGCCGTTTCAGAGGTCTTCTGCTCAAAATTTCAATTCAAAATTTTGATCTTTCCCTAAAAATAGGTAGTCAAGGGCTCACTAATTTAGGGACTAAAATTAGATCTTCAGTTCTTTTTTCCAAAGGTGTAAACGATTCTAAATTTTGAGCTCTACATCAAAAGTTATGACCTCGACAAGTTGAGGATGCCTTTTTAAGCTACAAAAAGAAGCAAACATTAGGCAAGAGAGATGAAAATGCTTAATTCAGACAAACACCTCTAAAAGAAAAATTTTAGTGCATCTTGTGCACCTTATAGTTGTGCTAGGTGAATCCTTTTATTTTAAATTTTTTTTTTTGGTGAGGTGAGTGGGGGCGCATGTGTGAAGTTGCACGAAAAGTGTTTTTCATAGCGTACTCATGGATCATAGCACGCAACATGTTGTGGGTGTGCATGTAGCAGTGTGACATAGTCTGTGGTGCATTATGCACGAGGCATGCAACATGTCACAAGCACATGCATAGTGGCACGACATGGCACTCATGGTGCATCGCCCGTAGGGTGTGTGTAGCAGCATGGCATGGTGCATGATGCATCACATGTAGGTCATGCACAACAGCATGGTGCGACACTTGTGGTGCATCACGCGCAAGGTGCACAATGCAGTGGCGTGGCATGGAAGTGTGATGCTCATGATGCACCTCGTGTGCATGCGTGCTTCATCCAAATTTTATTTATTTATTTTTAATTTTTTTTTTGTGATTTTTTCAATATTCTAATTTTTTTTGTAATTTTTTCAAATTTTCAACTCTAAAACTTTAACTCTAATAAAATTTTCTTCTCCAAACTCTTAAACTGTGAGTTCAAGAGTTAAAAAAAAGGTAGGGGGTCCCCATTCCTAGTGAGGAATTGGGCATGTGTTGTGGACATCACAATAGTGATGAGGGAGAAGGATGTAGTTAGCTTGATTTTATATTCTTGTTCCTTCTACATGTATCTTTACCATATACTAATTGTACTAATGTCATTAACATATCTTGTTGTATCATTTTGAGACTTTATATCGACAATGCTCAGATTATCGCTCATTATTTTTGATATTTTGATTGTATCACCTCTTGAAATGTGATGATATATATGATTTAAAAATTTTGATTTGATGTCATCACATGTGTCATAATGTCTATTTTTGTTTACATGAGATTCTTCTATATGAGGTCTTTTACTTTGATATCATGCCATGTATGTATGCCCTTTGTCTCTCTATGTGTTCAATGATGGATATATCATGTGATGTCTATTTGATTTATGATAGATACATGTATGAATTATGAAATGATGTTTATTGATCTTTCATATGTACTAAATGATGTTCTCTATTGCCATATTTATGTTTAATGATGTTCTAATGATATATAAATGTATGAATATATATCTACTAATGATGATGCATAATAATGATACTAAATGTATGTATGTAGCTAACCATCTCATGTACATAATTTTTGATTATTATGACACATGCTTGATCTTTGTCTATGTGGATAGGAGATATGATCATCTACTTGTGCAAGTGTAGAATGATGAGAAATTACACAATGTTATTTCTTACCTTCATTTCTCATGTGTAATATAATGAGTAACTTCAACATGCTATATATTAAATTAAAATCTAGAACTTTAGTCATTGAACCATAGCTTATTTAAATCATCACTTATATTTTGTACGGATATCAAATGTCAATACAACCCTCACTAGTTATAATATCATAAGGATATGAATATGATAGTTGTCACTTTTTTCTTTCTTTATTTTATGTTTATTTTTATTAATTTTAGAAGTGAAACTAAGCATTGATGCATAAGTAGCTAGATGACTAGCGTATCCTTCCCTCTTAATATATCAAGTTAGCATAAGAATCAAGGCATAAATGCTAGAATGACCAAAATTTTCATTGCGTACAAGCACATTAGACACACTAGAGTTCTTTCTTATGCTATGTAATTATGATTTTTCTATATGTAATGACCCTTTATTATTCATAACTTGAGATAGAGTTTAGCTTCATCTACCCATAGTGACCCATATGTTCACATCCTAGGGTAAACATATGAATTAAGATAGCAATGAGAAATCACTCAAAAAAGCAAGGAGGAATTCCAATCTCACTAAAGTGTCCAAATAAATTGAGTCAAGGTACACATGACCATCCAACATGTAATGAAGACTCTCATAGTGGACACCCCTTTCATTCGGATCCTCTAGATCATTAGAAATAAAAATAAATCAAAAAAGAAGAAGAAAAGACTATGCCCCCTATCATCACTCCTCTAAGTCTAAATAGACATCCCATAGTCATTCGGAGAAGATTAATAAACAAAATCAATACAAAGAAATCTCTAGTATTAACCAAGAAAGTTTTTGTTTCATGTTGACAGATTTGATTTTCTACCACATTTGATGACTATGATGTCAATTTTCAAAACCCTTTTATTGTTAGGGGATAGGTGACTAACTTGTATTGTATATATATTAACTGATAGAAGGATAACCATAATTAGATGCTTAGGGCCTTGTCCCCTATGTACAAGTTGATTACCCTACATTCATAATGTTTTTCAGTTTGAATACATGACAATCTCAATAGGGTCACAAAAGTGATTAAATTTTATGCACAAGATAAAGCAATAGATGGAAGTGAAAAATGCATGAAAGTAAAGCACTCAAAAATAGGAAAGACTATAAGAAAATGACTTTCTTTTATTTTTTTCTAGGATACTTGCTTGCTAGGTTTTCATCAAGATGCTTTTCTTTTTTTCTTTTTTTTTGTTCTTTTGTTTTTTTCTTTTTTCTTTGGATATCATCAAGGTGTCTTTTACTTGATTTTCACTAGGATGATAATTTTCCATGGATTTTTCTTATTTTTATCATTTTTAAGGACTTTCTAGAATGTACTAATAACTTATTAGAACATTTTCTATAAATTTTTTTTAGATGAAGCGTGTTGATGGGTACTTTCAGTGATTCTCCCTCGATTGTTGATAGTTGATATGCACTTGACCCAGAGAACTTAGTAATAATGTAAGGCCCAAGCTAGTTTGGGTCAAACTTACCCTTTTGAATTCTATTCTATTGGTTTTGTGGGTTTTCTCTCAAAATGAAATCACCCACTTGGAATTTTGTTGATTGTACTTCTTTTTTATATCTCTTTGACATCCACTTTTGATAAGATCTCAGTTGATCAAATGCCACTTGGTGATATTCATCTATTAGTAACAACTCTTTTAGCCTAGATATTCAATGATCACCATCTTTAATAAGACCTTTCATGGAAACTTGTAGAGTGGGATTAAACTCAATAGTAGTACTGCTTCTCCTCCATACACCAATACAAAGGGTGTTGTCCCACTAGGTCTTCTAATACTTGTTCTATATGCCCGAAGACTTGGATTGAGTTGAAGGTGCCAATCCCCTTTTTTTTTGTTGACCATTCTATGTAGGATTTTTAGCAAGGTCTTATTTGATGCCTCTACCTATCCATTACCTTAAGGATAGTAGATGGACAACCAATGTTGTTTGATCTTGAAATTTGCACCAAGTTATTTCATATCTTTGTTCTTGAAATACTCCCATTATTTGTGATGATGGATGATGGGATTCCATACCTACAAATGATGTAGCTCAAGATGAACATAGCTACTTATTTACTAGTGGCTTCTATGAGAGGTACTACCTCTACCCACTTTGTAAAGTATTCTTCGTAGTAATGATAAATCTATGTCCATTAGAGGATGATGGTTAAATGTGTATAATAAAGTCAAAGAGAGTGATGAAAGGTATAAGCTCTACAGTAGGTGTGTGAATTAGATTTCTTTGTAGTTCACACTATTTGCATGATTTGGCAAATTGAATAGATTCTCTCTCCATTTTTGGCTAGTAGTAACTTGCTTTTAGTAGCTTCCAAGCTAATATCATGATACTAGAGTATGATCCACAAATTCTTCCATCTACATCAACTAACACACACTCAGACTCTTTTCATTTTAAAAACCTAAGTAAGGCCCTGTGTAGTCCCCATTTGTATAAATCATCTACTATAACTACATATTGTGAAGCGCTACAAATAAAATTACATCTCTCATTTTGAGTTAGATATTTAGGAATAGTTTGATCTTGAAGATAATAATAAATATGGTGGTACCGACATGAATCATGTCCTACAATTGAACATACCACCTAGGAGAAAAGAAGAATTTTAGGCTGGAATTTGTAGTGCAAATCATTTTCTGGCATCTATAACATCAAGGCAATAGTTTCCATGGTATCAAAAACTTTTTTTTCCACCTGCAAACCTGTTGAAAGGTTACATATGGGAAGTATTTCTTGAGATCATCTATCATTATCTTATAAGGCAATAGTTTCTCATTTTATTAATAGATTTCATTCACCTAATTGATTACTAGTTGTGAATCTTCATATATGTGTAATTCATCTACCTTCCATTTAATAGCCATTGTCATGCCATTGACTAGGGCTTCATATTATACTATGTTATTCATACAAGGAAAAAATATATTGTATGTATTAGGTAGAGAATACATCTATGGCATCATAAATGAAGTCCCAACACTAGATACCTATTGGGTGTATGGGCCATCAAAGTACATCTTCCATGTGTGTTGTGTCACAAGCATGATAGATCCATCATGAAACTATACATTCATTGGTTGGTCATCATGTATCAGTGTTTCTTCCAATCAATCAACAATTACATGTCCATTTATAGCCTTTAGATCAACATATTCAATGTCAAAATCATTTAGTATCATGACCCATTTGGATAACCTTATAGTCAATATTGCTTTGTTTAGCATATACTTCAATGGATCAATCTTTACAATTAGTTTGATAGAATGTACATGCATGTAGTGTCTCAACTTTTGGGAAGCAAAGAACACTACCAAAAAAGCTTTCTCAATTATAGTATATTTTATCTTATATGAGACCAAATTTCTATTGATGTAGTATATTGCTTGTTCTTTCTTGTTGTCATCTTCCTATGCTAGGAGGGACCTAATGCTGAGGCTATAGTTGATATGTATAGTATCAATGGCTTCCCTTGAATATGAGGCATTAAAACTAGTGGACTTGGTAGATATTATTTCAATTGATTTAGACACTTTTCAAAATCATTATTCCATTTATACACAACTCCTTTAGTGTTAGTAAATACTTGTGCTTTGTCTTCTAGCTATGATATGAACTGTCGAATTGACTATATCCTCCCTTGTAACCCTCTTATTTGATTAATGTTTTGAGGTGGTTGCATGTCTACTATTTCTTGTATATTTTATGAATCTATCTAAATCCCTTTTGTTGATACAATGTAGCCTAGTAGCTTGCCAAATGTAACTCTGAATGCACACTTCTTAGGATTGAATCTTGGTTTGAATTTTTCCATTATGTCTAAGATTGGACTCATATCTATCATATGTTTCTTTCTTTCGATTGACTTTTCTAGGGTATCATCCACATAGTCATCCATAATTTTGTGCAGCATGTTATGAAATATAGTCATCATTGCACATTGATATATGGCTCCTCCATTCTTAAGACTAAAGGGCATGAAATTATGACATAATATTCCCCAAGAACATGTAAAATATGTATTTTTCTAATTTTTAGGTGTGATCTTGATCTAATTATATTTGGAGAATTCATCCATTAGTGAGTACATCTCAGATGCAACCATCATATCCACTATCATGTCTATATTTGGTAGTGCAAAGTCATCCTTTGGACAAGTTTTGTTTACATCTTTGAAGACTATGCATACTTGTATAGATTTTTTAGTTTTAGAAATAGACACAATGTTGAAGATCCACTCTGTATAGTCAATATCCCTTATGAATCCTACCCTGAATAACTTTTCCAATTTACCTTTTATTAGTAATGCCACATGAGGGTGCATCTTTCACAGCTTTTGTTTCATTGGTTTTGTTCTAGGTATAATAGATAGACAATGCATGATTAGATTAGAGTCTAAACCTGGCATATCAAAATATGTCCATGGATATATTTTTATTTTCCTATAAGAATGTATTGAATTATTTCTTTTCCTCTTATGATAAGGATTGAGCTAGATGTATTATTTGTGGATGCTCATTTTTTCCCAAATTCACTTGTTGTGTTGTTTTTATCAACACTAAAGATCTCTCTTGAATGTGACTCAAGAGAACATTAAATATCCCATTTTCAGTGCTTCAATGATGTTGTCACCTTTAGATATGCCATTTTTATTTACTCTTTTTGGTTCTAACACCACCACAATGTTCTTTTTCTTGTTAGAAAACCTATTCTTTTTCTTTTTATATCTTTAGACTAAGATATTTGATATCCACCGTTGTCATGTTTATGTTAGATTTTCTAGTGAAATATTTCACAGATTCAATGATGTTGAGGTAACATGATAGATAATATTTATTTTCAACATTGGGAACTCAATGGATGCTATGTCAGAGCTCCATTCAATAAGCTTAGGATGTATTAGTGGAAGAGATTTGGCTAGTTTAAGCACGTCATGGTAAGTTCGTCAGAAGCATTGATTAACATCTTGAGTCCTAAAGTGACAACATCTAGAGGTGTGTTCAAATCACTAAAGTTCCTAACAATATTAGTATCAGATACATTAACATAAGTAGAATCAAACTTGTTGGGCCTAACAATAGACTCATGTCCTACGTAAAGTTAGTTTTCATAGGTGTAAAATTCATCTACATCTTTCTCAGTAGTAGTAGCTTCAGAGAGTGATTCAAACTCATATTCATGAGAATTAGTACTATTTGAAGGAAAGTTAAGGTAGTATCCCATAGTCATAGGTATACCACTTTCATTATCTTCCTTGTCTTGTTCAAATCCTTTTGTGGCCTGATTTTCACTAGATTCTCCTAATTAAAATTGTATAAGTTTGTAGAGTTCACCCTGACACATAGGATTAGTTGATTGAATAGCTTGCATTTTTTCAAGGTTCATTTGATGGGTTGAGATTGTTTCATATGAATCATTAAACATTTTAGCATTGTTCACTTGTAAAGCTTAGTCAACATGATCATGTAGCATGTTAAATATCTCTGGTGGAATTGGATAAGGGAATGCATCCTCTTCTTCCAAGTTCTATATCATTTTCTCAGGGACATATAAACTTATTCTTTCCTAAGTGAAATGTTTTCTTCTTATATCCTAGACCAGTAGTATCATCAAGCCATCTAAAATGCACCTCAATCAAATCTATTAAGCCTTTGTTATTTTTTCCAATAGGACCTTCTGTTCTATATCACACTCTCTTCTTCATATTATAGCCTCTTCTATTTTTGTGAGACAACATGTCATAGTGTTTTACATCCTTGTCTTCATTTTCTCCTTTGTATAACCAAGCCAATACAATTCTTTCTTCTTCCTCATCTTATAGAGGGAATGTCTCTTGTATGAAGGTTCCATCATGAACAATTTTTTTTTTTCCTTTGAAGGTTTGATATCTTTAGTAGGATTCCCATTATATCTTAGAGATGGAGGGAGTGATGTTAGAGACAACACTTGTAGGGAATATTCCCTTGTTTTGACATCCTTAAATTTTAGATATTTTTCCATATTTTTTTTATTTTTGTCTCATAATTATCAGCAAATTCCCTAGTGTGTGGCATAAAATTTTCAAAAACTTGTCTTAATGAATTACATGCACAACTCAAGTCAACAAGTACAGATACCTCTACTCAATTGTGGGGAAACTTTAAGCATTGATGATATGTAGAAGGCACACCTTGCATTTCATGTATCCACAAATGTCCAAGCGAGATGTTGTAGGACAATAGTATATCCACTACTTGAAAAGACACATCTCTTTCTATGGATCCTACTCTGATAGGTAGTACCACTAGTCCTTTTGAATTTCTCTCTTCTTCATCATAAGCTTTGACTTTAATAGTTTTTGAGGATCTATAACATGTTTAGAGAAACCAAGTTGTCAAATCATATTATAAGAATAGATGTCAAGACCTACATCTCCATCTATTAACACATGCATGATGTAAGAATTATGTATCATGACCTAAGTATGTAATGCTTGATTATGTGGATGACTCATTATGATATAGGAGCATCCAGTGGTGTAAGGGCAATTCTATGTCACCCAAAAATATGATTAGTGTTAGTTTCTATTTAATGAGTTTTTATTTCTAGATACCCATTTGGGCCAAATAGGGATTCCAACTCTCATAGTTCCACTATTGGTTTTTTGGGTTAGTGTTTATGAGCACCTTGGGATATGTGCCAATGCATAAAATAAATTATTTTGTAATTGAGCCATAATTATGATGAGTCAGAGGGTGTAATTTGGAGGGATGATTATACTTGTAATTTAAAGCACTCTAGAAAATGAATCAAGTCAAAAGGCTTTATAGTTTGAAAGTTATTGCAATTTTAAGTTTCTTGGAGACCCCCTAAGAGCACTTCAAAGTCAAATTTGAGGCACTAAATGACCTTGTACAAGCCCAAAAATGGGGGATGAGCAAAGATGGTCTATAGGGCTATAAAGCATTTAAAGAGATCTTTGAAAATGTAAATAGTTTGTCAATCGAAGTCCTAGATCAAAAGTTATGCCTCCCAAAAGTCAGAGGAACATTTTTGCATTCTTCTAATTTTGCACCAAATTATGAATTATTTTAGAGAACATTCTATTTTGGTGGTGGATGCCAAATAGCATATTCCAAAATGTATTCCAAACCCTAAACTTAATTCCGATTACTTAAGGTCATTTCTAGCATTGTAAATGTAGTTTTTGGTGGAGTTTGGGAGAAGATACTGTGAGAAGGGTTTTTCTCCAGAATCTAATAACATCATAAGCCCATAGGGCATGTCTTTGAGTCTATTTTTTTGTACTAAATTTAATAGCATATCACTTCTAATAATAATATTCCTCTTTTCCTATTGTGTTCATTTTTTCTTGGGTTGTGCCCTCATCAAGTGGTATCAGAGTGGGTTTTCACGAGTGTGTAGAAAGAGTGCCGACTATAAGGTAGTTTGCACCAAGACTAAATGGTTGTGGGTTTTGATATAGAAAGCAAATGCCTCCACTAAGGGAGCATGGTAGAAGGGCTGGTGTTGTTCCTCATGAGGTTAGAGCCCTCTAGAGACAAGTTTAAGCATTGCAAGAGGAGATTCGTAGAGGGATGAATATTGTCATAGGTGAAAAAAGTGAGGAAGAAAATAAAGAAGGAAATATTATGTAGGAAGAGGAAGGAGATAGAGAATTACTAAACTAGGTGGAGGAGAAGCTTTTTAGGGCCATTGGAAAGATTGGAAAAAGACCTAAAATTGACATTGACATGTTTTTGGGAAATCTAAACCCAAATGAGTTGATCAATTAGATCAATGAGCTAGAGGAATATTTTGAGCATCAAGATATTGGAGACCTTGATACGGTTAAGGTCAACATGAAAGGCCATGCCAAAATTTGGTGGCAAGAGATTTAGTTGGAAAGAAATAGAATAGGAAAGGAGAAAATCACAAGATGTGATTGAATAGTGGACAAACTAAAAAAGAAATTCATTCTTGTGGATTTTGAGCTTGATTTGTTCAAGAAGATGTAAGGGTCAAAGCAAGTGGGGAAATGTGGCCAGGAATACATAGAGGAATTTTATTGAGTCCTTATTAGGGCAAGACATGTGGAAGAAAATGAGTAGAAGGTTTCTCATTACCATAATGGGTTAAGACCTAGCATGCAGGAGGAGTTAAATTTGGTTAGAATGACTAGAATTAAAGAGGCACACCAATTTTCCTTGTGAGTTGAGGAGAAGCTAAACAAAAAGTTTGATGGAAGGAAAATAGGGCATAGTCAAGGAGGAATGGGTGGTGGTAGGTCATTTTGAGGCCAAAATGAGAACCAAAAGAAAAATGAAGGTGTGGGTACTAGCCAAAACTAGAGGAACAAGGGTTTCAACCAATCTCGTGATCAAAAATTTGGAGATCAAAGAGGAAGAGGTAGAGGATGTGGAAAAGGTTCAAGAAGAGGAGGCTTCCATGGTTCCTATTTTCATTGCAATGAAGAAGGTCATCATGCCTATGAATTTCCTTAATGCCAAGGAAGGGCAGATAGTAGAGCTGATGCTCAAGAAAGGGTTGCTCATGTGGATGATGATGCACAGTCATCACATTTTGAGTATGTAGAAAGAGGAGAGGTTATGGTTAACAAAAGGGTCTTGTTGAGTAATGAGACTAAACCTAGACAAAGAAGGAGTTTTTTTCATACTAGGTGCAAGTGTGAGGGTAAATGTTGTGATGTGATTGTTGATGATGGGAGTACTGACAACTTAGTGTCAGAAGAAATGGTCTCAAAGCTAAATCTCAAGAGGGAAAAACATCCCCATCCCTATTAGATTGCTTGGGTGTATAATAATCATAAGGTCCTAGTTTGTGAGAAATGTTTGGTAAAGTTAAGATTGGGAGTTACCATGATGAAGCTCTCTGTGACATTATCCCAATGGATGTCTACTATTTATTGTTGGGAAGGTTGTGGTAGTTTGATAGGCATGCTATAAATGATGGTCATACAAATACATACTTCCTAACAAAGGATGGAGTTTGCCACAAATTGAAATCCTTAATAAAGGAGGGTGAAAAGTTATGCAGTAGTGCTAGGGTATGTCTTGTTGATGGAAGAAATTTTTTGGATTTCATGAAACATTAGCACATGTGTTATGCTTTAATTCCTAGAAAGGATAAGAAAAGTAGTAGTGAAGTTCCACTTGAAGTTCTAGGTATATTAAGTGAGTATGGAGATGTCATCTCTGATAATGTTCTAGAAGGGTTGCCACCAATAAGGAAAATTAGTCATTAAATAGATTTAGTCCTTGGAGCTAGTTTTCCAAACAAGGCTACTCATAGGATGGCTCCTACTAAGACTGGGGAGCTAAACATACAAGTTTAGGAGTTGTTGAAGAAAGGTTTAATTTGAGAGAGC
The DNA here is from genome assembly GCA_028749045.1 of Cupressus sempervirens. Lineage (NCBI taxonomy): Eukaryota > Viridiplantae > Streptophyta > Pinopsida > Cupressales > Cupressaceae > Cupressus > Cupressus sempervirens. The sequence goes on along the minus strand of CM053792.1, from coordinate 368,120,527 downwards.
CTGAGTCCATGTGCAATATCTATAGTACTGGCATTAAAGAAGGATGGAGAGTGGAGAATGTGTACAAACTCTCGAGCTATAAATAAACTAACAATCAAGTACTAGTTTCCTTTGCCAAGGATGGATGATCTTATGGACTACTTGAGTGGAGCTCAATACTTCACAAAGATAGATCTCAAGAGTGGTTATCACAAGATATGGATATGAGAGGGAGATGAGTGGAAGATAGCATTCAAGACCAAGGATGGTGTATATGAGTGGTTAGTCATGCCCTTTGGACTGACCAATGTGCCAAGAACCTTCATGTGGCTTATGAATGAGGTACTAAAGAAATTTTTAGGAAAAATTGTTATTGTCTATCTGAATGATATTTTAAAATTTAGTAAGTCTTTTGATGAACAATTATTACACATTTGTAGTGTCCTTGAAAGGTTGAGGGAAGAAAAATTGTTGATTAATTTGAAGAAGTGTGGCCTTGTCAAAAGGGATTTAGTCTATTTGGGGTTTTTTGTATCAGCTGAAGGTCATCTTGGAATGACCTACTTCAAGGTCTACCACTGAGGTGAGGTCATTCTATGGTCTGGCTAGTTTTTACAGGAAGTTCATTAGGAATTTCAGTAGTATATGTGCACCCTAACTAAAATAATGAGGGGGGATAGAAAAGAGTTCAAGTGGACTACATGAGTTGTAAGAAGTTTTGAATTGTTGAAGAAGAAGGTGATAGAGCAACCTATGGTTGCACTTCTAGATTTTAACAAAGTGTTCTAGGTGGATTATGGTGCTAGTGGAAGTGCTATTGGGGCTATGTTGAGTCAAGAAGGTAAATGGATTGCCTATTTTAGTGAAAAATTGAATGATGCAAAGAAGTATTATGTTTATGATTAGGAGTTCTATGCAATAGTTTAGGCCTTAAAGAAATGGAGGCATTATTTATTGCCAAAAGAATTTGTCTTGTATACTGATCATTAGGCATTGCAGTACCTAAATAGCCATGATAAATTAAATTAGAGACATTTGAAGTGAGTAGAATTCATGCAAAGCTATACATTTGTATTGAAAGATAGAAGAAAAAGGTCTAATAGGGTTGTAGATGCGTTAAGTAGGAGACAATTGTTGCTGATAGAAATACAGGTTGAAGTGGTTGGATTTGATGAACTCAAGAATCTATGCCATGAGGATCCTGACTTTGTAGAGGCCTACAAGGCCTGTAAAGAACCTATTACTCTATATAGGACTAGGTGGGTAGATTATATGATTCAGGATGGTATGTTGTTCAAGGGCAGTCAATTGTGTAGTCCAAGGAGTTCCATGAGGGAGAACTTGATCAAGGAGAAACATATTGGAGGGATGGTAGGAAACTTTGGTCGAGATAAGACCATTTCCATTATTAGTGAACATTATTTTTGGCCCCAATTGTCACAAGATTTGAAGAAGTTTATGCAGAGTTGTTGAGTATGTCAAATAGCTAAAGGATTTAGTCAAAATAGTAGACTCTATCAGCCATTTCCTATTCCAATGAAGCCTTGAGAGGACATAAGTATGAATTTTGTTCTTGGATTGCCAAGGACACAACAGGGTAATGACTCAGTATTTGTGGTGGTTGATAGGTTCTTCAAGATGGTACATTTCAATCCATGCCACAAGACTCATGATGTAGTGCATATTGCAAATTTATTTTTTAGAGAAGTGGTGAGGCTACATGGTCTCCCAAAAAGTATTGTTTTTGATAGAGATACTAAATTTGTTGGGCATTTCTAGAGGACTTTGTGGAAGAATTTGAAGACAAAATTGAAGTTTAGTTCTGTACATCATCTGTAGATTGATGGACAAATAGAAGTAGTAAATAGAAGTTTGGGCAATTTGCTAAGGTGTTTAGTAGGAGATAAGCCCAAGGGATGGGATTTCATTCTACTACAAGTAGAATTTTCTTACAATAATTTTGTAAATAGGAGTATTAGTAGATCACCATTCCAAATTATGTATGGGAGTAGTCCAAGGGCTACACTAGAGCTGAGGAATATGGAGCAAGGAGAGAGGACAAGTGCTAGGGTAGAAGACTTTGCTGAATATGTCAAGAACCTACATGAGGAGGTACATGCACATATTATCAAGATGAACCTACAATATAAGGCTAGAGAAAACTAATAGAGAAGACAAAAGGAGTTCCAAGTTGCGGATCTGGTTATAGTATACTTGAGGAAGGAACAATTTCTAGTGGGTACCTACAACAAGCTAAAGATGAAGATATTTGGTTGCTGCAAAATTTTGAAGAAACATGATTTAGAAAATGCATATAAGGTGGAGTTGCTAGATAGGATTCACATTTCTCCTATTTTCAATATTGCAAATTTAATAGAATATCATGATGATGGTGTAGAGGAGGAGTTGATGCTGGAGCCATGTCCAATTCCTACTTCTGAGAAGGAAGAGATTGAAGAAATTTTGGATAGTCGCATGGGTCACAGTACCAAATTTAGGAAATATGAAGAATACCTAATGAAGTGGAAAGGATGACCAGTGGAGGATTCAAATTGGATATCCATAGTAGAGGTTTCCCCTTTGGGTTTTCCTCTACCAGCTATACAGTGATAGGGTCACTTTTCAATTTACCATGGGTGTTTGATGTAGGAGCATCTATTGGTGTAAGGGAAATCCTGTGTCACCCAAAAATATGCTTAGTGTTAGTTTAGGTTTAATGTGTTTATATTTCTAGATACCCATTTGGGTCAAATGGAGATTCCAACTCTCATAGTTCCACTGTTGGTTTTCTGGGTTAGTGTTTTTGAGCACCTTGGGATATGTGCCAATGTAGAAAATAGGTTATTTTTTAATTGAGCCATAATTATGATGATTTAGAGGGTGTAAGTTGGAGAGATGATTATGGTTGTAAGTTAAAGCACTCCAGAAAAAGAATTAGGTCAAAAGGCTTTACGGTTTTAAAGTTATTGTAGTTTTAAGTTGCCTGCAGACCCCCTAAGAGCACTTCAAAGTCAAAATTGAGGCACTAAAGGGCCTCATACTATTGGTCTTAGATTGCTTTTGAAAATTGATGTTAGGATTAAACCATAGATAGAAAATAACAATTACATGCAAATATTACCAATAACAGAAAATAATAGATCACACAGAATTTATGAAGTATGTACAATACTTTCCTAATCAGTCACCACAAACTGACAATCTCCCACTTGGGGACTGATTAGGCTCCACACTAAACAACAATCTCCCACTTGGAGATTGATCCTATAGTGATGTTTCTACTCCATGAGGCTCCCACTGGATCAAACTGCCCTGGACTATGTTGTTCTTTTATTCATGTTCAGTCTAGAGGACCAATCAAAGCTGAAGAGGAGTTCAAATTCTCCCTTGTTACTACCTTTGTCAACATATTTCCTGGATTATCATTTGTATGTATCTTCTCTAGATTTAATTGTCCATCCTCCAAAATTGACCGAATGAAATGGTATCGCAATTGTATGTGTTTGGTATTTGAATGCAGAGTTGAATTCTTTGTAAGATGAATGACACTTTGACTATCTGTGAACAAATAATTATCCATTTGAGGATGTCCCAATTCTTCCAAGAAGAACTAAAGCCATATCATCTCCTTGGGTGCCTTTGTAGCAGCTACATACTCTACCTCTGTAGTGGATAAAGTATTAACCTTTTGTAACCTAGAAACCTAGCTCATGGCTGCCCCACCAATAGTAAAGACATAGCTTGTAGTACTCCACCTGGTATTAATATCCCTTGCCAAATATGAGTCGACATAGCCCTATAAATCAGTAGTAGAGCCCCCAAAGTGTAAAAACTTATTGGATGTTCCTCTCAAATATCTAAGAATCTATTTGACTACATTCCAATGCTCAATTCCTGGATGACTCATATACCTACTAACGACTCCCATTGTATGTGCAATATCTAGCCTACTACATACCATAGCATACATCAAGATTCTTGCAGTTGAAGCATAGGGTACCTTGGACATCTTATCCTCTTCTTCTTGTGTCTTGGGACACATCTCCTTAGTTAACTTCAAATGACTAGGTAAAGTTATTCTGATATCTTTAGCATTCTCCATAGAGAAATGTTGCAATAGCTTCTCAACATAATCAACTTGAGATAGTGTTAATGTTCTATTCTTCTTATCTCTACAAATCTTCATACCAAGGATTTGTTTTTTTGCCCCCAAATCCTTCATAGCAAATGTATGTGCTGATTGGCATTTCAACCCCTTAATGTGATCCATGTTAGACCCAGCTACAAGCATATCGTGAACATATAAACATAAAATAATGTAGCTATCATCATCCAACCTCTTAAAGTAGCCACAATGATATGAATGGAACCTACTGTAACCATGCTAATGCATAAAACTATCAAATTTTAGATACCATTTCCAAGGTGCTTGCTTCAAGACATATATTCTTTTCTTCAATTTGCACACTAAGTTCTCCTTACCTTTGGCCGCAAATCCTTGTGGCTGAGCCATATATATCTCTTCATCCAAATCACTATGAAGGAAGGCTATTTTAACATCAAGCTGCTCTAAATGAAAATCTTTAGTAGCCTCAAGACTTAAAATAATAGTGATAGAAGTCATCTTAACAATAGGAGAAAATATCTTATCAAAATCAATACCCTTTTTCTATGAAAATCCTTTTACAACTAACCTGGCTTTAAATCTTTTCTTACCTCCTTCATCTTCTTTCAACCTATAAATCCAGTTATCTTGTAAAGCTCTTTTATCGGTAGGAAACTTGCATAAATCCCATGTCTTATTCTTCAGCAGAGAGTCCATTTCATCTTTCGTCGTAGACTCCCATTGAATCTTTGTATCCACCTGCATAGCTTCATCATAACATCCAGGTTCACTAGCATTAGTAAGTAAAATAGAATACAAAGAGGGAAAAAATCTTTGTGGAGGTCTAATTTTCCTTGTGGACCATCTAACATTCACCAATTTGTGTGGTATTTGTTGTTCCCATTGTTGCGCATCATGAGGAATGGTTGGAATATTATTTTGTGGAGCATCATCCAACATTACATAATCATCTTCTTTCTTCTCACATTGTTGCAATAGATCTTTGTATGACACATTCTCATTGAATATGACATCCTTGCTTCTTATAATTTTTTTATTTTCAAAATCCCAAAGCCTATCACCAAATTCATTAATGCCATATCCAACAAATACACATTTCTTTGACTTAGCTTCTAGCTTGGTTCTATTTTTAGAATCTAAGTGAGCAAATTCTTCACAACCAAAGGTTTTGAGAAGAGAATAACTCACCTTCTTACTAGTCCATGCTTCCTCTAGAATACCACAACCCAAAGGAGTAGAGGGACCTCTATTAATCAAATATACAGTAGAATTGACAACCTCTTCCCACATGTGTAAGGAAAACCAAACATGCAACCTCATGCTCCTTACACGCTCCATGATAGTCTTGTTCATACATTCAACCACTCCATTTTCCTGTGGAGTCCTTGGAATAGTTTTCTGTCTACAAATACCATTAGTGGAGCAATAATATTCAAATTCATGATTTTAATACTCACTACCATTATCAGACCTGAGACATTTTAATTTCTTACTAGTCTCATTTTCAACCAAGCATTTCCATTTCTTAAAAGTTTAAAATACATCAGATTTCTATCTAAAGAAATAAACCCATACTTTTCTAGTTGTGTCATCAATAAATGTAACATAATAATGAGAGACACCAAGGGAAGATACCTAAGCTAGTCCTCATACATCAGTATGCACAAACTTTAATTTCTCCTTTTTGTTTTCCTTCCCAGTCTTCACAAAACTCACTCTCTTTTGTTTTCCATACACAACTTTCACAGAAATCCATATTAACACATTTTAGACCTGGTAAAACTTTCTTTGAATGAAGTAATTTCATACCTTTCTCACTCATGTGCCCAAGTCTATTGTGCCATAGTGCTGTATCAGAATCTACAACAACTATTTTTTCTTCTTGCTCAATTGCAGTAATTGTTCCTGAACATTCATTTTTCTCTGAAACAATTAAAGTAGAAGGAACAATATGACCTATACAAAGATATAAGGTGCCTACTTTCACACCTTTTGCTACTACAAGGGAACCTTTTGAAACCTTCCAATTTTTATCATTAAAAGTAACTACACAACTCTCATCACTGAGTTGCCCTATTGAGATTAAATTTCTACTCAACCTTGGAACATGTCTTACCTCATGTAGTAGCCAATGATTCCCATTCTGCAACTTAATCTTAAATTTTCCCTTTCAATCAATCTGACAGGGTTCATTATCCCCCAAATAAACAAGTCCAAAATCCCCTTAGACATAATCAATGAAATAACCTCTATGAGGTGTAGAATGAAATGAAGCACCATAATCTAAAACCGATGAATCATCAACACTTTCTAAAGATAGAAGCAAAGCATCCTCTTCAGATTTGTTACTTACCACATTTTCTTCCTTATCTCCATCTAATTTATCTCCTTCATTTCTCTTTCCACTCCAACGATCTTTCTTTTTATGACCCAGTTTCCTATAATACCAATAGTCATTGGGTCTTCTTGATTGAGACCTCCTCTCCTTTGACTTTCTTGTTGATTTCCCACAATTTCTAGAGTTACTTCCTCTCTCAGTCAGTCTGCCCCTACTTTGTGCATTCAAAACACTTCCTAATGTAGATCCACCTGAGGTTTTCCTACGAGTTTCCTCACTCAAAATAACACCGATCACATCATCATATTTTAGGGTACTAGATCCAAGAATAGAATTACTCATAGCCATTACTACGCCATTCCAGCTTTTAGAAAAAGAACACAAAATCAAGAGAGCCCTAATTTCTTCATCAAAATTGACACCCATAGAAGATAAATGACTAGTAATAGCATTAAACTCATTTAAATGATCTATAAGTGATCCACCTTTTTCCATTTTCATATTAAATAAATTCTTCATGAGAAATACCTTGTTTGAAGCGAAGGGCTTTTCATATAGTTTCGCTAGGGTTTGCATCAATTCTTTTGTTATCTTCACTTTTGTAATATTAAATGCCACTGATGGTGCTAGACATAATCGAATGCTTCCAAGTTCCTTTCTCTCTAAAAGATCCCATTTCTCATTTGACACAGATCCTTGATTCTTGGCTTTGCCTTCCAATGGCTTCCATAAATCCTTTTGATAAAGATAGTCTTCCATTTGCATCTTCCATAACTGGAAGTTCTACCCATTATACCTGTCAATCCTCAGCTTACCCTCATCTTCCATCACTCCCACTTGACCATGGGACTCCCACTCAACTGTGAGACTTTCCTATAGAGGATAATTGAAAAAAAAAACCCCACTTTGATACCACTTGTTAGGATTAAACCACAGACAGAAAATAATAATTACATGAAAATATAATCAATAACAAAAAATAATAGATCACACAAAAAAAGAACACAAGACACCAAGATTTAATGTGGTTCACCCAATCCATGGGCTGCATTCACCAAACATCAAGTCTAATATTTTTATGGTCCAGTGATTACAACTTGATTACAATCCATAATCCCTTACAGCTCAATACTGCCGCAAGAACCAATTTTGCATCATAGCTATAAAACAACCCTAACCCTAAGCCCTTTTATACAATTATTAAACTGCTTTAGGGTTACTACATGTCATCCATAAATTGGTGAATATTAGCCATTACTTTAGTGGCGAATCTACAAATAGTACCAATTTTGTTTTTTCCCAAATAATTTATGAAGTATGTACAGTACTTTCCTAATCAATCACCAAAAACTAACAATTGAGTGTGAACACACTTAAGAAATTTCTAAGTTAATGTTGAGTATAATATAGATGCTAAGCTACAGTATGTGTTGAGCCAAAAATTTAATAGGTGGTAAGTTATTCAAATGTCTAGCAGATAGATAGTGTTGAGCAAGTTTCAAATGCCGAGTGAAAATTGATGTCGAGCTAGTATATGAGCCAAGTAAAGTATAGGTGCCGAGCAGGACTAAATTACTATAGGAGCTAAGCAAGATAGAATTCTTATGTGTGTTGAGCATCAATAATTAGTAAGTGTTGAGTAACATCGAATCAAAACAAGAGTTTGTGCCCCCACAAACTCAGATGTAAACCATTTTTGAGCTGACTCCAGATGAATCTTGAAGGATCTAAAAGATAAGATTGAATCTTTTTAATTCCCTATGAAATCAACATGCAACCAATCAGAAAAATGGAAATAACTGAGCAGGAAAAATGGATGAATCTCAATTGTAGATTCATACCTAACCCTAAATCTTGAAACCTTTTTAAGGAGGTCAAAATCCCACAATTTAGAAGTGTATGGATTGTATGGAATGCATGAGATAATGGTAGCAAAGTTTTGAAGGAAGTGAAAGGGGTGTGAAGATTTAGAGGAAGAACAACATTTCAGAATCAAGTTGGTCAGAACATAGCATCAGCACTTTGAACAGAGTTATATTAGATAGAGAAGGATCATATTAGATTGGATAGAACTAGGATTTGAAATTAGCAATTGAGGATTGTAAGTTACCAAGTCAACACATTCTTCTATACTTTCTAGCCATTGTATTAGGAGAATGAAAATCCTATGAAGATAGGTTGGTTTAACAACCATGTTGTAAATCCTTCAACAGGGTAACATTCCAAATGAATGTTTGTAAATCCTTTAGATAGGTCACTTTTAACTGGGTGTTAGAGCCTTTAACAGGGTAGGCCTTTCATAGGGAAAACCGTTGATGATAGTCAAACTTTGTAACCTTAACTAGTTACATATTGCTATAGTGATAAGTTGTGGGTGTCATCCCTACCCCAGTTTTACCTTCTCATTTTAGAGGGTTTCTGGCTGATCAAATATTGTGTTGTCTATTTTCATGCATGCCTTTACTTTCATGTTTATTAGATATGTTTCATGCATGAATTAATTTTAGTTAAAAGGTTTTATAGCTTAAAGTTTGGTACTTTTGATTCACCCCCCCCCTCTCAGAAGTATTCTTCCCACTTATGAATTCCAACTATTGGTATCAGAGCTAAGTTCTCACAAGAAGAAGCCTTACAACTTAGAGAAAAAGATCTAAAAATGGAAGTCTACAAACTTGGGAAGATCATATAGAACCAAGAGATTGAGATACATCTCATTCTACATTCTCTGGAAGAAGCTAGGGAATAATTGAGGAAATCCCTAAAGAAAAGAAGAGAAATTTCCATAGCTAAGAATGATACATAGTACAAGGAGATTAACACCTCAAAAGTGTTTGAAAATGGAGATTCCAAGGAGTTCTATGCAACAGCAATAGACTTTATGGAGAAGAATAGAGCTCAAGGAGAAGAAATTAGAACTCTCAAGATTGAACGAGAATCTGGAGCCATGATGCTTTGTGAAGTGACTGAACACAAGAAGAGAGCCATTGAAGACAAGGCTATGATAGAAGATGACAAGAGAAACCTTGCAAATAGATTGGAGGAAAAGTCAATTGAGCTTGCAAGAATTTCCAACATGCAGCTAGACACCCTAAACCAGATGATGAATGCACATCATGAGCTGAATGTTAAGGACATTGAGATCTCCACATTGAAGATGCAAAATGAACAACTAAAAAATGACTTGAGAAGAGAAAATTAAATTGCAAAAACCTTCAAAAAACCTAATGAAGCCATCAAGCATTTTGAATAGCTACTAAAATCACCAAGATTCAACAATGGCACTTCAGGACTAGGATACACTAGCACTAAAAAAGGAGAATCATCCAAGACTGTAGAAGAAAGAAGTAAAAAAGGTAAGAACACTAAACCTACTTGTCATTTTTGTGGTAAGAAGGAACATATCTCTAATGTGTGTAGGAGCAAGAACGCCAATCAACATGACAAACCCAAAAACATGGGTCACTATTACAAGTGCAATAAGCAAGGTCATTAGGCACATGACTGCAAGACTAGAACCTTTAGGACACTAAGATTTGAGGGTCACTGCTACAATTGCAAAAAGTATGGACATAGAGCCTTTGAGTGTACATCAAAGCCTATGTGGACACCAAAATAACCAGAAAAGACCAAAATTTATGGACATCACTATAATTGGAACTACAATACTAGACAGAGCTGTCACTACTATCACTAGTATGGAAACAACTAAAAATTGCATAAGAACACATTTTAGTGGAAGCTACAATAGATGGTTGAGCCAAACTACATGCTTTAGTTGTTTGAAGACTAGACACATTAGCAAAAATTTCCCAACAAGGTCAAAGGCACCTAACTCAGAGTTCAACAAAGGAGATGTTGAACACATCAGAGGAGAAATGAATAAAACATGGAAGAAGAAAGATGGAGGCGGCACATCCAATGGAGGGATCTGATGGGGACACAACCCAACAACAGAATGGACACAATAGAAAAGGGGAATTATATTAACTGAGAAAATAAGCCAGTACAAATAGTGCAAAGAAATTAAACTTCAAAACATGCCCTATGGGCTTACAATAGCATAGATCTAGAGAATATTTCTCCTTATAGCACCTCCTCTCAAACTCCACCCCGAACTGCCTTTTACAATGCCAAAAACCTCCTTAAATAGACCTCAGAGGGTTAAGGACTAGGAGTACATTCTAGAAAGTGCTAGTAGGCATCCACCGACAAAATAGAAGGTTCCAGAAGCCGCGTTAGAAGTCGGTGCAAATCTAGAAGAATTCAGAAACGGTAGCCGAACTTTCGGGAGGCATAACTTTTGAACCGTAGCTCCGATTGACGAATCGTTTACATTTTTAGAAAGCTCTCGAAGCGCTCTATAGCCCTATGGACAAGCTTTGCTTGTCCCCCATTTTTCAACCCTTTTCAAGGTCATTTAATGCCCCAAACCTGACTTTGAAGCATTCTTAGGAGGTCTCCAAAACCCAAAAAATTGCCATAACTTTCAAACCGTGGGGCCTTTTGACCTGATTCTTTTTTTGAATGCTCTAAATCTCAATTATATTCATCTGGCCAAGTCGCACCTTCTAGGTCACCAAAATGATGGTCAATTTGCATGCTCCTAATTTTTTGGGATTTTCAAATGCACTGATAGTTGAACTATGAGAGTTGGAACCTTTATTTGAGCCAAATGGGTATCCAAAAATGTAAAGACATAAAATAGAAACTAAGTCTAAGTACATTTTTTTTGGTGACACAGGATTTCCCTTATACCTCTGGATGCTCCTGCATCAGGATCACTTCACCTAAAAGGTTAAGTGGTCACACTTCATCCAACTAAGCAAAAGAAGGTATGTGGAACTGATATTTAAATGCTTTATCATACATCAGTTCCAAGACAAGTAAGTACTAAAAAAGATAGATCAGCATGAATAAATATGCAAAAACTTCAAAATTTTCACATTGTTGTTGAGTAAGGAAAATTTCCTTCAGATGTCGAGTAAAATCCTAGTATATGTTGAGTTGTTTGCCAAAGTCAGTAGAAGCCAAGTGATTAGTTGCAACCGAGTTAGTAGTAGATGCTAAGTGAAGGGAAATTTCAATTGAAACCAAATAAGTGAAACTCCCATATATGCCGACTATTGGAAAGATAATGGAAGTTGAGTAAAGCAAAATTTCTTAAGGAACTGAGTGGACAACTATACAAGCACTAAGCATTAAATGCTATGAAACAAAGTGTATATGGTTTCATTTTTAATCATTTTTCATTATCACGATCACAAAGCAAATGCAAGAAGAGAGCAAAAAGGTTTTCCAAGAAAAGAAACAAGCATTTGAGAAAATTCCAACACAGATTCAACACCATTTCATCTATTTTAAGGTATTTACACTTGTGCCGAGCTACACAATTTTGCTATTTCTAAGTTTTGAAACCCTAGATTGCAAAAATGGCCTATAGATCTGGGAAACCACAAGAAAAAGAGTTATTTGAAGTTCAATTAGTGAGTAATGAAGTTAAACAACTAGACTTTAGACCAATCCTTGAGGTTGCATACAAAAATGACCTTGTCAGAGCTTTATCCGTGATTCCAACTAAAGTGGTGATGGTGCAAGATGTGCGAAGATGTTACAATTGCAAGATTGGTGAAATAGGTGATATGGAAATTAGGGAGGCATATGACAAATTGTGTGAGAATGGAGTTTTGAAGGAAGAATTTTAAATTGTTGAGAGGAAGGGCTTAACTCATGCCCTAGATTTCCCTGCAATATACAAGATATAATGGATTATAATTGTGTTGAGTTGAATTCATGATGGAAGCCTTTGGTTAGAGGATGGATTTGTTAAAATGTCCAAGAGAATTATACATAGGGTGATTGGGTATCCAACCCTAGAATGACCTAAACCCTAAGGAGTGACTTGAAAGAAGCTATAGAGAAGAACACAAGGAAAAAATGGAACAAGAGAGGGATGAAAATAGACACAATCAAAGACCCTCTTGTTGAATTTGTAGTTAGAGTCATATCCCACAAATTTTACCAATCAAGCTAACTTAACAGTCTTCCATTTTGTAACGGCCCGCTCGGGAACCCAAGAGAAATAAACCTAACATGTTACAATGTTTACTGAACTATTTTTTTTTTTTTAAAGTTTAAACAACATCAAGATAACATTAATGCGGAAGCAATATGAACATACACAACACATACACATATGAAAATATAGGTATAGTTTCAATTCCTCAAGAGTTCCTTTACGTTGAGTCACATTTAATAATTTTAAATTAATTAGTTTAAGTTTTAAGTACAATGTCTCAAGATCATAAAGGAATAACAGATACATAGTCGCATAAGCAAATGCATAAGTATAAACAATACAATGAAAGTACATCCAATCAATAACATCCACTGCACATGTCGTAGGGTATGTGAAAATAGATACTATACAACAGAATACATGATAACATATATACTTCATCTGAAAAGAAGTCTCTGAGATAAGAAATAAGAATGATAAAGGTACATCTTCTACAACGAACATCCAACAGCTGGCAATGTGAAGGGGAACCCAAATGGTAAGAAGGTACTACCTCCCGACCGCGTGGTTACCTAGTCAGGCTTCCACTCCCACCGTGCAGGGAAGATAATGAACGATCCACATACGGCTATCAAACATAAAACATTCCTAGGCAAGGTACCCCTAATAGCCAAAACTACCTCAAAGGTAACACATACTACTTAAGAAGATAAAATAATCCAAAGAAAGAACACTCAATCCAATACTGACACCACATAACCAAACATCATACACAAACCAAGTATAAACCAAATACCAAGATCATAAGATAAAGTCAACGAAAGATAATCATCTCAAGTCAAAAACCACATGTCAAAAGTACAACATAATGAAACACCAATCATCATCAATGAAAGTAAGTAACCACAATAAACACATCCAACAATAGATACACCACCAACAATAAGTACACCACATCCAACAATAAGTACACCACCAGAGATACACAAAAACTACAGAGGAGACTTAGGCTACATATTAGGGAGTGTCATCACATGGCTGCTTGAGTTACCCTGGACTGATCTCTTAATAGACCTCGGACCCTCAAGCGTTGAGTTACCCTGGACTGGTTACTCTGAACCCCGAACCCTCAACATCACACATATGGAAACTAGAAAGCCCTCTCAAGAAGACGAGGCACTCATTTCATTCCCATCCTTAGTCTATACAAGCACTAAAGGCATGGGTAGATCAAATATCTCTAACTTATCTTTTTAGTGTGTTTCCCCCCATAAATTTTACTTACTAGATTATCACTTATTACATAACTTGCATTAGGTTACCCTGGTACTGACCACTTTGGGTCCCGGACCCCTATGCAAGCCACTCCCAAGTCACATACCTAGACAACCTCTCCTAAGCACATAAAAACACAGTTGTGTCCCATACCACAACACCCATAAAGATCAAACTCAGTTCCTTAACAGGCAACCTGATAACAAGATGGATCAAACTAAATCCAAATACACATAAATGCTCACAAAACAAATCTCATAAGTATAAACTCCAATTTGAATCACAAGAATCATCATAACATCTAGCCACATAATAGTATCCAAGAAATCTCACAAAACCTCTGGTGTACATCCTAGACTGGTCGACATCTAAACAACACCAAAATCCAAAAAGAAATATAGACAGTACATAGAAAACATCATAGTCTCACAGTTGGATTTGATTGATAATATATTGTTGAATTAATGTAAGGTTTCAATTTTTTTTAAAAATTTTTTTTTTTAAATTTTTTTTTTTTTTTTTTTATTATTATTATTATTATTTTTAAATTTTTTTTTTAATTAAATTTTTTTTTAAAAAAAAAAAATTTTATTATTATTATTATTTTTAATTTTTAATTTTTTTTTTTAAAAAATTATTATTATTATTATTATTATTTTTATTTTTATTTTTAACTAAGTCAAATTTCAATAATTTTGTTTATTAGAAGAACAACCCTTCTAATAAATTTAGATAAATTATTATATATGAAAATTTTAAGAATTGTATTATAATTCTATATTCTTTATTTTATAATATTTTTCTCAACGAACTTCATAACAATATTATTTTAATATATACATATTTTAATAACATTTACGATATTAAACTGATAGGAAAAATAAATTGAACCCTTCGAATTTTCAATCCTAAGATTTTCATTTCCAAAAAAAAACCCTTCCAAATTTAAATTTCTTAATTCCATTTTAATTCAAAACCCAAATTTCAATTTAATACTAAATTTCTTTCAGAAGTAAAACAAGGTTTTCTAAATAGTTTTTCAATCCCGATTCCTAGAAGAAATCAAATCGCAAAAGATTAAGAAGAAAGGTAGCAAGATTCATTCAATAAAATTTGAGAAAGCAATTTCCAACAAGCACGAAGAAGACAAAGATCCGAAAGTGTTTCTAGAATGGTTCACAAACCCTACCTTGATCTGATGCTAATAATCTAGTGAAACCCTTGCTAATCCGAACCCTTCCAAGCTTCCAAAGATTTCTTTGCTCCCCTTTCCAAAAGTGTGTTCCCTGAAAACCTGTGTGTGCAATAATGACCCAAAACCCTCTAATATAGAATCTAATTACCTTTTAGGGCTTCTGTCCCCACAACTCTAAAATAATAATTACTTTATTTAATTAATTCATTCATGCACAATTAATTTCTCTTTTAATTAAAATTATTATTTTATTATTCCTTTCATGCACATTAAGTGAATTGTTAAATTACTTTATTTAACTTTCCACTTTACTTTAATAAATTTATAACTTTTTAAATCTCATGTGCACATTATTAAAATATCTTTATTCAAGTTCACATTTTTATTTTTTAATTAATTTTATTTTTAACTCATGCATAATTCATGCGAACTATAATCTTTATGATAATTAAATATCTTTTCACTTTTAATTTCATTTAGAAACTTAATTGATAAAATATTTATTAACTTAAATAACAATAATATTTAGCATTTATTTAAAAATGCACTCTAAATATATTATTATTAAATTAAATAAATATAATCAAGTTCTAAATTTAAACTTTAACTTTTATCTCCAATATTTAATTCTCTCTTATTTAATTAATTCATTCATGCACAATTAATTTTCTTTTTAATTAAGATATTCTTTTATTAATCCTTCATGCACTTTAAGTGAATTGTTAAATTACTTTATTTAACTTTCCACTTTGACTTTGCTTTTAAAGTTAATTTATAATTTTAATCTCATGCGTACTTTATTAAAATACCTTTATTCAAGTTCACATGTTTTTATCTTTTAAATTAATCTCTTATATTTTAAACTTATTCATGCGAACTTAAAACATATTCATAATTTAATATCTTTTTTCTTTTTAATATATTTTGAACGTTTAATTTGATAAATATTTATTAACTTAAATAACAATAATATTTAGCATTTATTTAAAAATGAACTCTAAATATATTATTATTAAATTAAATAAATATTATCATGTTCTAAATTTAATCTTAAAACTTTTATCTTCCAATTCAATTCTTTATATTTAATTAATTTCTCAATTAATTAAATATAATTAAATATTCAAAAAGTCATAATAATTCTTCATTAAATTAAATTATTAATTTAATCCATTAATTAGACTTAATTAATAGAAAATACATCAAAGACACAAAACAATATACGCATAAAATACTCACGGGTTTAAAAAGGGTAGACAGTCTGTTACAAGTCCTCCTTGCAGGACAAGTATTATAGGCTTATGGCTAGGATTGGACCTAATCATTATCTTCCCATTCTCACCATTTGAGTATTTGTAATAGGGCACGCTCATCCTGGCAATTCAGGGAAGTCGATGCCCGATACCTGCATCTTGCATAAAAGACGAGCATGTACATGTATATAATATATCTAAACTAAACAGATAATGGCGGGGAGTGGTTCATCGTGTAGATCCCGACTAGCAGGTGACTACGACTCCCTCCCTTAACCACATCAAACACGTCAGACAGAAAGATAAAATAAACACGCGCACCATACACATGCAAGTATGGGGTAAGTATCGTAAAAATCATAAGTCTAATATCAAATGCGTACATATAATAATGCATCTCTATCAATACAACATAATCATCATTAAAGACATCATGTTAACATTTTTATGAAAGAAACCACATTTACTAACTAGGATCATCAAAATACCATTAACAACACATGAATGAAATCAACTAAGCAATAATAACCGATGCATTTGTAATTCAAGACATGAAATAATATCATAATAATGTAAATCTAGTATCTCTAAAACTAATCAATGCATAAAATTAGCTTAAAAGAATTTGACAATGATAATAGAATGTGAACTAGGGGCAGGCACTACACATTTATTGCAATGGATGTCAGTTACAAACTTGTCAAAAAGGATCATACTTATGATCTAGTTGAACTACAACTACAACAGATCATTGAAAATTTGGGAGCTATAAGAAGAATAAAGGGAGCTCAATGTAAATTTGGAGCAATTTTTATATGCACATTTTTATATGTTTAGAATGAATTCCCCTCTTTTGGAAAGGTAAGCTAGAAGAAAAATAGGTCAATAGTAGTCCAGGTCAATGAATACATAGAACAAATGGGGGCAAATTTTGAGACCATAATGACCAACTACTTTGAATATTTCAAGAAATCAATGAAACAAAGACTAAGGATATTGGTCTCTCTTGTTGAGTAGTGCATAAATGACATTTTCTTCTTAGTAGACATTCATTTCACATACATCCAAGCAATAGTACCAAGGGTAAGATGGCTAAGGCCACTTGGATATGAAATCAATAGAGATGAGGCATTTGTAGCAATCACTGCTCTGCTTGCAAAGGAAGTAGAAAAAAGTGCCCAACTCTTTGGAAAATTTTGATGTTGTAAGATCCAAGGTGGACATGGAATTGAAGACTACCACAACCCTCAAGAAAAAATATAGATTGGTGAAGAAACTAAAAGCTAGATTTGGAGAAGGGGTTGTAGAAGCAGAGGAAGAAGAAGAAGAAGAAGAAGAAGAAGAGGGGCAAGGACCACTTGTATTGACCAAAGACATGGGCAAAGATTTTGAAGAAACAGAAGGTGCTAAGGAGGAGCAAACCAAAGAAGCACCAAAGGTAGAGGAAAAGAAGAGAAAGGCACAAAAATAGCCTACTGCTTAGCCTAGAGGAAAGAAAATAGCTAAACCTAGCCCAGAAAAGCCCACCACAAGGGTAGACACAAGAGCCAAAATGAAGGTGGCTAAGGAATAGGAAAAGAAGAAGGCCATAGAGTAGGGAACACCATCAAAGAAGAAGTAGAGAAGAAATTATGTGGCACCTCTTGAATCATATGAGGAGAGAACTGAATCAGATGACAATAGCCAATTCAGAGTGGTAAGTCACACCACTAAGTCTGATCTAGAGAATATATGTGACAATATTAGAGATAATACAAAATTGTCTAGATTAAAAGGCATTGACTTTAATAAGTTAAGTAGAGAAGAACAGAACATAGTGGAAGAATCAATTTACTCTATGATGGCATAGTTCAAGAATACTCGACTTGAACTTGATAATACAATGCCTAAGGAGTTATATTCAATTATAGAGAACAAATGGCATTATTGCCTAAATATGTAAAAGGAAATAAGAGAGTCAACATTGGCTCATGTTATGCATAAACCTTACTAAAGGAAAATAAGTAAGGTAAATAAGAAGCATGGGAGAAAATTTGTACCCAAGTATAGAGCCTTTAGTATATTTCAAAATAAAATTGAGGATGTTGTGGAGAAGTCCACTCTAATGTGGAAAGTAATCTATGGCCTCACAACTGTAAAGGAGGGACAAGAAGATCCCTTTGAAGGGAGAAATAATGGAGAAGAAGAAGAGAATGTGAATGATAAGGAAGAAGAAGGAGAAAAGGATAAAACAAATGTTACAGTGGAAAAGGACACACAAAAAGATGACATGGCAACTAATAAACAACAATAGATAGATTAGAGTATGCAAGACACACAATTACCACCACCAAGTGCTCCACATGTAACTCCCACACCTGCAAATGCAATTATTGTAAAGGATGTTCTTAACAGTTCTAGTCAGAACATAAACCCATTGATTGTAGAGGACCTTAAAAAGATGCTTCACTAGACTACTCTACAATCACAGTTATGTACTAACCCAGTTTTGGTGAGTGTGGAAGAACTAAAAAAGGAAGTAGCTAACATTACAAAGGAGAAGGTGAATCCACAAGAACCACCTTCACATACCCAAATAGCTACAAGTGGACAACCCCAAGATCAAGCTGCAAAAGACATACCAGCTAGGGTTGACTCCATAGTTACATTCACAACAACTGATGAGGAGCAAGCAAAGGATCAAATAGGATAGAAGAATACCTTTGTTCCTACTGCACAAGGACAAGTTGCACCACCTTAGATCACAATCATTGATCAAGGAAGAATAGAAGAGGATACTGCTAAGATGAAAGAACAAGAGGCAATACAAACATTGGTCAATTTACTTAGAATAGGGACTCCTACAATGCCTCAAAAGCTAAGTACTATTGCTATGCCACTGCAAAATCTACACCAGGCTCAAGCTCCACAAGAGTTGCAAAGGTACTTCACTATGGAGATGTTACACTAGATGAGGACATAATCATTCCAAAATATAACTATGAAAATATGAACATAGATCAGATAAATGAAGTGCAAGAGGCACTTGAGAGGAAGGAAAAAACAAGAGATACTTAGAAATGAGTATAAACAAAGGAAATCTTTGATTGATATTAAGGACATCTTTTCAAATGCATTCAGCTTGCACGTACCTAATGAAACCAAGCCTATTATGGAACAATTATCTAGTATAGTGGACTAGGTACAGAATGAAGACCTTGATACTAACACAAAACTATTAGAATGGTTTGAAAAGAAGTTCCAAATGAAGGTGAATGAATGAATACCAAGTGAGATAGCACTATCTCAGGTGGAGTTGGCAAATAAGGTTGAAAAGGTAAAAGTAGTACTTAAGAACATATTCTCATTGTACTCCAAATTTTGTGATCCATTAATTTTCACACAAGAGACCAGCCAAAGAATAATGAGCTTGGAGAGGAACTTGAAAAATATCAAGCATGTAGCTACCCAAGGATCTAACTCAAAGTGAGAAGCATTTTGCTATTGTGCTTCATACTCAAAAGGAACTAGCTATACTTATAGAAAATGAGCAACACCAAGGCCAAGCTGATACAAATACAATCTCCTATCACCCCTCACATGGAAGTTTTGTAGAAGGAACTAGCCTATTCTGAGAATTTTTTAAGGAAAAACCCCAATCTTTCTACATTGGAAGGCCTTATTCACCTTGTAGTAGAGATAGCCATCTAGTTTAAAGCATTAGAAATTGTAGTAGACAATTGGGATGTTACTCTGAAGATTATTATGGAGGCAAATAAATCCTTTTTGGCAAAGTATTCAGTTAATGTTTAACACCCTTTAACATAAGTATCAAAAAAGGGGGAGAATATAAAACAAAGGGGGAGATAACATTTTGAGTTTTGAAGAGATAAAACTAAGGAGGAGATAAGAAGATAAATTTTGAGAAGAAAAAGGATACAATAACTACAAGGAAACATGTGTGAAAGGGGGAGCTAAAATAGAGTAGATAGAATAGGACAGATAAGACAAAATGATAAGGAAAAGCATACTTAGCATGAGACAAATTCAGCATGAGAAGTTTTGGAGACAAAAAAGGCACATCAGCTCAGGGGGAGATACAAATTTTGAGGTATCTTCACAAACTTTTGAATAGTTTTTGAAGTTTTGTATATATGCCAAATAAGATGTATATTATAATCATACAGATCAAATTCATCATGTTTAGCTACGCATTTTTGACACTCATGTCAAAGAGGGAGATTGTTGGTCTCATATTGGTTTTGAAAATTGAGTGTCAACACACTTAAGAAATTTCTAAGTTAATGCTGAGTCTAATATAGATGTTGAGCTACATTATGTACCGAGCTAGAAATTCAACAAGTGCCGAGATATTCATATGTCAAGAAGATAGATAGTGCCTAGCAATTTTCAAGTGCTGAGTGACAATTAATGTCGAGTTGGTATATGTGTTGAGTAAAGTATAGGTTCTAAGTAGGATTAAAGTACTATAAGAGCCAAGCAAGATAGAATTCCTATGTATGTCGAGTATCAGTAATCAACAAGTGCCAAGTAACACAAAATCAACACAAGAGTTTGTGCCCTCACAAACTTAGATGTAAACTATTTTTGAGCAAACTCAAGATGAATCTTGAAAGATCTAAAAAATAAGATAAAATCTTTTTAATCCCCTATGAAATCAACATGCAACCAAAAAAAAAATGGAAAGAATTGAGAGGAAAAAATGGATGAATCTCAATCGTAGATTCATACCTAACCCTAAGTCTTGAAACCTTTTTAAGAAGGTCAAAACCCCATAATTTAGAAGTGTATGGATTGTATGGAATGCATGAGATAATGATAGAAAAGTTTTGAAGGAAGTAAAAGGGGTGTGAAGACTTAGAGGAAGAACAACATTGCAGAATCAAGTTGGTCAAAATAGAGCATCAACACTTCCAATAGAGTTATATCAAATCAAGAAGGATTAGATCAAATTGGACAGAAAAAGTATCTAAAAATAGCAATTGAGAATTGTAAGTTATTAGGTCAACACATTCTACTATACTTTCTAGCCATTTTATTAGGAGAATAAAAATCTTATGAAGATAGGTTGGTTTAATAGCCATATTGTAAATCCTTTAATAGGGTAACATTACAAGTGAATGTTTGTAAATCCTTTAGATAGGTCACTTTTAATAGGGTGTTAGAGTTTTTAACAAGGCAGGCCTTTCATAGGGCAGACCATTGATGATGGTCAAACTTTGTAACCTTAACTAGTTACATATTATTGTACAGTGATAAGTTGTGGGTGTCATCCCCACTCCAATTTTACCTTCTCATTTTGGAGGTTTTTTGGGTGATCAAATATTGTGTTGTCTATTTTCATCCATGTCTTTACTTTCATGTTTATTACATATTTTTCATGCATGAATTGATTTTAGTTAAAAGGTTTTATAGCTTAAAGTTTGGTACTTCTGATTCACCCCCCCTCTCAGAAGTATTCTTCCCACTTGTGAATTCCAACACATACGAGCCTAAAAAATGAGGGACAAGCTATGATTTTCCATAAGTCTATAGAGAACTTGGAGATCTTTCCAAAAATGTAAATTTTTCATCAATCAGAATCCCAGATCAAAAGTTATGCCTCCTAGAATTTGGATGACCATTTTTAGATTCTTCTAATTTTGCACTAACTTCTAACATATTTTCTAGAACCTTATATTTTGGTTTTGGAGGCCAAATGAAATATTATAAAATGTATTCCTAACCCTAAACCTAATTTAGGTTACTTAAGGTCATTTATGGCATTGTAAATGTAGTTTTTGGTGAAGTTTGGGAGAAGGTACTACAAGAAGGGTTTTTTCTCTAGAATCTGATAACATTGTAAGCCCATAGGGCATGTCGCAGAGTCTATTTTTTTTTTTACTAAATTTAATAACATATCACTTTTAATAATAATATTCCCCTTTTCCTATTGTGTTCATCTTGTCTTGGGTTGTGCCATCATCACATTGGGTTATCATCTTCTTTAGAGAAGGAAAGGTAGTACTATAAAGTTAAGTGTCCTAGCATGGACTAAAACTAATCCTTATGTAAGTCTTCAAATACCTTTGCCTTTGTGAGGGCTTTATCCAATATTTCTCTATGTTTAGGGGAGATTTTCAATAGTTCAAAGATACTAATTTGAGTATTGTATGTTGCAATTATTTAGGAATATTTAAACTAGTTCCTCTAGAGGAAGATGCTTCTTTCTAACTTTTAGTTGTAGTCACTATATTTGGTTTGTCCTTTGGGTGTTTATCTTTTGGCGAAGGTTAAATCTCTTTGAGAATAATCTTTTCTCTTGATCTAGTTATCACACTTTCTATTTTTGGATTCATGTTGGATCCTTTTAGAATAATCATGTTACAAGACTCTATTTCATTGGGTTCTACCATGTGAATCACATTATCATAATTGGAGTATATGTAGTTGACTTTGACATTTTTCTTGGACTTTGATCCTTCTCCTATTTCATACATGGGAAAAGGTTCTTTGAAATATTTATGATCCATGTTTGCATTGTGTCTATCCACCACCACTTCTCTAGCCTCTATGAGATCTTGGATTGTGGGTTAGAGTTTTGGTTCTACAATAATCATTTTTTTTACACAAATGTAATTTCAATTTTGTATAATAAGGTCTTGAATTATTTAGCAAGTTCATGTTGTTGTTTTGCAGTAACATTTTGAGCACCACTTCAAGAGGATCTCCCATAGGTGCATAATTTTTCTTAGGTTTAGTGGTTCAGGGTTTATTTTTGGATGTTCTTCCACTAGATTTGGAGCTACTTGCATTCTTTTCAACATCCTTGGTTGCTTTTATGTTACTCATCAAGTTGAAAGCAATTTTAGTTATCTTGGAATCCACCATGTCTATAACTCCATCATTTACAAAATAATGGTTTTTATTTCATTTTTTTTCCTTGTCTTTATTACACCTTGGTTTGGTTTCCTAATGGAATGTTAGTATTCTCTTTTTGTCAATAAAGTCTTCTATGCAGAATTTTTTATTATTATTCCATCAAATGAAGATTTCCCTTGTAATTGTCACTTGTACCCCAAGTTTAGGTACAAGGTTATCTAGGAATATGCACAATCTCTCCTATTCAGGAAAATTTCATGTGTATTTGGAGTATAAGTGTCTCCATCTTTAAAGGAAGTTTAGGAAACATTCTCCCATTCTTTGTTTGATGTTGCATAGATCTTATATGGTAAGTAAATGTTGGATGTTGTACACATAGTTTTGTACAAACATGCTTGTAATTTCTTCAAAAGAATTAATTCCATTAGGTAGTTTTGAAAGCCATTCCATAGCTTGTCCACCTAAACCTGACATAAATAAGTACATAAGGTATGATTTTTCATGAATGAATTCGATGGATAGGGCTCTAAATTCTCTCATATGATACCAAGGATCTATTGTACCCAACTATTTACCAAATTTAGCCATTTCAACTCCTTTAGGGAAAGGAGACATGTACATGTATTTTTCAAAAGGAAAGGGACAAATGACATCTAATGATAATTTTGTGGTAGGATTTTCTTTATCTTTCTTCATTAGTTCCAATTGTGTTAGTATAGTTTTTAGTTTTTTAATTAGAAGATACATGGGAGTTTCTTCTTCTTATTTGACAAATATTTTAGCATCATAGTGTTTAGGTAATTTTTCTCCTTCAAGAGCGAGTTTAAGGAAGTACTTCTCTTTCTCTTGTTTCATCAATAGTTCCATCATTCTATGGATGCTTTTACTCTTTTGATATCTTTTGACTTCTGTGAGGGGTGGTTCTCCTTCATCACAAATTTCATCACTAGAGGTTTCCATAATAGGTCAAGAAAATCACACCACTATTCCTCTCACAAGGATACTATATCCATTTTAAGGACTATCTATTCCATTATGAAAATAAATTTGAATTGTCAACCCAAGAACGTAGGACTTGAAATGGGTCAATACAGTATGTGTAGTAAGTTCCTTTAAGAGTCTTAACACCTATGCTGTAGGAAAGTAAAATGCATGAAAGGAATCTATACTACTAACATAGAATAGTAAACACACTTAGACTATCAATAGAGAAATGCAAAAACTACAGAAAAGGGAAGTCTAAACTAGTTAACAATTCAAACATCCACTATGATCATTTTCCACAAGTGTTGTAGGAACTTTCACTGTAATTATACTGCAAGACTAATATAGTAAATCTATCTTAAACAAGAAATTGTAATAAACCAATCTACTCTACCTAAATCTGTTCAACCTCCCAAGTGGCTCCCCCTAGTTGGATTCAACTAACTAAGAAAACAATAGGTAGTCCAAAATCACTTTCTCATTAGAATTCTTCTTTGGTTACATGATTGAATAATTCATAGAGAACATAAAAAAAACTTTAGAATCCTTCCAACTAACTCTTTTCCTTTTCTCCCCTATATATATACAGGATTGGAACTTATTAAAAACATAACATAAAAAAAAATCGGGAGAAAATATTGTTAGAAGAAAAAGGCAGAATGTCAACCATGACTTTAGAACATTAATTGAGAAATAGAATAACAGTCTGTAGATAATGTAACAAGTTGGGTCTCCTAGAGTAACTCCCCTCATAGACATGATTTATCACCCAAAACTAACCTACACTTCTCATGCTATGACCAATCTTTATTACTCCTCCTTTAATACGATGCTCACTTCTATTTGTACCACTTCTCCAGTTCTTGAAAACTAGAAAAATTCAAACACATATGCACAACAACATTTCTACTCTCATTCAAATATTAAAACATAGCTTAAAATATTTATATGAAATATTGAACTTTATATATAATATTAAGCAAGGTATGTTATATCCACTTTCCATAGGTTTAATAGGTTCTAGCTGCATTCAACATAAGTTCTCAAGACATTTAAAATAGATATATTGGAAATGCTTTTCACACAACTCAAAGAGTAAGTTCAGACTATATAAAAACTATATCAAATTTGAGACATTAATATGCCTCATCATCTTCTCCCCACTATGAAAATTCTTGTCTTCAAGAATTGTACATCTTTGCCATTGCTCTGAAATCTCCCATTATTGTCTTCCCCTATTTTCCACTTTTGAAGGTGTAGAAATATCCTTTGGATCATCTCTAATGCTCACCCAAGTGTTCTTCAACTAATGGATCTAACCTGGTAGCATTTCTTCCATACAGGGCTAGAGAAGGGTAGGAAGTTGGAAGGTTAAGTTGGCATCCATAACTCTTTCTTGATTTACCTTCCCAATTGCATATATTTAGCCACTCTATTTATTGCCACCTTGAAATTAATAGGGCTATGTGGTTTAGCGTTCTTGAAAGATTTTGGTAGTCGAATCTGTCTATTTCTAAGCCTTGCAATTTCTCTCTATTGTGTGAAATTAGGAAGTGTCTAATACTCTTTGTAAAATTTTTCCCTTTCTTCAAACACGTTCTCTCTGATTTCTAGTTTGTGTCTTCCACAAGTTAATTTGAACCAATTTCTCAAGAGGTCATAAGGCTTATAGGATCCAACCCGGAGTGGTAGTGGTTCACACTTTTCGAGATCTTTATAGGTATCCAAATATCTATCATAATTTATTTCATTGTGCATCCATGAAATTAGAGCTCTTAAGTGAACATCCCCTATGTAAAGCAAGGGATTCCACTCTGTTTCTTGTGGAATTATGAAATTATGCAAATAGAGCTCACACAACAAGTTCTTTTGCCATGAGGGAAAAGTTTGATACACATAAAAATCTCGAGCTTTCTTAATTTCACAATAAATATTTATCATTGTCATCATCAACTAGAATAATAGAAATTGTTCTTTCAAATACATAGCATACACCCTTAGGGGTGGTCTATGGGTCATAGCCTGATCAACTAGCTTCAAAGCTTTATTCATTTGTTGCTTCTGCTTTTCTAGTTGCTCCTTTAATTATTCAATTTCCTTATCTCTATCAAATATTACTTTTTGCATTTGGTCTCTCTCTTGCTTCCACAAGGCTTTTTGAAAAATAAAATGATTGTATAGATCAACCAATATTGACTAAATTGTTGATGACAAAAATTCTCAAGTTTCATATTTCATCTTTTGCTCTCTGGCAACTTGTTGGAAATGTTGGGTGTACTAGGAAGATTTATAAGGTATAAGGGAGACATTGAAATATTTAGGGACTGATAGCACGACAGGTTAATCATTGTTAGGTGCTTTTTTTGGAATAATAGTAGGATTTGATTTGCACATTTCTTGATTCTCTTGTAGTGTCTCCTTGAAAGGCTTAGTTTTATGTGTTTCTACATTTTGGGGCTCTAATTGCATAGGAGAATCATCTGGGACATTTTCAACTACTAACTTTTTATGAGACTTTAGAATTGGGGCATTTGGATTTTCAATAGAAGTTGGAAGTACTCGACCTCACATATGAGGGCTTCTATGTAGAGGGACTTCTTCAGCTTCAACCACTTTGTGGGTGTAGTGCTTGCCTCTTGTTCGCATTTTTTCTATCATTGCCAAACTCTTTTAGGCCAATTTTATGCTTGATTATTAGTAGTATTATTTTGAGATTAACAAAATTTTTTTCACATTCAATTGATTATATGATGAGATTACTTAGTACTCTATACTTTATGTATGCATGATGATTATTGTAGTAATTTCAGTTATTGATGATGATTAGTTAGATGGATTATCACATGTGTTTTCTTATGGATACTTACCCCATACTGCGTGTGTATGTTGTGCATGTATTTTTTCTTTATGTATGGAATTTTTGATGTAGTTAAGGAAGGGAGTCATAGTCACCTCCTAGTTGGGATCTACATGATGCACCGCTTCCTACCATTGCTTGTTTAGTTTAGTATATAAGTGTTTGTACATGCATGGATTTTATGCAGATTGTAGGTATCGGTTATCAACTTCCCTGAATTGTCAGAATGGGTCATGCCCAGACTACGAGGGAAAAAACACACAATTTTTTTTTATTTTATAAATAATAATTAATAATTAGAAAAGCTCTAATTTTGATAAGGTTGAGTTAAAAATCAAAGGGTATGATTAGATCATCAAAATTAAAACTTTCAAAGTTTAGTTGATTAATTAATTTAAAAAAATCCAAATTCAATTTATGAAAGTTTTAACACTTGATATTTCATTTACATTAGAGGATAAAATAATGATTAAAATAGAAATAAGGATTAATACCCTTTAATCAATTGGATAACAATTATAATTCTAGGTCTAATTATTTTGAAACTTTTGTACTAAAAGATATCATCTGATTAAAATAACCTTTCATCCACCATAAAACTCAGATTAAGATTTCAATTTTATTTACATCTATTCTTAAATATCATAACATACTTAAACTTTATTTCTAAATAAAAATATCAATTCACTTTGTAATCTATAAAAATCAAACTATACTAACATTACTAGATAAAGACATAAAACATACTAATTACAATATTGCGTAAAACTATACTTCATTAGAGATTAAAAAGGACTTCCTATAGTCAAAGTAATTAACTATTAAAGATCACGTCTATCAAAATTATAAATTAGTCATAAAGATATAATTACATTTAAATTTACAATCTAAATTAATTTAATCATTTAATAAAACACAACTCACATCAACAACTACTAACATACATACTAAACGACTAAACTATAATTATCTTAATTTAAATATTTAATAATCACAAATTGAAATAAAATAAAATAAAACCAAACATACTAACTAAACCTCATCTAACTCTATTCCTAACCTTGCCTAACACCACTAAGTTAAAACATTTAAAATGACACAAACAAAACTTAAAATAATAAGATAACTAACCTAAAACTTATTTAATAACAACTACTAACAACTTTAACATATACTAACTTAAACTAACTTAAACCTAACTTAAAACTAACTCCAAAACCCCTAACCCCCTACACACCTACACCCCACCCCACCCTACACTCGCATGCGCTTCCCATTCTGCCCCAAACCTGCGCAGGCCTCCAAGGTGGGTGATCCAACATGAAGGAAGGTTTAAATAAATTGCCAAATTGCTTAAGTCTTTCAACAAAGGTGAGTGCAAAATGAGAAATGGGGTGATGGGATGGGAGGGACAGGTGATGTCACCCTCCTATCAGCAGCCCTCTTGTCACAACTTTAAAAAATAAAACCTTTTTTAATAATCATTTCAAAATTGATGTCTACCAAGGATGAGGAAAAAGCATTTATGTTATAAAGTTTTATAGATAGCAAAGATGGATATTTATATAAGTTATTGCATAAAGTTTAGTTGATAGGAATTAGATTTTTTTTTTTTTGAATTGATTTATTCAAAATGTATTTTATTCTATTTTGTTTAATTCCAAATTTTAAATAAAAAGGATCATTTAAGAATATTCTTTGTTGTTTAAATTCATTTAATTTCTTCTCCCATACAAAAGGCAGAGAGTTTTACTCTCTTGCAACACACATTTTTTTGATGAAAACTTTTCTAAGTATAGAAATTTCAAAGCAAGTATATATATATATTTTTGGGTCTAAAATTTTTCTAAGTATAACATTTTCAATTGATTAATATCCAAGGGGGAATTAAATTTTTTTTTTCTCTTCAAAGCAATCTATAAGGACTTATTACAACTTAATATACCAAAAATATGGATTATCCATTTTGTTCAATAATGCAATAATTTATCATTTGATTCTAAAAATCATAAAAAACTGAATCTACATGCATGATCATAATTTTCATTTTCAACATATAAGAAAACTTGAAATTTTGTCAAATTGAACATTATCAATTCCATCCTATTTTTAATGTGCAACCATTTAAATTTAATTCACAATTAAATCACATGATAACCAAATATACTCAATCACCACTTTTATTGGCAAACTTGATTCAAAGGATCAGCCGGGAAAGAATCAAGAAGAAAACCTGGCTTCGTTGCCATTGCAACAAAGTGTGAAATAAAATTTACATGGGATATCAATCCAAAAATTACAACAATTTAATTAAATTTTTTCATGACCCTCATCAAGGGAATTCATAACAATTTCTGCAACACATTTCAAGAATCATGGAGGAAACAGAATCTGATCAGATGACCAAAAGCATGACCAAGAACAATTCAAACATGCATTTTCATACAAGGTTTTCACAATAAGATCCACAATGAATCAACACTAGGGAAAGGTGGATTCTTCCAACAGGAGAAGTCAAGCACAACACCAAATCTGATGCCCAATCGGGGCTATTAACCAAGAACTTCCATTTTGCCATTTAAACATGCCATACTCATACGAGGTTTGTGCTGACGGGTAAGAGCCCATAACACCCTACCCTCTCTCCCTCTTCTCATCTTGAGAAGAGACTCTACACTGGTTGGAGTCCAACTAAATAGACCTTTCCCAAAATTGGTCACTTCTGCCCTCTCCAAGGGTGAGTAATACCAAAACACCCATGCAAGAAAAATCTCAAAATTGCAAACATAAACATGAAAGGAAATCATCCAAAATAACATGGTTTTCAAATCTTCCCAACATACCCACAATCATACAAACATTCACTTGAGAACAAGGTAGCATAAGCATGAAACACACATGAAAATCTATACAAGAGAGATGAGAAATTCCTACCTTCACAAAGAGGTAATGACAATGAACAAGTTTGAGTAAAGTTTCCACTTCCTTCCTACAATCTTCAAAAGCTCCTCTCTAAATGTAGAGATTGGGTAACAACCTCCAAAAGTCCAAGAAGGGCCTCTAAATAAGCCTCAAACTCAACCACCAAAAGGAGCAATAACTACTTCTAGCCACTAGCAATTCTAAAAACTCCTAACTCAACCCACACTAGGGTTAAACACTAAGTGGAGGTGAGGTGAGGTGACTCAAGATAACCACTTGCAATTTTCGCACAAAGGAAAAATGAGACTTTTTGAGTGGCCTCAAAAGTCAATAAAAGGGGCTTAGGGGTTGGAAAAGACCCCTAACCCATACCCATACCCTTTGGGTATAATTATTTCATGTTTTAAGCCTTAGGAAAAAGGTTTAGAGCGAAACAAAATTTAGGAATAAAATAGGACCTTCTAACTACTCTAACATGCAGATTAAGCACTAATCTGGATTAGGGATGACTAAACTTGATTAAGAACCAGATAGTAAACTAATACTAACAGAACATAATTATGAACACTAAAATTCACTGAACATAAAAAGATACATACATACATCTAACAATACAATACGTGAATTACGAACAACAAGGTTTCCAAAATTAGCACATAGAGATCAGTTATGTTCCTTCATAGGGTTTCTTGGCTAACATATCTGTACACTCATTGCACACATCAGTAGTCCTGCAAAAATCACATGTACATATATGTATACATATCAGACATTCACATAAATTGAAACATACATCAATAAGGGTTTCTTCATCCTGCTTAATTCTTAACCATTTAAAATCTCTTAAATTAGAGTCTCAATCCTACATTATTGACTTCATCAACATACATATACATGAAACATTAAATGTCAATCATCAAATATATCTGAAAGTAACATCACACAACATGAAATAATAAAGTATGTTCTAAGCATCAGATAATGTCTCGACATCTCAAGTCGTGAATATCAAAATAATAGTAATGTATCAGTATGCTACGATGAATCGGGGCGAGGCCTCATAGAATGAGTGTAGCCTATCACATTATCTTAATGGTAAGAGAGGGGAGATAAATTCTTAAGTCCAAATCCTAAACCCTTAATCCATTTGTCTTAGAAAATCAGGACAAGTATATGAGTTGTTTACCTTTCGAAAGCATCGAATGACATTAATTCATGATTATAACCATTTACTTTAATCTTGTATGTGTTTTTCTATGATGGGTTTTCATATTTTGTTTTATAAGTCTTTGGTGATTTTTCTATTAATTAAGTCAAATTGAATGATTAAATTAATGATTTAATTTAATGGAAATTAATTATGGTATTTTTAATATTTAATTAATTGAGAAATTAATTAAATAAAAAGAATTAAATTTAAAGATAAAAATTATAAGTTTAATTTTAGAACGTGATAATATTTATTTAATTTAATAATAATATATTTAGAGTTCATTTTTAAATAAATGCTAAATATTATTATTAGTTAAGATAATAAATATTTTATCAATTAGCTTTTCCAAATTTTTTTTTTTAAAAAGTAAAAAAGATATTAATTTATTAAAAGTTTTAAGATTGCATAATGTGTGCATGAGATTAAAATTTAATAAATTAATTGAAAAGAGAAGTCAAGTAAAAATTAAATAAAGTTATTTTACAATTCAATAAACGTGCATGGAAAAGATAATAAGAGTTAAAGTCTGGTGAGCAGGGAGTCCTCTCGGGTGAATGCACAATTAGTGCCCCAATTTCAGGAGAGAACTCCTTATCACCAATTGAGGGTTCATTTTTAAGGGACCGAAAGTTTTGGGAGGTACCATGAATTTTGGAAGAGGAAACAATTTCGGAAGAGAGAAGGTTTTGAGAGGGGAAATTTCTCTCACAATCTTCTTGGGTGTAGTAATTAGCATTAGAGTCTAGGTAGACACTTTTGATTATTCACTTAGTTTATTATGCTATTTCTTTTCCTATCTTCATCATGACTGTTGAATGGTTATCTGAAGAATTCTTGTGACAAATGTTTTAGTATTGCATATTTCTAGTATGTATGTTAAATCCTCTGTATACGAGAAGATTAAAAGATCAATACAACCCTTGTTCAATAGTTTTTAAAATGAGAAATTAATTAGGGAAATGTTTGAATTAAAATGGAAATTTTCTTTTAATTTTTTTTTAAAAAAAAGAATTGATGGGTTCATTGTAATTTCTCCATCAGATTAATTGTCATGACCCCTCCTAAAGAGAATCCTATGATTATTACTGGATTAAATATAATAATAATAATTCTATTATCGATCATTCAAGAAAGAAATAATATTGATAAATACTTATGATCTATTTATTTTACTCAATTATTTGTATTATTCATAGTAATAATATAAATTATTATTATTCATAATAATAAGATTAAGATATAAGAATAAATAAATGTTACAATTACATTATAAACAATGAAATAATAACATATCTAGATATTATCACATTTGAATATATATAATATTAATTGATTAATAAAAGAATCAATATAATATTATATAAATTAATGATACAAGAGTTAATATAAATGATAATACAATTAAATATGTTATAATAACATATAATATAACATAAGTAAATATATATGATAACCATCATATTTAAGTAACATATAAATAATAATAACCATACATGATATAATACATATATTTTAACATAACTATAAATTAGTTAATACCTAAGGATGTGATGGTTGGCCAATACCAACCAACACGTATAAAGGAAAATATACGAAGAACAACATAACACATTCCAATAATGGTCAAAAAATAGTGGACAGAGAAATACATATTCATAAAATTACATCGAGCAAGATATAAATCTTCCATCGAAATCCATCAACCACCGAATCAAAGAACAATTGTGGAACAAGGTACAAAGATCGTCAACAAGTTTTACGTAGAATGAACATCAAATGAAAGCATGGAGCAAAGCACATTCATGAGCAGAAGGTTCCATTGATTTTAAGGCAGTATAGTAGGAAATGGATTACATATACCAAGCGAGGAAGGATAAGTTTATGCACCATCGAATTGCATTAAAGGAGAAGGTGTGTTGTTAAAAAGTGGATAAAAGGAAAGTCGTAAAAAAATGATGGACTTTCAAAAAGGTTCATTACAAGTGGTATCAGAGCATAATCCTGCCATCCTATGGACAACAATGCAAACAAAAATCTAATAGGAAGGACAGAAAGATCTTAAAGTTGAATTCCCTAACTCGATCATTAGCTGAACATATCCGACAGGAATGGGTTTTCATCACCTTCATCCACACTGAGTGGAGTCACAATCACATCTTGAAAGGAGCTGCTATAGATATAGATGATCAAAATTTCAAGTTTCTCACCATTTCAGGTAGATCACAGTTGTCCATCCAAGCTTGGTGAGTACATAATCGCAATAGAAAACCTTGGCCCAACTTTGGAATATCATTTGTGATGCGGCTTAGCTGAAGGAGCTCCTCCCATCATACCAAAATCTTTCAAGTCATTGCAAACATAGACATGGTGATTACACTATCACTCAGTTTCAAAAACACAATATTTTGCAGTGGAGCCCAAGTGCTTATGAGTTTCTCTAGAGAGTGGTATTTTTGGGTATAAGAAAAGCCACCGTATAGTTGGGGACACAACAACTCTATAGCCTTATCCATAATAGTGGAGGATGGATTCATCCAACCATGTTATCCATGTGCACAAAGAGTTATTGTGGTTGTCAAATGTAAATCTACCTTCTCCGCATTTCAAATGTTTCCCATTGTGATTTAATGTGACAAATATCGGGAAGTAGTTGCATGTCATTGTAGTGGAATAAAATTCATGATTTGGATGCTAGATGAATAGACCATGTTGGAGGCATCAAACTCATGTGGAGATGAAGATATCAAGGAGTAACCTTATTTATTAAGTAAATTCTTTGCTAATACGTTATAATTAGAACATTACTTATTTGTGTAACTAATTTAACAAATAAATGATAGCCATAAATGATAGATGATATGAGTAAAGCTAATTTAAAGTTTGAACGTATTAATTATTATTAAGCCATTAACTGCTAACACTAGTATAGATGATTGATGATGAAAACAATAAATCAAGGTTGGTAGCTTATTCGTGGGTTAGTCACATAGACATTCAAGATTAATACTAAGGTATATAATAGAGTACCAAACGAATAATTAATAAATTGAAGACAAGAGAAATACCTCAAATTATCTCAGAATAGAGTGATAGGCTCTACCAACAAAAAATAATGCCCAAAGAACTAAAAAATGAGGAAAAACTCTACTGAAGCAAACTGAACAATATCAAATAGGGGGATTGGCTTTAAAATGCTTCTTTTAGCTGTCCTCTGTCCTCAAACTCGATCACACAACTTAAAACTTCTTCTAACCTAATGCCTTCTTTAGAAGGATTGACAATCACCAATTTTGCTCAAAATAATTTCTAATGAGAAGTTGATCCATTGTGAGGAGTGCAGCCAACTAGGTTGTAAGATGCCACAATGTTTTCAACCCAAAGTTTTTATCCTATCCAACAGCGTGCTAAAAATTCTAAAAATTATAAGGGAGTTTTGTTTTTTTTGGCATCACATGTTCTAAGACTTGACCTCACAAACTATATGGAAAAGATTATACAAGCCAAATTCCAAATATGTGGGATTGAATAATAATAACTAGTCGGATGCTAGAGTGTAGTAGTGATTTGCCTCAAATATGGAGGGTATTATGGGTGGCATAGCAATTATCAATTGGAAATATTTTGATATTGTCATTTTCCTCAACTTTTCTCTTTCCATTGATTTGGTGGTAGCATAGAGAGTAAATGAAAAGTTATTAATCACACAGGAACTAATTTATATATAAGTTGCTCAATATAGGGTAGATGTCTGGAGTTGCTATTATTCTCTAGTATTAACGTCCAATTGTACAGTTGATTGATGGAAGAAAGCTTCATTAGTAATATCCAGAAGGAAATAATGCCAATTTTGGGCTACATATAGTTTTGATTTTGAGTGAGAATCATTGACTAGGTTGACATTCAAAATGATTTTGAGTATGTACTATTTTTGTTGAGAGAGGGAAGAAATAAATAATTTTTGGTCTATAAATGATTGATATCGCAAGCATTTCAAGACTACAATTGTGTCTTTGTCTAATGACTCCCATTCATGTTCAGTAACTAATGAGAGAAAAATGTTGCAATGGACACATATACATGGCATTATAAGGACACATTATCTTGTAGTAAGGATCTTTTCCCAAATGTCCTTTGGGAAGCCATCATATAGCCTATGGGAAAAGGAGATGTTTTCACCAATGACAAGATAATTTATTTGCATCAATGAGCTGCATTCACATGCCAAGATTTTCCAGAACCTTAGAAAGAATAGTTTCAATATTGTGCTAGAACTATCAAAAAGAATGACATGGAAAATAATTATTATTTTTACAATAAACCTCAATTCAAAGTAAGGCAAAACCTAGAACACGTAGTCTTGTACAAGCAAAAGTTGGCAAAAAAAAAAAGTAAAAATATTTCCCTATCAGGTTTAGGGTTACAATAATAGCATGCAAATTGCTATAAAACCCTATGAAAATCTTTCCAATTTTTTTGAAGTTAATGCCATGCTTTCCATTGATTTAGCCTTTACAAAGAGTTATTGGCAATATAATCTTTAGTTATATTGGGCAAGTTTAGAATATACATAAAAACCTTGAATACACTTGTGTTACAATTTTTTCAAAGGGAACAAACATGTTGAAGTAGGTTCAACTTGGAATCAACACATCAGAGATTTCTAAAAACCACTTGCACAATGTTGAACTTAGATGATGAGAAATGGAATAGAAGAGTTATGCTGGTTACGAGCAACACCAAAGGAACATAGAGACTCTTGTGGTAATCTAACCTAAGAAGGTGAGACAAATGCTATTGAAAGATGAAAGAGGTAAGTATATTTCCATTTTAAGATTGTTTTATTTATATGGAAATGATCAAATACAAAAAACTATTTTATTTTCATAATGCAATCTAAATAAACAAAGGAGAATGCATTGGTAAGTACAAAAATGACTTCTATAAGGTAAATATGATTATTTAGTTGAGCAAGTATCAATTCAAGTTATCTATTCATAAAATTATGTTAATTTTTATGATAATATGATTTTGAAAAAAAATTCTAATAATATTATTAGGTATATGAAATAATTCATAATGGTCAATATGAATAAAAATATAAATTTTATTTTTAAATAATAAGAATAAGATAAAATTATTGATTGATGATAGAGATGAAATTACTTGTCCCAATATTATAATTATTGGATATTCAAGAGTACAGTCTAATAACAAATTTTATTAAATGTAAGAGGATTAGTTGATATGCAACAAGATAGTAATACGATCTGTTATGATTATAAGACAATATAAATTAAAGTATGTCTTTAATTAGATATTTATTAGAATGATCGTATATTATTACCAATTTTTATTATCTTATTAAATCAATGAAGTCTTAATCTTTGAAACTAATTACAAAACTATTGGGGAAAGCATTGATTTCACCTTGAGGAGAAATGGTGGAAAGAATTCTTGACAGTGGAATTGGGGATTAAGAAGTAAAATAATATCTTCATCAAATTAAAAACATAGATCAAAGGAAGCATAAATACATTGGAGGAGCTATTGCAATATCCAGGAATAGGAGATTACGTACAATGATAATTAATTCTAACATCATTACCACCAATTACACGAAAATGATTGATATCAGTTAGCTATATAATGAAGAGTAATGTTCAATCATTAATATAATTTAATTTAACAAGAAGACACCAAATAATTTGATTATGAATAATATGCAATATAATGACACAATTAAGGATGGAGTGTATAGTTGATTTTACATAAACAAGACCATCCTAGTATTCTCATAACAATAGACAATGGAAAAAGAGAATAATATCAATAGATTGCTAGACCAAGGGAAATCAAATAGGTTTGAGAAACAAAAAAAAAGTGTGGCATGAGCCATGAAAAATGTTGTCCCACCACTCAAGTGAATTATTAAACACCATGGAAATATATGAAATTAGGTGTAGTGACCTATCATTGTTTAGTGACTATTGGTTTTACACCTGACATTACAAAAGAGTAAATACATGTCCACAGAGCAATGTATATTCCAAAAAAGGAAAGAATTTAACTAATTATGATAGAAGGGAAAGACATGTGATTAGATAGTACATAGGGGTCTATTTCTCATCCATATTATGATCTCTTAAGATAGGGAGTTGGTGGAGGGAGAGGTAGAGTAAATTCGAGCACCTGACAGATATCCTCCAGGGAACCGCTTATAGCTTGTTTCACGCGCCCTCTGCACCGTCAATCTACCATCTCAAGATGATCGTAATAAGGAGAGAAAGATTCCTATTCATTAGATTAACACTCATTTTCTTGTCCACATTATGATTTCTTAAGATAGGGAGTTGGTGGAGGGAGAGGCAGAGTAAATTCGAGTACCTAATGGATATCCTCCAGGGAACTACTTGTAGCTTGTTTCACGCACCCTCTACACCGTCAATCTACCATCTCGAGATGATCGTAATAAGGAGAGAGAAAGATTCCTATGCCAAATAATTATGTTCATTAGATTAATCTTCTCATCCACATTATGATATCCTAAGGTAGGGAGTGGGTGGAGGGAGAGGCAGAGTAAATTCGAGCACATGACAGATATCCTCTAGGGAAGCACTTGTAGCTTGTTTCACGCGCCTTTGCACTGTAAATCTACCATCTCAAGATGATCATAATAAGAAGGGAAGGGATCATCACAAAACTCATCTTTTTTTTAGAGCTATTATATGCTAATAATTATTTTGTGGTTGCAAGGTTCATAATCCTAATGAAGAAGTATAGTCATTGTGCACTATTAGTTTTAGGATCTAATCAAGGTTATGTATGATGTGTCTACATCGTGTCTACTTTGTGTCTTCATGCATCAATGTGTATGCCTCATATTTTCTTTGTGTCTTCATATATTCATATGTATACTTTGCATTCAAATGCATACTACATGTGTGGCTCCTTTATAGAATAAATGAAGTAATATTACAAGTAAAAATTTGAATGGATCTAATAGTCAATTTTTTTATATAAGGTGAAACAAATATGAAAATTTTTATTGCTTGAGGACAAGAAAATTCAAGAGGGATGGACTGTCATGACCCCTCCTAAAGAGAATCCTATGATTATTACTGGATAAAATATAATAATAATAATTCTATTATCGATCATTCAAGAAAGAAATGATATTGATAAATACTTATGATCTATTTATTTTACTCAATCATTTGTTTTATTCATAGTAATAATATAAATTATTATCATTCATAATAATAAGATTAAGATATAAGAATAAATAAATGTTACAATTACATTATAAACAATGAAATAATAACATATCTAGATATTATCACATTTGAATATATATAATATTAATTGATTAATGAAATAATCAATATAATATTATATAAATTAATGATACAAGAGTTAATATAAAGGATAATACAATTAAATATGTTATAATAACATATAATATAACATAAGTAAATATATATGATAACCATCATATTTAAATAACATATAAATAATAATAACCATACATGATATAATACATATATTTTAACATAACTATAAATTAGTTAACACCTAAGGACATGATGGTTGGCCAATACCGACCAACATGTATAAAGGAAAAGATACGAAGAACAACATAACACATTCCAGCTATGGTCAAAAAATAGTGGACAGAGAAATACATATTCATAAAATTACATCAAGCAAGATATAAATCTTCCATCAAAATCCATCAACCACCGAATCAAAGAACAACTATGGAACAAGGTACAAAGATCGTCAATAGGTTTTACATAGAATGAACATCAAAGGAAAGCATGGAGCAAAGCACATTCACGAGCAGAAGGTTCCATTGAGTTTACGACACTGTAGCAGGAAATAGATTACATATACCAAGCAAGGAAGGATAAGTTTATGCACCATCGAATTGCATTAAAGGAGAAGGTGTGTTGTTAAAGAGAAGATAAAAGGAAAGTCATAAAAAAATGATGGACCTTCAAAAAGGTTCATTACATTAATACTAGGTTTGTGTTTTAAAAAAAAAAATTGTTTTAATGGAGAAGGTAAATTGTTTTATTTAATTTTATATATTCATAAATTTTTATAAAATATATATATATTTTTAAAAAGCTATAAAAATAATTTTTTTTTATAGAAAATATATAAAGGAGTAGGCGATTTTACCCCAACTCCCCCTACCTATAATTAAAGCCGCCACTGCTGCTATCACAGGTATTGCGATAGTGACAATACTGCATACTATCATGGCCGTAGGCCTTGGGACAGTTGCAGTGAGGCCATGACGAACTTTAAAAGGTCGATGAACCTTTGAAAAAATACGCTTTGCTATTTTTGTTATTATTATTTTTTTTTAAATTTAATTTATTAAAAATTATTTTATTAGATTTTTTTAAAAAAAAATAAAAAAGTGACATAGCACTTATATAATATATTTATTAATAAACTAGTTCAAGGGCTCATCAGAGAAAGAACTAGCAAGAAAAATCTGAATCATTGCCGAAATAAAAAAGTGTTAAAAGCTGATATGTCATACTAGGCA
This sequence comes from Cupressus sempervirens, assembly GCA_028749045.1. NCBI lineage: Eukaryota > Viridiplantae > Streptophyta > Pinopsida > Cupressales > Cupressaceae > Cupressus > Cupressus sempervirens. Next base: position 368,080,948 of record CM053792.1, on the reverse strand, counting down.
TACCTACAACAAAATACAATTTCTTTGCACTAAGCAAGAGTACCCAAAATATGATATATATCAATACTCAACAATTATTAGGGTTGAATTATGCCAATGAACCTCTCCTTCTAAAAGATTTAACTAAAATCAACAGAGCTTTGAACCTCCTGTCTAATTGGAGCATTTGTGAACATGCACAAAGAATGTGCAAGCTAAAAGCCATGTGCCGATCAAATATAGTACTAGTTTCTATTAAGCTTCATACATCTTCTTTGTGTCCCAAATATGGCACTCTGCTAGGCATGGGAATTTTGAAAAATAATCTCTGAATGGAAAGATTCAAATATGGAGCCTTCACAACCAAGATTAGCTAGACAATCAGCTAGTTTATGCCCTCCCTCAGAGTATGAGAGAAACAAGTAGCTTGAAAAGAATCAATTAAATCCCAGTATTGTTGAAGGATATAGGCTAGTTTCCAGGTATGAGAAGATCGTGAGAGAAAAGAGTTTATAATTACTTGAGAATCACCTTCAATATGGATGGTGGAAACATTACATCTCTTTGCCAAAATTAGACCTGCCAATAGGGCTTGAGCTTCTGCAAGGTTGTTAGAAGTTATGATGTTAATTTTTTTAAAATAAATTATTATTATTATTTATTAACTTTATTAAATAAGTTTTAAACATATTTATCAATTTAATTAAATAATAATATGATTATTTTTAATTATTAATTAATTTAGTTAAGTTTAATTTAATTAAAATTTAATTAATAATGAATGTATTAATTGACGTAATTTTTTTAAAAATTATTATTATCAATAGCATTGATTTTAAATTGTAACAAAATTTACTCGAAAATCAAGAAGTATTATTTTAATAATTTAAACAAATAATTAATTATCCTTAGAGTATTTTAGGAAATTGATTTAAAACATTATGGGGGTAATTTATTTTTTATTCAAACAAATGGATGGGTTGACTTGTAGGGTAAACTGAGAATCTCTTGAAACATACTTATACAAAAAAAAAAAAAAAAAAAAAAAAAAAACTAAAACTTTACATTTAACTCATCATTATGTTTTCAAAATCAAACCAATCTATGAAACCTATACTACATTGTCTATATGTTGTCTATGTTTTGGGTTTGGGTTGACTAGGGTGATGACTAGCTTGAGGACTTCTACCAGAGGCTTGGGAATTTTGCCTTTGTGATATTATGATATTTGATCTCAATCTTTTAAACTCAATCATGGTAATGTGTCTAGTATGCTCTATGATGTGTGTTGATCTATTGATTGTTATTTCTTTCCAGTGTTCTTGTGTAAAGCTGAGGTGAATGTTATGACCTACTTGACTTAACCATTTTGGAGTCTTTGATTAGTATATTTGGATTGCTTTCCAATCAATTTTATAGGACTGAGTTGTTTGGTATATTTTTTGTTTTTGATGTCATGTTATGACATATTTGACTTAACCATTTTGAGTCTTGGATTAGTATTTTTGGGATGCTTTCTAGTTACTCATAGAGAATTGATGTGTTATTGTGATTTACCTTTTTATGCTTTCTAGTGACTTGTATAGGACTGAGGTGATTTTATATGATTATTCGATTTGTGATTTTATGAGCCTAGGGTAGGTTATCTATATGTAATTTCGGGAAGTGGCTTACAATGGAGGTTGGGGCCCTAAGTGGCTGCCAGGGTAACCCATTGTAAGTTGTTTAATAAGTGAAAACATTACACTAAATGAGATTAAAATGAACCTAACAAGAGTCTTTGTATGTTCTCACCCATGCTTCAAGTGCTACTATAGACTAGGATGAGAGTAGAAAGAACGCTTGGTTGTGACCTTGCATTGTTAGTATGCCTTGTCAGTATGAGAGGATACTAGTGCCACATAGGGATCACTAGGGGGATGGGGTGCTAAGAGACTACCAGGGTAACTCTAGTGTGATTCATGTGATGAAACTTGCCCACTTACATAGTAGGTTTCCTATTTGTCTTTGTGTGCCTCTAGGTTTAGATGTCGATTTATCTTGGAACCTTTGAGTTAGATTGCTTTTAGGATTTCCTAGACTTAGAGAGTATTTTTGATATTTGGATTGATATCTTGTTTGGGGCTTGAGACTATCTCCTTAGCATGGTGGGAGGGGGCCATTTAGGTTCTACGTGGTTGGGTGGTAGTACTTTTTACTCTTACCATTGAGATTTTTCTTTTGATGCTATGGCTAGATTTCCTTGTCTACATTTCCTTTCATTCTATCTCTGTGTATTATGATGGATGGTTGTATCTTAATGATGGATAGTTATATCTTTATGATGGGTAGTTATAGCTTCATGATGGATGTTTTCATTTATTTTATTGTACTTTGTATCATGGATCCGAGGAGGATGATGTAATCTATTTTTTATAGATGTATATTATTTTAGCCTTTCATACCCTATGACATGTATAGTGTATGATTGAGTATTCTGAATTTTATTGCCAAGTGGCATTTAGAACAAATGTATATTATTTAAATGGACTTTGGACTTTTAATTATTCTTTCATACGGATGTGGTATTGTTAGACTTAGTATTAATTAAATTTAAATGTGACTCAACATCTTGGGATCCTTAAGGAATGTAATCTGTTATGTTTTCTTATGTATGATTGTAAGTTTTGCCTCCGCTACTTTATGTTTGATGTGTATGTTATTCTTTCTTGTTTAAAAAAAAATGTTTGTAAAACTTAGCAAAACTTTAAGTTAATTCTTTTGGATCCCTTGACGGGGCATTACAGTGGGTTTGTTTTGGTTTAGGCATGACTGGAGTAGATGTTGTAGGATTAGTTGTTGTAGGAACAAACCTCTTTCTTTTTGCTACCTTAACAGAGGGATTTTGTATTTCCTTTTCAAGGTTAGGGATAATCTTATGCTTTCTTTTATCCCTAAAAGAGCTCGACATACCATCCTCTAAATTAGGCTTAGAAAACTTATTAGGAGAGGGTTCTTTTTCCATCTGTACTAGATTTTGAATTGGCTATGTGGTTTCTTCCTCATTTTCTAAGTTTTGAGGAATAGGATTGGCTTGTGGCTGTAAGGTCTTGGATTCAACAAATTCTGCCCATAAAATCAGGGAGGAATCCCTAAGAGATCTTTCAACTAGAAGCTTAATGAGGGCATGATGGGAAATAGAATTTTCCTTTCCTTTTTGAGTTTCCTTAGCACTTATATACAAGATATTGTAAAGAAAGTTGGGAAAATTAACTTGCATGCTATGCCTTATGCAACTAAGAAATTTATAATGATGAGCATGTAAGTTTGAAAACCTACCTTCACAGGTTAAATATTTGATAATGTGAGTTCTAACTCTAGATATGGAGGTAGAAGAGAAAGTCTCTTACATCCTTGTTTTGTAATGTCCAGTTAAGGGTCACCTTGCTGAGTGAACTATGCCCTTGAAGACCTAGCATCATGTTCATTTGGATAATGTTCCCCAATTGCTAGTAATCCTGTGATCTCTTCTATCTTTTCCTTAGTAGAAACCGCTCTTAATCCCAAAACTAAGGCTTACCCTTCATCAAATTTCATCATGAACTCCATTTCCACTTCATTGAATTTTTTTAGTTGTAAGAAGTAACCGAGCCATCCACAAGCATGAAATTGCTAAACTGCTTCAATGTCCATGAGTAAAACATTATGAATGACTGGCTCATACATCTTTAATTGTCCCCCCATCTTCAAAATGTCTAGCTTCCACTCTTGCTACTATGATAATTTTTTTTCCCTCTTACCTTTTCAAATTCCCTCTTTCTCTAAACTTCAAAACTAATATTTATGAAAAATGAAAAAAATGTTCTATGCCATTACCACTTCTTGTAATCAAGACCCCTTTGTTTTTGACATGTAGAATAATGATAAATTAACAATGAAGGACATTGAAACTATAATTGAAGGTGTTCCCATGATAAATCTTAGTCCTTTCAATCATGCAAAGTACAAAAGATCTTTTCCCAAAAATTGCAATAAAAAGGTGTGATAGATACAGGAAGGTTTTAAAAATTATTGAAATGAAAACTATCAAACTACCACCAAAGTACATCCTTTAGTATAGACATGAATAGGATAATGTGGAGATGACATTTGGAAATTACTACACTTTCCTGGCCCCCCACTAAAATTTGATAATTGTCCTCACTTTAAAAAATTTGGCATGGGAAGGAGAAACTAGCTTAATTCTTATATGATATATATAATGCAGCATTAGATATAAATATCAAAACCTATATTCTAAATATGAATAAAGAGTAAAATAAAATTTTATGCCTTAAAATTTGAGAGTGTACATCCACATGCAAGTTGATGAGGTGGAAAAGTGTGATGACTACAGAAAGTGCTGATGATTTTTGTTTATTGAAAGTACGAAAAATAGTGTGTGGGTGACGTAGAGTGTGAGTGGATGGAAGATAGAGAAATGAGATTGGTTGATATGAAGAAAGAGAAAAGTGAATGAAAGAATGGGTCCTCATATTTAAATGAGGTTTTATTATGAAGGTTCCTAAAATTCTATCATTGTATGGCTGCAGGAAGAAGATTTTCATCTTCTATTGTAGGAATTGTGTTCAAAAGAGCGGGTGCATTGGTTGGTTGGAATTGTTGCAAGAACTATGCTTTAGTCTATGGCTTATGATAGAGACACAACCTATGGCCATTTATAGGTAACTTAAACTGAACAAGAGAAATGGTTTTCAGTTGCACTACACCATTTTCAAATGCATGCTGAATTTCATAAGGCCCTAACCATCGAGTCTATAATTTCCTTGGATTCTCTTTGAAGTGAGAATCATAGAGAAGGGCCCAATCTCTTGCTTGGAATTTTTTACTCTTGATATGTGCATCATGCTACTACTTTCACTTCTATTGAATAATTTTTGTTCTTTCTAAAGATCTCTTTCGTATTTCATCCAGCAAATTCAAGTGGAGGAGTCTCTCTTCTTTGCTACATGAAGACTGATGTTCAACTCTAAAGCAATACGTAGTGTCTTGTGTTCAAATTCAATGGGAAAAATTACTACTTTACCATAGACAAGCTCAAATGGAGTGAATCTAGTTGTTTTCTTCCATGTGGTTTGATATGCCCAAACAACTTAAGTTAATCTACTTGTCCAATCCTTCTTGTGTATGTGCACTATTTTAGTCAAAATGGCTTCTAGTTCTCTATTGGTAAGCTTTTGTCCTAATATAGCTCCTATGGTATAGTCTGATGCATTAGTATGAATATAAAATGAAATTGACCAATTTGGTCCCTGTAAAATTGGTTTCGTGGTGTGGAGTTTCTTAAGCTCTATCTTAGCTGGATCCACTTGTATCCCTATAGTTGATATGAAATGACCAAGTACCACTCCTTCCTTGACATTGGGCCGATGGCCAATGTTGAGCAACAAAGAATACTTGCTTGTCATCTCCATCTATCTTGATGTACTCAATTAGAAGATGTTGGTTTTCCACACTAGCAACTAATTTGCATTGGCAATATTTCTTCTACTTCTAACAATGTGGGTAGTACTCAACTAATTGTACCTTAGCTTCTGCATGTTTCTTCTTTGCAGCCATTGTTTGAGATGTGTAGTGACATCATTTATAATGTCCTACTTGAAATTTGAGAGCAAATTAGATATCTTAAGGTTTGAAATACCCTGACTGATTCCTTTAGTAGTTGCAGACTAGTGTCCTTTTCCTTTCTTCATTGTTGATCTTGAGTATTTAAGACAAATTTTATTTAGATCATCCCAAGAAGATTGTTATACATCTCCTCTAGCCATCAAGTCTAATGCTTCTAGACAAATATCATTCATGCCTCTAAAAAAGACTAGCTTTTATGAATCCTCGAACACACATGCTGAGGGTTCTCCTATAGTGTATACAAGAAACATGAAACATAGTCTTCCAATGTTTCTTCCTCCTTTTTAGATATTCTAAAGATATCATCTCCTCTTGAATCATTTTTTTTTGCAATACTATATATATTTTTCCAGAAATAGAGTTTGCATTTCATCCCAACTACTTGCTAGATTGGCTCCTAAACCCATGAACCATCATAAAGATGACTCTTTTAGTGTTGCTAGAAATAATTTGAGCTTATGGGCATTAGTGCTATAGTCAAAGCTATGACATAGTATGTCAAACTCAAACAAGAAGGTATCAAGATCTTCAGTTGCAAGGCCATAAAAAATTGGAAGAGCATTTGGAGGTATATTTTTAAGATTAGCATTGGTTACAAGGCTTGGGAGAGGAAATGAAAAAGTAGGTTGTGCCATTACTAAAGGTATTTGATTATGAGGTTGTTGCTAAAAAGGAACATTGGGCACTAGATTGTTAACAACTTGTGGATTGAGATCAGTACTATCAAGAAAACTGGCCAAAATTTCAATAAAAGGTTAAAGACCAATTCTATCTAAAGGTTCTGCTCTTGAGGATGATTCTATAGGAAAAATAGGGCTTGCATTCAAAAAAGGCAACTCAGTTTCATCTTCAATTTCTTTGTTCAGATTAATAGGTTCCTATGGAAGAAATCTCCCATATTGATCTCATTGTCTACCTCTTTGATGGATGCAATTGAATTGGTGACTTGTGAATCAAGCACTCAATCTTGTGGTTTCTAACTAACACACTAATCTAAAATAGAGGACTCATGATGGTTCCTAGTTTGACACCATCCCCAACAATGGCACTAAAAATGGAGATTTCCATAATAAGTCAAGATAATCACACCACTATTCCTCTCACAAGGATACTATATCCATTTTAAGGACTATCAATTCCATTATGAAAATACATTTGAATTGTCAACCTAGGGACGTAGGACTTGAAATGGGTTAGCACAGTATGCGCACTAACTTCCTTTAAGAGTCTTAACACCTATGCTACATGATAGTAAAATGCATGAAAGGAATCTATACTACTAATATTGAATAGTAAACACACTTAGACTTTCAATAGAGAATTGTGAAAACTATAGAAAAGGGAATTCTAAACTAGTTAACAATTCAAACATCCACTATGATTGTTTTCCACAAGTGCTGCAGGAATTTTCACAATAATTATGTTGTAGGACCAATATAGTAAGTCTATCTCAGACAAGAAATTGCAATAAAATAATCTACTCTACCTAAATCTATTCCACCTCCCAAGTGGGCCCCCTTGGCTTCGACTAACTAAGAACACAACAGGTAGTCCAAAATTAGTCTCTCATTAGAATTCTTCTTTTGTTACATGACTGAATAATTTGTAGAGAACAAAAAAAAAACTTTAGAATCCTTCCAACTAAATCTTTTTCTTTTCTCCCCTATATATATAGAGAGGATTGGAACTTATTACAAACATAACATAAAAAAAATAGGAGCAAACATTGTCATAAGAAAAGGTGAAATGTCAACCATGACTTTAGAACATTGATTACACAACAAAATAATAGTCCATAAATAATCTAACAAGTCAAGTCTCCTGGAATAACTCCCATCGCAGATGCTACTTATCACTCAAAACTGACCTTTGCTTCTCATGCTATAACCGGTCTTCATTACTCCTTCTTTAATACAATGCTCACCAGTCTTTGTGTCACTTCTCCATTTCCTAGAAATTAGAAACATTTGAACACATGTGCACAACAACATTTCTACTCTCATTCAAATAGTAAAACATAGCTCAAAATATTTATATGAAATACTGCACTTTATATATAATAGTAAGAAAGGTATGTTATATCCACTATTCATAGGTTTAATAGGCTCTAGCTGCATATAACATAAGTTCACAAGATACTTAAAACAAATATATTGGAAATGTTTTTCACATGACTCAAAGAGTAAGTTCAAACTATATAAAAACTATGTCAAATTTGAGATATTAATATGCCTCATCAACTAGCACTTGTTGTTGTTGTTGTTTTGATTAGCAGTATTTCTCTTCATCTCACTTTTCTCTTATTATGTTAAAAATATATTTGTAGATTTTTGTCTAACTAGTATCTCAATGTTAGGTTCAACTAGTGTTTTTGTTCTACTCCTTGTACTGAACTCAAGTCCAGGACATGGATTGTCAAAGATTTATTCAAATGTTTGTCCTTAGAACAAATGATTTATTTTCCTTCTATGATTTCATTTAATGTAGGGTCAATTGTTGAAAATAGATTGATACAAGTATAATAAATGTGTTTCAATCATTTCTTTGTCACTGATGTCAAACTTACTACTTGTTGGTAAGACAATTTCTTAGATGATTTGAGTACTATCATTTGTTTGATTGATGAAGAGAATTTGATCAAATGAGGTAACAATAGAACCTAGAGGAAAGGTTGAGTTATGAAATGAAAAAGGAGTACAAGGATCAGTTAAGACAATGATATTTTAGTGCATTGATAATCTACTTGAGTTTGCAAAGGATGGTTACACTAATTAAGTTCAGAAGAAATTTTTTAACGAAGTATGTCTACCAAGGTTAACAATCTACATAGTAGGTTCCAAGAAAAGTTAGTGTAAGCCAAGTAGAAAATTAGTTACAGCCAAGAAAAATCAATTTCACTCAAAGCTAAGTAATACAATGAAAGTTCAGTAAATTTTAGTTGATGCCAAGCACCAGTAAACTTTAGTTCATGCTGAGTGATTTGATAGTGGATGTTGAGAAACACAATATGTGTTGAGCATCAAAAGCCAATTAATGCCAAGTGTTAGCATTATGAGAAAGATAAAAAATTTGATTAATCTAAGCTGACAAGTTTTATTTCTTGGATTGTGTGAACTATGTGGAAGATAAGCTTGATGAGCTAGTGGCACAGAATTCAAGATGAACCATTTTGAGGTGAATTCAAAGAGAATTGAAGGAGAAAATTCTAGAAGGGAATGAAATGAAATAATGGTTAGATTAATTTAATCCTACCTAAGCCAACCTAACCCTAAAATGGACAATGGAGGATAAATAGAAAAGGATCTTAATTTTCTATTTATAGATATGTCTGATCAAAAGCAAAGGTTGTCATGTGTGAGAACCTAAGGAAGACAAGGAGTCTAGGGTATTTCTTCATTTAGTGACCTAAGAGAAGAGACTACATTGGCAAGCAAAGAAAGAAGGCTTAAGGGTATGGATGCTTGAAGGTGAACAATCTATCAAAGCTGAAGTGTGTGAAAGACAAGCATAATTGAGGCTGAAATATAGATTTGTAACCTACAAGTGTGTTGTAAGTTGTTATCAGATCAAGCCTTACTATTACTTTCTAATCATTATACTAGTCTAGGGTAAGTCCTTTGGATTAAGGTTGACCTAATAGTCATTTATAATCTTTAACTAGGTGACATTCCAAGTGAATGATCTAAACCCCTCTAACAAGGCTCACTTCTAACAGGGTGATTGAAATCCTTTAACTAGATCACAATTAACAACATGCATTGTAACCTTTAATAGGGTTGGCCTTTCATAGGGCATCACTTCAAAAGAGTGAGAATGAGTAGCATGTTACTGGTGGTTTTTCCCAAATTGGGTTACCATGTTAAACCATTATGTCAAATGTGTTATTGAATCTGCTAAGTTTCATGTTTACATTTATGCAAAGTTGATTTGATAGTAACCTATAAGTTTAAGTGAATGTATGATCTAATGGATGCGTGCATGATAAAAATGATTTATGGATATGGGTTCACTAAGTTGTGAAAATTTTTAATTGTACATCTAGACCTTGGATAATTAATTCACCCCCCCTCTCATATTTTCTAAGGAATTCCAACAATTGGTATTAAAGCCATCTGCTTTAAGAGGACTAGTTTGAAGGTACTAGAAGCAAAAAGATCAAGATGTCAAAAAGAGAGGTACCCAAGCTTAATAGAGATAGCTTTCCTACATGGAAAAGCCTAATGAAGCTACACCTAGGAAGTCTTGAAGATCATACAAAATCTACCATTGCTATTGAGTATGTTGATCCTTTTGGAGTCCTAAGTGTTGAAGATTTGAAAAGGAAGAAAGAATACAACCAAGCAATATTGGAGATTACCATTGCCCTAAGTTATTTTGAGATTGATGATATCAAGGGTTGTGACAGTGCAAAAAAAATGTGGGGTGCTCTACACACTATCTATGGAGGTGACAAAAATGTTATAAGAGCCAAAGTTGAAATTTTTAGAGGTAAGTTTGGTGATATGAGAATGCAAGAAGGTGAGAATATTGCTCAATATTATTCTAGGTTAAAGGGTGTTGCTAATGCAATAAGAGGAGCTACTAATAAAATAGATGATGATACTCTATTAAGAGATTTTTTGAGAATAGTATTGCCCATCTATGCTATTAAAGTTTCTATAATACAACAATTGAGATCTATGCTAGGGAATGATCCAACTTTTGAAGGTCTAGTAGCCAGGCTCACTATTTTTGAGCTATCTAATTTTGATAATTAAAAACCTAGCAATGTTGAATTTGATTTCAAAGCTAACCTATCAGTAAAAGAACCTAATGAGAAGAAGAAGAAAAATGTAAAATATTTGTCTAATAATAGTGATACAAATGAGGAATATGTAGATCAATTTGAAGCACTACTAGCAAGGATATTTCATAGAGGTAAATGCAAGTTCAAAGGTAAGTTAGCTATCATGTGTTTCAATTACAATAAGGTTGGTCATATTACTGCTAGATGTCCAGAGAAGAAGAATTATAGAGGTGGAGACAAGTACAAAAGTAGAAGAGATGAAGACAACAAAGATTACAAAAATAAATCCAAGAAGTATTGCTACATTACTGAAGAGGAAACTAAAGATGGATCTGATGATCATGATGATGAAGTGGTGTATGTTGCAATGAAGAATGAATCTAATGAGGATGAGGCAACTTCAGTAGCATCTTGTGTGAACAAGAATGGTAGATGGATCATTGATAGTGGGTGTTTACATCACATGATTGGAGATAAAAGTAAGTTTATTACCTTTAATTATTATGATGGAAATAGTGTAAGGTTTGCTAATGATGCACCTTATTTGATAAAAGGAAAAGGTTCTATCAAACTCATCGAAGATATTTTATATGACAATGCTTATTATGTTGAACGACTTAACTATAATTTATTGAGTGTGTTACAACAAAAAAATTTAGGTTGTAAGCTTGAGTTTGAAAACAAGATAGCTTAGATATATGATACTAATGAAAATATAATTGGAAAAGGTGATCAAACTAGAGGTAATCTATTCTACCTCAATATAGAGGATGCTACTTGTTTAATTTTTTAATTTCATTATGTGTGGCTATGGCACAAGAGATTATGTTATGTTAATTTTGATAACTTTCTTAGTATCAATAACATGAGAAGAGTGAAAGGTTTTCCTAAGTTGAAGAAACCTGACAATATAAATTGCAACAATGTTAGTTAAGCAAAATGTCAAAGTCAATTTTTTAGAGTAAGACTCATACCTCTAAAAGAATATTAGAGATTGTTCATATTAACTTGTGTGGGCCAATTGAAGTGAAAATATACAAATGAGATAAGTAAATTATGCTATTTGTTGATGAATATTCTAGAATGATGATAGTTATGTTTCTGAAATAGAAATTTGATGCTCTTGAAATGTTTAAGTGGTACTTAGCAAGAGTTGAGAAGGAAATAGGTAAAAGTCTAAAATGTTTAAGATTTGACAGGGGAGGAGAATTTACACCAAATGAGTTTGAGATTTTTTGTAATGATAGAGAAATCAAAAGACAAACATCTTCTCTTAGGGGACCCCTCCAAAAAATGGAATTGTTGAAAGGAGGAATGAATAGGTCTATAATGGATAGTGCTAGGACACCCACGATGGAGAAAAATATTACTTTGAAATACCAGAGAAAAGCTATAAGTACAACTATCTATACCTTGAACCATGTGCAATTCAAGAAAGGTACTCATTCAACACCTTTTGAACTATGGTATTTATACTCAGCCAATATAAAATATTTTAAGGTATTTGGAAGCAAGTGTTATATTCTAAAAGATTTCAAGAATGGTAAATTATATATAGAAAGTGAAGAAGGTATATTCCTTGGATATTCTACAAGAAGTAAAGCTTATAAGTGTTTAAACACTAACACTAACAAAGTTGTTGAAAGTGCAAATGTGAAATTTGATGAATATATAGAAGTGCATGAGGCTGAACCTATGAAGGAACCAAAATAATACAAATCATTTGTATACTTTTATGAAGGTATACCTACTAATGAAGATGTTGTAAATCAAGTTTTAAATCAACAATAGGTTTTAGTGAGTGCCAAGTCACATACTATGAATGTTGAGTTGCATTTAAGAACTGAGTTACATTTAGGTGCTGAGTTATAGAATGAAGTTGAGGTACATTTTGATTTTGAGATTAGTGTACTTGAAAGAGATGTTGAACTACCTAATAGAGATGTACATAGTGATTCAGAAGTTGAAAGACGAGGTAAAGAAACTATAGTAGAACCAAGATTGTCTAAGTATGTCAAGAGACATCACCGTACTACACAAATGATTGAAGATAAAGATGCTAGACCAATGAGAAGGAAAAAGTTGAGAAATGATACATGCTTTTTGAGCATGCCAAAACCTAAAATAATGAAAGATGCCTTAGAGAATGTGGACTGGAGTAAAGCCATGGAATAAAAGATTGAAAAAATTGAGAAAAATAAGACATGGACTCTAGTTCCTAGACCAAAAGACAAAAATGTGATTGGCACCAAGTGGGTATACAAAAACAAGTTTAATGAAAATGGTGAAGTCACAAGGAACAAGGCAAGATTAGTTTGTAAAGGATATGTATAAGAAGAAGGGATAGACTATGGAGAAATATTTACCTCTATTGCAAGATTGGAAGGAGTAAGAACTCCACTTTCTTACCCCACATACAAAGGTTTTGAAGTGTACCAAATGAATGTCAAGTCTACATTTCTAAATGGTATATTAGAGAAAGAAGTTTATATAGAATAGCCAAAAGGATTTGTTGATGCTGACAACAAAAACATGGTATATAGACTACACAAAGTTTTATATGGTTTTAAGCAAGAACCAAGAGCATGGTATGAAAGGCTTCATAATTATCTTGTGAAAATTGGATTTGAGAGGACTGATGATAACAACAATCCATACTTGAAGATAGAGAAAGGAAAAGGTATTTTACTATCTAAAATTGTTGTTGATAATATCATATCTGGAGGTCAAGATACTTTATGTAAAGCTTTTGAAAATGAAATAAAGAAATAATTTGAGAAGTCTATGTTTGAAGAGATCAATTTCTTTGTGGGTTCACAAGTACATCAGATGAAATATGGTATTTACATGACTCAGTCAAAGTATGTTAAGGAGATACTGAAAAATTTTGGATTGGAGGATTTTAAGCTAGTAAGCACACCTATGGTAACAAGACATAAATTATCAAAGAATGATGATTCAACTAAGGTGAATCAAACATTATACAAGTCTATGATTGGAAAATTACAATATGTAGTACACAATATACCTGATATTGCATTATCTATTGAAGTATTTATAAGATTCTATGCTAATCCTAGGGAGAATCATTTTATGACTATTAAGAGAATAATGAGATATCTAAAAGGAAAAAAAGACTATGGTCTATACTATAAGAAAAATGAAAAATTTAAATAAGAGCCTACAATGATGCTGATTGGGATGGAAATATTGATGACAAAAAGAGTACTAGTGGAGGAGAATTTTTCTTAGGCAAAGGGCTAGTTACCTAGACTAGTAAGAAATAAACCTACATCTCTCAATCTACTACTAAAGCTAAACATGTTGCTTCTATAGTAATTTGTACCAACATTTTATGGATCAAACAACTACTCAAAGGTATGAAGGAGGAAATCACTAAACCTATGATACTTTATTGTGATAATACAAGTGTTATAAATATATCAAAGAATCTAGTGATGCATACATAGACTAAGCACATTGCAATCAAGTATCATTACTTGAGAGAGTTAGTTCAAGTAAAGAGGCAAAGATGGAATTTGTTAACAAAAAAGAGAAAATAGCTGATATCCACACAAAAGAATTACCTAAGGTAAACTAATGGTTATACCCCTATCAAAGGCTATCTAAGAAGCATGAGAAGTGCCCTACATCAAACAAGTTGATTGACATATGTTATACATTGATGCAGTGGATCTTACTTTAGGAGTTGCCTAAAGTAATCAAAGAGCTAGAACTACAAATCAGTCACAAGCTAGGTAGCTAAAGGAGAAACTAAAAAAAATCATATCTACATATTGAAATGACAAGTCTTTGGCATTATTGTCCAAGAGAGACATAGTGTACCAAAGGGAGAAATCTCAATAGAAGATATAGATAGAAGAAGCATGGAATATCTACTCAGAGGGAGATAATGTAGATGGATATATAAGAAGTGATTTAGAGGAGTCATAAAGATGATTTGATTGATTTTCTATTGACTAGAACATAATTTTGTAACCTATTTAGAAGATGAAAGTTGATGATAGAGGGAGAGATTTCAATACAAGGAACTATTCTCTTTTTGTTATTTTTTTGGTTGTACTAATTTTTTTTGCCATCGATCCCAAAGAGGGAGATTGTTGAAAACAAATTGATACAAGTATGATAAATGTGTTTCAACCATTATTTTTTCACTAATGTCAAACCTACTACTTGTTGGTAAGACAATTTCTTAGATGATTTGAGTACTATAATTTATTTGATTGATGAAGAGGATTTGATCAAATGAGGTAACAACAATACCTAGAGGAAAGGTTGAGTTATGATATGGAAAAGGAGTACATGGATTAGTTAAGATAGTGATCTTATAGTGTATTAATAATCTACTTAAGGTTGCAAAGGATGGTTACACTGATTAAGTTCAGAAGAACAAGTTTAACAAAGTATGTCCACCAAGCTTAACAATCTACATAGTAGGTGCCAAGCAAAGTTAGTATAAGCCAAACAAAAAATAGTTGGAGTTGGGAAAAGTCAATTTTAGTGTAAGCCGAGTGATATAGTATAAAACAAGTAAAGTTTAGTTCATGTTGAGCACCAGTAAACTTTAGTTCATGCCAAGTGATTTTATAGTGGATGTCGTGCAATGCAGTATGTATTGAGCATTAGAAGAAAATTAATGTCGAGTGTTAACATTATGAGAAAGATCAAGAATTTGATGAATATAGGCTAACAAGTTTGATTTCTTTCATTGTATGAATTGCGTGGAAGATAAGGTTGATGAAATGGTGGTATAGAATTCAAGTTGAACCATTTTGAGAAAAATTCAAAGAGAATTGAAGAAGTTTCTAGAAGGGAATGAAATGAAATAATGGGTAGATTCGTTGAATCCTACCCAATCCAACTTAACCCTAAAATGGACAATAGAGGATGAATGGAAACATATCTTATTTTTCTATTTATAGAGATGTATGGTTAGAAGCAAAGGTTTTCATGTGCAAGAACCTAAGGAAGATAAGGAGTCTAGGGTATTGCTTCATTTAGTAACCTAAGAGAAGAGACTAAATTGGCAAGCAAAGCAAGTAGGCTTAGGGGTATGGATGCTTGAAGAGTGAACAAGCTATTAGAGATGAAGTGTGTGAAAGCCAAGTAGAATGGAGGACTAAAATGGAGATCTGTAATCTACAAGTGTTTTGTAAGTTGTTATTAGATCAGGACTTATTATTACTTCTAATCATTGTACTAGTCTAGGGTAAATCCTTTGGATTAAGGTTGACCTAACAATTATTTGTAAAACTTTTAACCAGGTGACATTCCAAGTGAATGATCTAAATTCCTCTAACAAGTCTTGTTCCTAATAGTGTGATTGAAATCCTTTAACCAGGTCACATTTTACAGTGTGCATTGTAACCTTCAAAAGGGTTGGCCTTTCACAAGGCATCACTTTAAAAGAGTGAGAATGAGTAGCATGTTACTAGTGGTTCTCCCAAATTGAGTTTTGATGTTAAATCATTGTGTCAAATGTGTTATTGAATATGCTAGGTTTCATGTTTACATTTCTAAAAAGTTGATTTGATAGTAACCTACAAGTTTAAGTGAATGTATGATCTAATGGATGCATGCATGATGAAAATATTTAATGGATATGGGTTCACTAATCTATGAAAATTTTTAATTGTACATCTAAACCTTGGATAACTAATTCAATTCCCCTCTGAGTTATTCTAAAGAATTCCAAAAATTTGGGAGGTGATGCATATTTGTCAAAATAACCTAAGAATTGCAATACTTAAGAAAGAATCTTACTTCTCCTAGATCATTCAACTATGCATTTTATAAAGCTCCTAGTTTCAACAAGCATCAAAGTGTATAGTAGAAGTAGTATGATAGGTAAAGATCTAATTCATGTGTCAAAATTTCTTGTAGTTTGTGTAAGATATGTAGTGGGTGATGCATACCAAGGTAGGAGTCATCAAAGTAGTAATTTCTAAATAGTTGAGTGATGACTTTCATAGCAATAGGTGTGACATCACAATATGAAATATTAGATGTAAGTGTTTGAGACTAGTTTTGAACAATAGAACAAGATATCTCACCCAATTTTAGATAATGTTGTTAGATTCAAATGTGAGCATTGAAGATGTAGGATGGACTAGATTACTTCTAGAGAATAGACCTAGCAAAATTTTGGACCTAACTAGTGAAATAATGCTCAATATTTTGAAAGTTTCTAGAGAGACTTGTGTAAGACTTTGTTTTACTCACTGAGTAAATGCCAGTTTTGTGTGAGATTTTGTTAGTTTCACTTGAGAGTATGCAACAATTCAAAAATTGTAATAGTAATTTTGATAGTTTTGGAGAAAGAGCTTGTGTGAGAGAAGGGGAATTTCGGGTGATAGTTAGACAGTTCCAAAGTTAAGATGATTTTTGAATAGTATGAGACCAATTTTGACAATAATTTCTAGATTTTGACAAGTATGAAGATATCATAAAAAGATTCTAGCAATGTAACGACACAAAAAGGAATCTCAAGTATACCAAATTCGTGTATGATAGTCTACTCTCCTAGATTTTGAAAACTATGAAGATATCATGGACAAATTCTAGCAGCATAATAATGCAAAAATGAATCTCAAATATGTTGGAATCTAGTATGATAGACGAGTCTCCTAGACTTGACAATTTTGACAACATAAAAATATGATTCTAAATTTCAAGTGTGAAAAAATTATGTTTACCAATGAATTTGTGTGAAATATAGTAGTCAACAAGAAATTCCATAAGAGACAAAGAAATCTCATGGATTGAACATCAATGGGGTGTCTGACTCAATGCACCAGACATGACATGTTTGACATTCAAGAATATTTACACAAGTATACAACAATAAAGACACTTCAAGCATAGAGCTAACCTTAAGAAAATTTGGTAGAGAAAAAAAAATCTTATTTCACAACTTAAACGTATATGTTCACCTCACATAGTGATGTCACCCTCTAGTGGGTGCCTATATATTTTGTGTTTCCAAGGAATCAATAATATATGTTCGAAGGACACCCTTGAAGTAGGGGCTAGTGTCATATACCACCTTCAAACATCTAGGTGTATACCTATGGTTAGGATCTAAAGAAGATATTCTTCCCCCTCCCTACACAAATATTATGACCCATTTTAGAGGTGAATTGTGTAATTTTCTATTCTTAAAGTTCTTAATATAGATTATGTTTATAACTACCTCTTGTGACCTCACAACTGTAGGATTAAGGGCTTTTCACACCCTCAAAAGAATTGAAATAAAAAGGAGGTCTCATAAATGAGATTTAGAGTTCTAGCCCCCACATAGATATTGGTGTATTCTGCCATATTTATACAAGCACAATGATGATAGTGGCCTCACAATTGAGGTTGTAGCTTGAGGGCCCCACACACTCACTAGAGTAAAATAGAATAAGATAATTCCATCACTTCAAATTTTTTTCTAAAATGATTCTTGATTATAGTGGGTTAGATTATCTAGGTCTGCTTGTTTCAACTTGGGTCATTCCCATGATAATTTTTTAATTAGTAGCAGGCCCTCTAAATGTAACCACATGGCTTAGAATAGTTTTCAGGGTTAGGATTTATGATTGGACAATGAATGACCAAGATCATACTCTCATATTCTTAAACTAATTCTCAAACATGCCAGAAAAATCTAGTATATTGTGATTTAAACCCCTTTCATGGCACTCTTAATGTGACATTTCTAGGTTTCTAATTGGACCAAAAGGACCAAGAACATAATCCCTTAACCCGAGTTATTGAGTATGCTTCCAATGTTGTAAGATTCCTAGAAATGAAAAAGTAATAAAATAGATAGAATTTTTTATTTGAATTTTTTTGAGGCAACTTGCAAAATAATTCATCAGTAGTCTTGGTTTATATGATTCTTTGATAATATGTATTGCAAACATTTGTTAGGATGCTCAAAATTGGATCAAAAGAACAAACATTCCAAGGTTAGTATTAGTAGTAATCAGTTGAAAATATGAAAACCCTAAATTTTTCTTGTTGTTTTGAAATGACATGAAACTAATGCAAGATGTGACACAAAACTTTACTAGATACCGTACAAGAAAGTACTCCCATCTTGAGAGTTCTAATACAACAAGACAACAATTCATGAACAACTAGTATCCTATGAGTGAGGATGAGCTAACAAGAAAAACAAGAATAATCATTTCTTGAGAAAACACAAATCTATACAATATCAGACAAAATAACCAAAAAAATGTAAAATGAAGCTAGAAAAACAAACTTATCATCCCAATAGTGGGTGCCAAAAATGTATGTGTGTATGTAAAAGTTGGCACCTATATCAGTAAACACAACACATCATTAAGTCATTATATCTATGATTAGAAAAATTAGTAATCAAGAAATATGAAAAAAATGATGTGAAAGTGGCCTATCACCTTCTAGACAATATGAGTTTATAGCTCTTAGATTTGAAGTTGTATCAATGACTAGATGCTATTAAAATGACAGATTTAGTATGAATACAAATCTAAGCTATTTTTTAATGTATTTTTTATACAAATATGTATGAATCTAGATGGTTTAAAAATATGATACAAGTAATCTATATGAGCTAAACAAAGAAAATGATCTTAGTGAATGTTTGATGCATAATATCTTCAAAGAAAATCTAGCATTATAAATTTACTCCTCAATTGCACATGAGAAAAAAAGGTTAAGTGGCCTTCTTTTATAAGATTTAAAGGACGAGTTCTAGTTGAGTTCAACGCATTGTACCTTTTATTGCTTAGAAACCTTTAGGAAGTGGAAGCATAGTTCATTGCCCCTAATTGGGAGTGATAGGAGAGTTGACTAGTCAATATGAGTTAGATTGCTCAGTTAATATCTATTTGATTTTTGATTACTTTGTTATGAAATTTGAACTCAACTCAACTTTTTAAACTATCCTATTGTTCATCTATTTTTTAATTTGGAGAAGATAATTGATTATTTAATTCAACAAATGATATGTTTGGAGATTTAATTCAATTTAATCAGCTTAATTCCTTTTTTTATGAGTAATTGACAAATGGGTTCAATTTAATTAATGTGCTAGTACATTGAATTTATTAAATAAACTAGGGTGATTTTTTTCCAATTAATGTTTGTTATTTAGGAATATATTCATTTTTGAGGATTATTGAAATGTAATGATTTTGATGCAATTCGATGCTCAGATCAGATTAGGTAATAGAAATAGATTTTCTTTTATGTTAGTAATTCTGATGAATTTTTATCAATAATTGATATTAGGGGCATCTATTTGATTATACCATTTTTGAGTGATTACAATTACTTGTACAATAATCCCCCCCTTTGGCATTGATGAGCAAACATCTATATAAAAAAATAAAATGTTTTGTCAAGAAGACTTACATATTTGTATAGGTTAAGCTTTCCTATGCTTTCACTTTTGATTCATTTATGTAAGTTTTGAACCTTAGACTTTATTTGCACTCCTTGTTTCCTATGAATTTGACTTGTTATTTGAAGTCTCCCCCTTTCTCATGTTCCCTTATTTTCTCTTGCCCCCCTCTCTAACTCTCCTCCTATCAAGAATCTTTCCCTTTTCTATCATTACTTCAACTTTAGTTTGCTACATTATCCACCCCCTTTTTTTATTTGGTGTTCACATTACTCCTCCATTTTTTATCATTAAGGATAAATGGTATACAAAAATTATTCTCCTCATTTTTACGTTTTCCACTCCCATTGAGTACATTATTCTAACAAAGGATATGGGGTATAGGGGGCTTATAGCTTCTCAAAGATGTCTTTCTAGTGCTTCCTTCTTATGTTTAGTTCAGTCTCCATGAATCCTTCAGGTGAGTGAAAGAAAGTGTTCCGCTCTTGAGCTCTATCATCTACTTATCAATCACTTGTTATGTCTCCATCGATGAATTGGCTATTTGAGTATCTACTTCTTTTACATGTTCACTGATGATCCCATCTAGTGGGGATAAGAAACATTGAATTTCCATTTGGGTAACTTCTCTCTTTTTTTTGTCTTCTCTCAATTGACATACCAAGTACATGGTATTCTATATCTTTTTTTTAAATTCTAAGTTTAATCCTATTAATGGATTGTAAGCCTAGATGACTTCATCAGGTTGTTGAGATTTCCTTACTCTTTTCTCTTGATTACATGTCAATTTGTGTGATATACATGGATTTTGAAATAAACAGGTTATGTTTTTTTATGCTTCTAACATTTCATCTTATAAAATTTTTAGTTCCCCTTTCTTTTCTTGAACAAGATTTATTCTTTTTTCTAGGTTTGTCACTAGAACGTATTGTTCCAAGGCCTTTTTTATCATCTCTAACTTGTCATACAGATGCTCTATGAAATTTTTGATCTAGCTTATCAGATAATCTTCCTTTTTTCATAGGGCCTTTGGTGCCATTTGGTTAAATATATCTCTATCCTTTACTAGTATACTCAGCCTCTAATGTCTCTTGCTAGACAATTTCATTATCTTGTATTTTTTCACGAGTTTTGTATAATTTGATAGTTATTGATTAGTGAGATGATTAAGGAACTTTCCCAGTACATCTAAATTTTCAAAAAGGTTTTTCATTTTCTCTAATCCTTTTAAATCTTCATAATATAGTTATCCTTCATCCTCTAACATGGATGACAAGACTGGTTCTAGGAATGTATATCCCCCTCTACTCTTCTTATTTTTGTTAGAATCCTTTAAATCTCTCTTTCTTTATCTTATTCCTTTCTCTGGCTTCTTTATGATCATTGATCCTTTGGACAATTTTCCAAAAGGTCACATCTCTATAGATTCTTTTGTTTCTTAGATGATATCAATTCAGCTTTACTCCATTCTTGCTCAATTTCTCTTTATAGTTCTTCCTCTTGTGTGACCTGTCCCATTGTGTCTTTTGAGATCTCCATTAGAGAAACCTTTTTTTCTTCATTAATCACATTTTTTTTTTTATCATTCTATCTTTCCTTCTCTCCTTCCTTTGAGGTGTTGATCAATGTTCAACCTTTCTCCTTTTCTTTGTCTTTTGGACTTGAGTCCATCAATGTGACATCAATGATCTTTAGTTGAATTTCACTTGTATGTGTTTCATTTTGTTTTGTTCTTCCACCTTTGGTGGTGTTTTTTTTCTCATTCCTATTGAGGTTCATTTATTTCCTTGGGCTCCTTGTTCAAATCTTGAGTCATTTGAGTCCTTTTCTTGGTTGGTACTTTTCTTTTGACTTTTTCTTTGAACCCTTTAGTTCTGTTGTCTTTTCTTATGCTTTATCTTTTGTCTTTTCTCATTGCACATATTTTGGGTCAAGATCCTTTTCCAAGATAGTTTTTTCTGAATCATACATTTTCACCAAAACTTATTTGCATTCTAAAATGCTTCTCTTTTTAGTCACATTGTTACTAGTGCAAAATTGATTGGCATGTCAAAATATTTTTTTCATGACTCTATGATTCCTACTCTTTCATCATCATCTAGATCAAGTATTATTTTGTCTAGAGAGTCATCTAGCATACCCTTGCACTCTAGAATTCATTTTTGCCATATTTCTCCAAGTATTTTTTCAAGTTCATTGGGTATTAGTGACATGATGGATAGCGGTATTTTGGCCAACACTCTTCGAATTACTAATTGAACATTTACAATCTTATCCTTGTTTTTTTTGTTGAAGTTTGAAAATATATTCTTTAATGTTTTACAATCACCATTATTCTTAATACCATTAAGAATATTTTTGAAAGTGAGTTTCTTACCTCCCTTTGGTGACTTTAGACTTTTAGTCTCTAATGCTTCTTTTGATTCTTCTTGCTCTGATAGAGTGGGATGCTTCTTCTTGTCTTTCTATGATGCTTTCCTCTTGTAGGTTTCTACTATTATGGGTTTTATGGTGGTGGGGATCTTCTTTCCAATGGCTTCCTCTCCTAGTTTTGGCTCAAGTGAAGACTCACCTCTGAGTTCCACTTGAGGTCTCTCCTAGCCTTTTTCATGTTATCTTTCCTCTTTAGCTTATTGAGTTGTTTAACCTGTCATTTTTTTATTCTTTTGATTTTTCTTCATTAAAACTACTTCCTGTTTCTCTTTGAGGTCTTTTATCTTCTCCTCAACTATTCTAAACTTTTTTCTATTCTTGTTCAATTGGAATTTCTAGTAGCCTATCAATGTGCTTCCTTTTTTATTCTTCATAAACTTCATAGGGTAGTTTACTCAACTAGTGGGTTCATGATTTAACCTCTTACATCATGCATATATTTATACTTGCTAATAAAAAAATTTCCTATCTATAGTCCAAAGAAAAACTTGATTTTATTCACTTCCTCTCGTGTATTTCTAATTGAAACTTCTTGAAATATTTGTCAAGAGATTCAAAGGCACCACTACTCAATCTATTGTACATATCTTTTATTTGTGTTGTGATGTGATTCTTTGACTTCCACTTGAATTTCAAAAATCTAGGAAGTTCAACTTTGAAGTAAAATAATGTTGAAACTAATGTTGCATCATATTTTAAAATGTGCACACTGCAATCTATCTTAATCTTTCATATATTACTATTCATTTGCATCTGTAGCCACAAAACTAGATTAAGTTTGATGTGCTTAGTTATTATGTGATGTGCTCCATATACTGCTCCACTTGGTATGTTTTTTCCCCTACTCAAGTGATAGAGCTAGTGAGCATTCCTCATTGCTATAAATTTCATCTTTTTTATTTTTGGCATCCTTCAAAAAAGATATCCTATCATTTTTATTGCATCTAATCAGCTTTTCCATTTTATTTGGCATATATTTCTTGATAGTTAGTTTTGTTCTAGTTTTACTAAACCTTTGAATCTATCAAACACCTACTTTGTGATCTTATAGGATTTTTCTAGCAAAATGTACTCATCATGCATCCTACTGAGAGTGAATCTAATTATTTCATCCTTAAAGAATTTTGGTATGTCAACTATATAGGCTAGGGTTCTATCTTCCAAATCCTTAAAACCTAGTTTTAGTTTGTTTTCATGAGGGAAATCCTCATACTTTGTCTAGATTTCCATATCACCTAACTCCATAATCATTTCCTTTAGATAGGTGTTCACATCTTCATTAAGTCATTCATCACCTAGGAGTGAGGATAGAGCTCTCAAATATCTTTCTCATCTATGGTCTTCATGATAGGTTTGTATAATGGTGGATCATTATCCTTTCCATCTACTGGTTGAAATTCACATACTTTAGAGTATTTTTCCTCTACCATTTTGGGTTGATGTATTATTTAGTTCTCTTTCAAACACTTAGTTGAACTTGTATCATTCTAGGATTTCTTCCCACTTCTTGCTTAGATTTTCACATAAGTTGCACTTTTGATAGCTAGGGTTTGATGAATACAAAAACTCTTTAAATATTAGGTTTTTAAAGTGATATTCACTATGTGATGTGTCATTTTATAGATCTATCAAAAAAAGAAATGTTAAGGCTCTAACGGTAAGCTCATCTCTTACCTACCATTTCCTTTGAGAAAGAAATGCTTTCTAACACCACATCCAATGGTAAAATTTTGGAGACAACATGTCCTATCTTCATAGGTTAAGCATTTTGAACTAGTGACCACTTTTTAGTTTTCTCAAGGCATCACCCTTTATGACCTACCATTTGAATGCAGGGACCAGTGGAAGACTTACTCTACTAACATAACCCCTCAAGCTATCCTAGCTTAACTTTATTTGGAAGTCTCACCATTCCTCAACAATCTTAACCCCTTTTGATGTTTTAATTTGGTACTTTATAGTTTCTCTTTGATCCATAGCTTGGAAAAGTCCTTTGTGACTTTCTCTATATCAATGGTCTTTTCTTTTCCTTTCTTACCATTATATTGTTTCTTAGGTTTTCTTTTGGTCTAGCAATTATTAGAATTATGACCAATATTAAGACATTTGTATAATTTCATACCTTTATTAATTGATGGTCCACTGTTGTTCTTATGACATGTTCTCTTCATGTAGTGAAATACAACATGACCATCATTTCTAAAGGTAGAGAAAACCTGTCGTATTTCTTATTGTTCCCAATGTGTCTCACTGTCTTTGGCTTGATTGTTTTGAACCATATTTTTGTCTATAGTCCTTAGATTTATGAACATACATGTTATAATGGTAAGAATAATATTCTTCTCTTGCCTCATTTGAAATATCCCTACACTCATGTGCACTATATCCATACCAGTGAAAAACATTGTAGTAACCTATGTAGGTATGTTGAATATGAGGCACTATTTTCCTATGCCAACAAAAAATTGATGCATGTCATACTTTACCATAATAATGAAAAATAGGCTTTTCTGGATGACATACCTTTCATTAGTGTCTTCTTTTCCTTTATGGAGCTTGAGTCTTTGATTCCTAAAGATTCTTCTTTCTTTGTTGTTTTGATTCTTTGAATCCTAGACCAGTTAGCCTTGCAATCTTATTTTGAGATTTTAGTTTCTCTTCAAGATTCATGGTGTTGTCATTAGATTTTATCAATCTCTCATTTTTCTCTTTAGTATCCTTTACTAGTAAAATTAAATGCTTAACTTCTCCATTTAGGGATTCTATCTCCTTAGTTTTTAATAGAAATGTTCTTGCAAGATACTATTTTCTTGCTTGATGTACCAATATTCTTCTTCCATCATGTCCATTTATTCTTCCTTAGCTTTCAACAATTCTTCATCATGTTTTTATTCCTAGATATTTTTATTTCTTCATAGGTTCAATCTCTTGTAAGGTAAAAGCAAAAACCTATGTCACCCTTTTGTAAAGGAAAAGGCTAACAAAAGTATAACTATTCATCTCCAATGACATAAAATTGGTATTATTACTTTCAATTTGAAAATGAAGTAAACTAATGAAATGTGTAGAAAAGGATGAAGTTTAAGATTATAATTTTTAATAATTATTTAGAATAAGAATTGATATATTTTCATAGTTTTTATAGATAATTTTTTAGCTATTGAAAAATGTTGAAAATTAGGTGTCTAGTTCCCACCACAAAACCATATGAAAACAAGATTATTTCCTTTTGATCTTAGACTATGTTATAGATAACATATATAGCTAGAACAATAAAAAATAAAAACCAACTTTAGACCTATATTTTCTCTTTTATAGTCATTCAAATTTCAAGTCATCTAAAATAGATAGTTTTCATCCCCAACCACATTTTTCAAAATAATTCTATTCTAACAAGGAGAAAAACTATACATTCTTGAAGGAGACTCTCTCCTCTACAATGTCATAAAATTTTTAATTTTTTTGATATGATTTAATATTTTTTCTTTCTTAAAATTGACATCTTTTTGAGTGTTAAAATATGTGCTTGTAGAATTTTTTAATTACAATATACTATATCTAATTAAAACATTATAAAATCTATATGAGAATATTCTTGACTCTAAGCTCTATAAAATGGTGTTTATTTGTTATTAAAAAACTATCATAAAAATAGTAAGAATTATTGAAATGTCATTTTTCTAAAATATTTTTATTTCTTTAGTAATTGGATACAAACTAGTACAAAACATGCATTTAATAGACATTTCCAATTGAAAAAGTGTGAGATCATATATAAGTTAGCTAGAATGAATTTATATAGATCATATGTTTGAAAAAAAATGATTTTTAGATAGAAATCCTCAAATTAAGTCATTCTGATAAGTCAGCCTGAAAGGTGACAAAACTTTGTACTTTTACCTTTAATATTAAGGATGGATTTTCTTTCCTAATCCTGTACTTCACTCATTCTTACTACTATAGGTTCTTATTCCTTTTTCATTATTTTGATCTTTCAAGTCAACTCCTCACTATCAGTAACGAGTTCAGATATTGCTTCCTAAAATTCTTTTGATCTACTTTGCTCTTCTAGCTTCTATATCATGTTGACTTTCATCTAACATTTTAATCATCTTCTTTCTCTTTGCTAAAGATTTTCTCAATTTGTCCTTCAAGTCTTCAATAGTGTTGAAAGCCTCATCAAGTTTTCTTTAAATTCTAATAGCTACCATTTGATCTTCCCTCAAGCTATTAGGCTTGTCACTACTAGGGACCAAGCTCTGATACCAATTTTTGGTCCCAATTGGTACTAAGAGAACGAGAGAATCATTATAACCTTTTCTACTGATTACAACATCAACCTTTTATATAAACCTTGTCACAAGTCCTTTAATAAGAAAAATAATAATGAATGAACTACAATAGAAAATTCGAACATTACTTCATTTATCCATATTTTTTGATGTTACTTTTCAACAAAAGGGGTATATTACGTGAAAAGGGTATTTTTATATTCAAATTATTCCCAATGTAATTGAAATTTTGAATATCTAAGTTATGTTTGGTGAATTTTAGATGTTATAGGGAATTTTTTTTTTTCAAAAAAGACAAACAAAAAATCATTTTTATAGATGACCCACACATGAAAGGGCACTATTCAAGCATGGTGTTTGAGCAAAAAAAAATTCCTACCCAGTGACTCAACACTACATGCCAATGTATCATTGACATTTCTAGGATAAGAACAGGTACTACCTCAAGTCTATGATTTGAAATTAAAATTGCTTGAAACCTAATTTATGTGATTGAAAAATAAAATTGTTTGAAAATTGATTTAGGTGATTTGAAAATGAAATTGCCTAGCTTGAAACCTAATTATATTTCAAAATAGAAAAAACATCATCAATTATGCCCTAAGAACATTGTAACCCTTGATGCATCTGAGTAATACAAATTTTCATGCCAATATTTTTGGGACAACTTCCTATCAACATTAATTTTTAGAACAAATGTAACCCCTGGCCCAACTTTACAACACGCTTATTGCCATCATATTCATAAATTTTTTAGTATCCATTGACCTTGATTATGGTTTTTTTTCCTAGTTTATGTGGATTTGATTTATAAATTGAAGTGGGATTTGATGAGAAATAGATGATATTTTTTGAAGTTAGGTAACAATATAAACAATCATGAATGACTAGGCACTAAACAATTCAATTCCTCGCTGTACACAAATTTGATGTGGTGTTCTAATCGGAAGATTTTCACTCTCTACTCTTTACATACGATAGGAAATCCAAATAATCCTTTATCAATCTTAGATATAACCCCACACAATCCTTTATGTTACTATGTGACCTAATTTTGCATTCAGTTACTTTCTACCATTACTGACAAAAAACATATTCATGCACGTATTCATTCTGTCTCTTAGTCTTCTGAGATAGATTAGAGGAGGATATTTTAATATCACCCCCCTCCCCCCCCCTCCCCCCCACAAAAAAACCAAACCTACCATTTATTAGAAATTTTTAGAATTATTGAGAGGGGGGTGAATCAATTACTGAAGGTCTCTATGTACCATTTGAACAATATAACAAACATTCATTGCTTTGTTAATCTTGTTGGTACTCAGTCGTTACTAGAAATATTGTCTTAAACATTACTTGTTTTTTATAATGAAAATATTATCAAATGTAAAACATATAAAGTATTCATCATAGATTTGATACTAGGATTTTTACATAGAAACCAATTTGGGAAAAACCACCAGCAACATGTCACTATTTTCGCTCTTTTGAAATGAGCTCTATTAGGAGCCACCCCTATTGAAGGTTGTAAAACACACTATTAAATGTGA
Organism: Cupressus sempervirens; assembly: GCA_028749045.1. Classification (NCBI taxonomy): domain Eukaryota; kingdom Viridiplantae; phylum Streptophyta; class Pinopsida; order Cupressales; family Cupressaceae; genus Cupressus; species Cupressus sempervirens. The sequence goes on along the minus strand of CM053792.1, from coordinate 368,052,841 downwards.
CCTTGTAAAAGGATTCAATCACCTTGTTAGGAGTGGCCTTGTTAGAGGACTTTGATCATTCCATTTAGAATGTCACTTAGTTTAAGGATTTACACAGACTGTTAAGTCTTCCAAATGGTTGTTAGGTCAACCTCTGTTAAAAGAATTTCAATAAAAACTATTTACAATGGCTAGAAAGAAAATAATAGGTTTTGATCTGTGTGATTACAACTCACTTTTGTAACTTCAAATCTCATTTTGGTTCTTGTTTTGTCTTGTTGATAAGCCTTCCATTGTCATCTCTAATCTTGATTTGCTTGGAAACCCCTCAACTAATTGGTCCACTCTTCTCAACAACATTTAAGTCTACTGCTCAAATTCACTTATCAAAATTAGCATCATCTTTGTAAGATTTCTCCTTTAGCTTCACATTCACTCACACTTATGTGTTTCTAACCAATATTTCTCTATATATCTCTTTCACATATGCTTGCACTTTGCACACACACACACACACAACACTAATTATTCGACTTTGTATCTCCTTAAATAGGCAATTCATGCTTTACCAATTTATCTACATCCATGGTAAATCTTAGGGTTTATAATTAGGTTCAATTTGATTCATTGTATTCATCCATCTTCTTTATCTTCTTCTAGAAAATTCTCTAGAATCCATCTGTTAGGTCTTTACCTAATCCTTGCCTTGAATTTAATAATCCAACTCATCAATCTTATCTTCAAAATGGTTTAGATCTCCCAAGAAATCAATTGTGTTAACTTGATCTCACAATTTCCTTAAATTCATTCTCATATTGTCACTCAACAATCTCTAAATTTTGGCACTCAGTCATCATTGAATTACTTGGTCACTGTAAGTCTTTTTGGCTTGGCATCAATTATCTCACTTGGTCGATACTAATGCTTGATCAACACTAGATTTTCTTAGTATTAATTGTAGCTTGGTTGACACTAGCATTACTTTGCATTCCTTAGCATTTTAGTTTATTACTCTGCTTGGTTTGGTTTTCTTAACATAAATAATCACTTTGCTTTATCAAAGCGTATCTAATCAAATGTCCATTGTAACTTCCTTTTCATAACTCAACCTTTTCTTTAGGTGCTATTTTTATGAGGATCTTATCAAATCCTCTTCATCAATAAAAAAGAAATTAAATTTAGATTAGGTAGAAATATGTCTTATCAATAGATTTGACATCAATGAAAACAAAAAATTGTACCAAGTGTAAGTTCCCAACAATCTCCCTCTTTGGCATTGATGGAAACATCTCAATATCTCAATTATGTAGTAATAATTATTACCATATAATCCAACATATTTCACTTTGATTCTGAAAAAAATTCTCCCTCTTTATAGTAACTCTCTCTATAGTAATCTCCCCCTTTATTAGTAATCTCTTCTTCTTTCAGTAATCTCACCCTCTTTTAGTATTATCTCCCTTTTTGAAAAAAATGCAAAAGACACTTACCTCTATCAGCTTCAAACTCTTCATACATTTGAATTATCTAATTTTTCATGTCTAGCTGATTTCTATCTTTTTCCTATGACTAATCTTCAATGTTGTACTAAATTATCTACCTTAGGCATGTCCCAAAGTAGAGTTGTATTGCATCACTCTGTAGGATATTCTAATTAGCACATGTGATGCAATACACCTTGTCTTATTAAGTAGCTTTGTTTAGGGTAATCACCCCTAATTTACCTCTTATTTATCATCTTTAGGTAAGGGTTTTTTGAATATGTAAGAAATCTGTTCTTTAGTATTCATATATTCTAGCTTTAGTTATTTGTCTTGAACTAATTCCGTCAAGTAGTGATACTTGATAGCAATGTGCTTTATCTTAGTGTGCATTACTATATTCTTTGAAATGTTGATAGCACTTGTGTTATCACAATAGACAACCACTAGATCTGTAATTTCCTCTTTCATACCTTTTGGTAATTGTTTGATCCACATAATATTTGAACAATTTACTATAGCTACCACATACTCAATTTCAATTGCGGACTAGTAAATATAATTATGCTCCTTACTTGTCCATGAAACCAATCTTTTTCCTAGAAATAATGCACCTCCACTAGTTCTTTTTCTATCATCAATATTTTCTACCCAATCTAAGTCAGTAAACACTCTTAGTTCAAACTTATCATTTCTCTTGTAATACAATCCATAGTCTTTTGTATCTTTCACATATCTCGTGATCCTTTTCACTTCCATCATGTGATTCTCTTTAGGATTTTTTGAAAAATCTAGCAACTATCCCAACTGCTAAAGCAATATTTGGTCCACTATGAACAACATACTATATTTTTCCAATCATGGATCTATATAGAATTTGGTTAATATCAGTAGAATCATCAGTCTCTAGATAGCTTATTTCCTATAGGCATAGGTGTACTCACTATCCCAGAATATTCCATACCAAAAATATTTAATATCTCTTTGATATATTTGAATTGTGTAATGAAAATACCAAACTTCATTAGACATACTTGTAATCCAATAAATAATTTTATTTCACCAAACATAGACATTTCAAATTCCTTCTTCATTTCATTAGCAAATGATTCGCAAAATGCTTCTCTTCCTCCAAATATGATATCATCAACAAATATTTTAGATAACAATACTTCGTTGTTCTTACCATTCTTCAAATAAAGATTACTATTATCATTTTTCCTTTCAAAACCAATCTTCACCAAATAGTTATGTAATCTTTCATACCATGCTCTTGGGCTTGTTTCAATCCATAGAGGACTTTTTTTAGTTTACATACCATGCTCTTCTTGTCTAGATCTACAAATCCTTCAGGTTGATCAATGTATACTTCTTCCTCTAGTATACCATTTAAAAATGTAGATTTGACATCCATTTGATATACCTTGAAATTTTTTTAGGTTAAATATGCAAGCAAATTTTTGACTCCTTCAAGTCTTGTCATAGGAGAGAAATTTTCTCCATAATCAACTCCTTCTTGAGAAGAACCCTTGCATACTAGTCTTTCTTTGTTTCTTGTTACTTCTCCATTCTCATTGAGGTTGTTCCTAAAAACCTACTTTGTCCCAATCATATTTTTGCCTTTAGGTCTTGGTATAAGGTCTAAGTATTCTTCTTCTCAATCTAGTTAAGTTCTTCATTCATTGCTTGAATCCAATCCTCATTGTTTAAAACATCCTTTACTAATTTGGGATCAAAATCACAAAGTAAACATGTATCATCTTTGAGTCTTTTTTCTAGTCATAACACTTGATTCAACATCACCAATGATTTGCTCAAGTTTATGATGTCTTCTTATATATTTTTCTAGCACATGAAGTTTCCTTCTTAATTCTTCTACAAGTTCATCTTGAAAATTAATCTCTAGTTCATTTTCTCTTTCTTGATCAAGTTCTGATTCATATTATGCATGTTCAACATTTTCTATCTAATGTTTGACATTTCTCATCTATGAGTCATCATCCATAGTCTATTTCTTGAGACCCACTCTCTGCTTCTTGGCAATTTATATTTATGTATGATAATTGTCTATCCACTAAGAGACAAGATCTTGATTTTCTTGATTAATGGGAGTTCTTGGAGCATCATCATCCACATAGATAAATGCATTGTAGTCTTCAAGCTTTTCTTTACATGTAGTGTTACTTCTTTCTACAAACTCACCAACTTTAACATTTGCACGTATCACAATTTTGTTAGTGTTAGAATTCAAACACTTATAGGTTTTTCTCTTGGTGGAATAATCTAGGAATATATCTTCCTCACTTTTGCATCAAGTCCATTCCTATTATCTTTAAATATATAGCATCTACTTCCAAATATTTTGAAATACTTTACGTTAGGAGCATAACCATACCATAGTTCAAAAGGTGTAGTATTTGTACCTTTCTCGACTTGTACTCTATTCAGGGTATAAGCAATAGTATTGACTATTCTCTCCAATACTTCTTTGATATGCTCTTCTTTATCATTAATGTTCTTGCACAGCCCATTATTGATTTGTCTCTCCTTTCAACTATCCCATTCTAAGGAGGGGTCCTTAGCGATGACATTTGTCTTGTAATTCCTTTGGCATTACAGAATGTACTGAACTCATTTGAAATGAATTCACCATCTCTATTAGATCTTAAGTACTTCAAAATCATCCTTGTTTCTTTCTCAACAAAAAGAATGAAATACTTATCTCCACTATAGCTTTGAACATCAATGGGTCCACATGAGTTAGTATGAACCAACTCCAAAATATTACTAAAAGTGTATGTTTTGCTCTTGAAACTAGACTTGGCCATGTTTCCCAATTGACATTTTTTACACATAGAATTGTCAAGATTCTTTAGTTTAGGAAACCCTCTTACTTTCTTCATCTTACTAACATTCACCAAATTTTCAAAGTTCACATGACATAATCTCTTGTACCATAACCAAACATCTTCTTGTTGTGCAAACAAACATGTCTCACTTGATAGATCTAGATAGAACAAATTACCTCTTGTATGTTCACCACTTCCAACTAGCTTACCATCAAGATCATGTATCTTGGACTTCCTATTATGGAATTCAACTCTATAACCTAATTTTTTTCATTTGTGAAATACTCAATAGATTATAGTTAATACCTTCAACCCAATATATATTATCACAAGTTATCTTGTTAATTAGTTGAATATTCCTTTTACATTTCATAACACATGGAATATCATTACCAAATTTAATACATCCACCTTTGTATGGATCAATATCTTCAAATTTATCTTTGTCACCAATCATATGATTGGAGCATCCACCATCTATTATACATATATCACTTTTGTTTACATATGAAATTAATACATTTTTCTCATCTTCATTAGTATCTTCTTTCATAGAAACATAGAAAAATTCATCATCATTACTCTGAGATTCATTGTTAGTTTCTTCTTTATAAATATAATAGGATTTTTTTACCTTTTTCATTCTTGCTTCTCTTGTAGTCCTTATCATCTCTTCTTCCTTTGTACTTGATTTCCTTTCTTTCATCCATATCCTCTCTATTAGGATACCTATTAGTAATATGACCTACTTTGTTGCAAGAAAAATAGATAATAGGTAGGTTGACTTTGTATTTACTTCTTCCTCTACCAAATATTTTTGAAATAAGGGCTTTAATTTCATCAATGTCATCATCAGAACTATCACTATCACTCTTCACATATTTACCTTTCTTCTTGCTAAGAAATAGTTGTGACTTGAAAGAAGATTCAATAATAGAAAGTGTGTAGTTATCAAAGCTAAACATCTCATAAGAAGTAAGTCTACCAATTATATCTTCTAAGGTCAAAGTATTACCTAGTGTGCATCTCAGTTATTGGATTGTAAAGACTTTAATGACATAGATAGGGAGTAGAGTCCTCAATACCTTACTTATCATTGTTCCATCTTTGATTTCTCCATTTTCACCATGAATAACATTAACAACCTATTTAACTCTTGTGTAGTACTACACTATGTTCTCACCTTCCATCATTCTCATGTCATCAAATATTCATCTCAAGCTTTCTAATTTGGCTCTTAAGACATTTTCATCACCTCATTTATGTTCTATAGTCTATTCTACATTTTATTTGCATTGTCACATTCTTTTAGGTCATCAAACTTAGCATAACATATTGATGAGACTCACCAACATTGCTTGCTTGCATTCTAGCTTCTGTTTTAGTTTTTCACTAGTTAGAGGAGTAGTTGTTATCTTTACATATTCATTGTCTAGAAAATTGATAGCATCACCACTAATACTGGATATGTGCAACCTCATCAAGGTCTACCATGCATGAAAGTTCTCCTTGTTCAACTTAGGTGCATCTATTTAATGATCCATGATCTTTATCTTTAAGTAGCTTAAATTTTTGTAAGCACTAAGCTTTGATACCAATTGTTATAAATTTTTAGAATAACTGAGAGGGGGAGGTGAATCAATTGGTCAAGTTCTCTATGTACCATTTGAATAATAAAACAAACACTATTTTTCTAATTTTGTTGTTGCTTGTCTCTACTAGAAATATTGTCTTAAACATAACTTGCTTTGCATAATGAAAATATTATCAAATGTAAAACATATAAAGCATTCATCACATATTTGACAATAGGATTTTTACATGGTGTCATGCCCAAAATATGAGGGCAAAAACACACATTTGTTTTTTTTAATTTTATTTTAAATTAATAATAATAATAAGGTTCACAAAAGTTTTATAGTTGAATTCGCAAGTGCCAAAATAGTTTTACTACGGAAATCTTAAGTTTATAGCGATGAGAAGAAATATATTTCTATAGTTATTTATTTGTTATTAAATTGGTATCAACTTTTGATTTCGTTATTTCATTAAGGTTACAACGATATTTTGAAATTGTTTAGAAAACAATATAACTTAAATATGACTAGGAAATAAAAAAAATCAAATATCAAGATCTACTAAACTAACATTAAATTTACTAAGATTTTAAAATATTAATACATACTAAAAATATAATAAAAAGAAGAAAAAACAAACTTATATATATACTTACTCAATAAACGCTTAACTATCAATCAATATTCGACTATAGAACAATTTAGTCATTTAAACATTTATCTTAATCAAATTTAAGAACTTTAAATAAAAACTAAACTATTGAATTTAACTATCATAAGATCTAACTAATCATAATATAAGACTAATGCTAAACTATACTAAGTAACTTATATACACTAAAACTAACTATCAATCACATGATAACAACAAACTAAAGCAAAACATATAAATTAAATTAATTATACAACTACTTAATTAAAGCAAAACTAAAGTAAAATTATTGACATAAAACAAGAAAATTTAACTTAACTAAATTTAACTAACACTAAAATCCAAAATTAATTTATAATTAAACAAACTATACTAACAAAATTACGAACCTAAACTAACATAATTTATAACTAACTTTTAAACAAAAACTTTTAAACAAAACAAACTATCCTAAAAAAAATGAACTCACATACTAGCTTAAATAATTTTAAAACTAACCAAAAAAACTTTTACATAATTAAAATACTAACTAAACCTACCACTAAACCCAAAACCCCACACCCACATCAACTCTCCCCTAACATGTGACACATGTCACATTCCCATCCCAAATTCCTAACACCCCCTTCCCTCATACTACCCAATGTGACACCCAACTAACGCATTTATTACCTTACTCCCCATGTTCTAGCACTTCCCAATGGCACTCTGCCCAAACAATCATGCGCTAACCAATATAGATTGTGGAGGCGCCCAAGGACAAGGGGGGAATAGTTTACATTAATCCAATGTAAACTCCAAAGCATAATGAGACTCAAGCACATCCTTTCAATGGAATTTACAATTGCAACAAAAGGATGGGAGAGTACAAGGTGATGTCACCCACAAATGAGATTTGACTAGATTTCAAATTAATCATACCCCTCCAAACAAAAGCTGGCGCCAAGTGGATACAAGGAAAAGTAAATGCAAAAAGTTTATTTGGTAGAAGATAGATTTTTAGGATATTAAGTTAGATAAGTTATTAACTTATACAATTTCTTGTTATTATATACATATATTACTTTTTAATATCTAATTTTAAATTTAAGAATATTCTCAAGAATATTCTTTGTTGCAATGTGACAATTAATCCCAAGCCCATACAAAATCCAGAGGGCATTTGCTCTAGGAATTTTTTTTTTTTTTTTTTTTTGTCGTATTTTTTTAAAGTGTTGAAAGTTTTAAGAACAAAAGACATAAAGGTAAATATTTGTCTAAGTATGAAAACCAATTTTATCCATTATTCAAAGGAGGGTATCTATCTATCTATCTATATATATATATATATATATTTGCTATTGAATTTTGCTAAAACATAGTTAAGCCAAGAATTGAATAACTTCTTTAAACAACATTGCAAGATTGATTTTTGATTTCAATAATCACGAAAATGAATCTACATTCACCACATAATTTTCATCTCAACATATATGAAAATTGAGTTTTTCCTATAACATCATCATCATTTCATCTTATTTCTGATATGCACCCATTTAACCAAAAAAATATAAAATCTCATGAGAAGCAATAATACTCAATCACCATTTTATTGGCAACTTGATTCAAAGGCTTAGTCAGGAAAGAACTAGGAAGAAAACTTGACGTCGTTGCCATTACAAAAAAGTTTTTAAAATACAATTTACATGGGATTCCAATCCCAAAATTATAACAATCAAATAAATTTTTTTCATGACCCTTATCCAGGGATTGATATCATTTTCTACAATACATTGCTAAGATCATGGAGGGAATGAAATCAAACTAGGTGACAAACAAACATAACAAGGAGACAAAATCAAACATTCATATCCATACTAGGTTTTCACAACAAGATTCAATATTGAATCAAAACTAGGGAAAGAAGGATTTTTCCAATAGGAAATGTCGGACACAACACAAAATTGGGTGCCCAATCGAGGCTATAAATCAAGAACTTCCGTTCTTCCATTCTTACATGCCAAAACTCATACGTGGTTTGTGCTGATAGGTAGGGGCCCATAACACCCTACCCTCTCTCCCTCTTCTCATCTTGAGAAGAGAGTCTACACTGTTGGAGTCCAACTAAAAGGACCTTTCCCGAAATTGGCCACTTCTACCCTCTCCAAGGGTGAGTAATGCCAAAACAACCATACAAGAAAACTTTGAAATTCAAACAAAAACATGAAAGAAAAGCATTCAAGAAAACATGATTTCAATCCTTCCCAAACACACCCAACTTACATACAAACATACCAACAAACAATCACAATAGCATAAGCATGAAACAAGCATGAACAATTTGAACAAAAGAGATGAAGAACTCCTACCTTCACAAAGAGGTTATGGTAAGATGAACAATTTTGAGAAGAGCTTTTCCTTCCTTGCCTTCAATCTTCCAAGACTCCTCTCTAAAAGTAGAGATTGGGTAACAACCAAAACTACTCCAAAAAGGGCCTCTAAATAAGATCCAAACTCAACCACCAAGAAGGGCAATAAATTTCCCCACTCACCTAAAAATCTAGAAGTTTCTAACTCAACCAAACCTAAGGTTAACCTCTAAGTAGAGTTGAGGTTATTCAACTCATGCTAACAACTTTCAATTTTCGCACAAAGGCAAAAATAAACTTTTTGAGTGACCTCAAAAGTCAACAAAAGGGGCTTAGGGGGTGGAAAATGCCCCCAACCCATACCCATACCCCTTGGGTATAAAGATTTCATGATTTAAGGCCTTAGGAATTGATTTGGGACCCGACAAAAGCTAGGAATATTTAGGACCATCTAACAACTCCAAAATGTAGATTAAGCACTAATCCAAATTAGGGGTGACTAAACTCGATTAAAAACAAATTAGCAAAAATGGGTCACTAATGTAGTCTGACTTAGGTCCAAAGGTTACACAGATAATCTTAACTAGCATGCTGGAATGCATATGCAAATTTATGAGTGTCAAGTGACACTAAAGAACATAGTTATGAAACATTAACATTTACTAATCATGGAAAGATACATTCATACATCTCACAATACAATTAAGTTACGAACAACAAGGTTTCATGAATAGCACATAGGGATCAGTTCCATTCCTCCATCGGGTTTTCTCGGCTAAAATATCTTGCACATCATTGCACACATTAGTAGTCCCATAAAATCACATGCACATATGTATATACGTATTAGGAAGTCACATAAATTAAAACATACATCTTTCAAATCAATCAGGGTTTCTTCCATCTTGCTCATATTCTTAATCATTACAATTTCATAATCAAAGTGTTAATCTTGCATTTACTTACTTCATAAACATACATGTTCAAAAAGCATTAAATGACAAACTCAATTATCTGAAAGTAAACATCACACAACATGAAATACCATAACATAATATGTTTAATGTATCTGATAGTGTCTTGACAGATCGAGTCATAGGTATCAAAATAATAAGGTATCAACTATGCTACGAAGGGTTAGGGCGAGGCCTCACACATGGAAACCCAATTTGGGAAAACCACTAGCAAGATGTCACTCTTTCAAAGTGAGCTTTGTTAGGAGCCAACCTTCTTAAAGGTTACAAAACACACTGTTAATTGTGACCTTGTTAAAGGATTCAATCACCCTATTAGAAGTGGCCTTTTTAGAGGACTTTGATCATTCCATTTAGAATTTCACTTAGTTAAAGGACTTACATAGACTGTTACGTCTTCCAAATGATTGTTAGGCCAACCCATGTTAAAAGGATTTCAATACAAACTATTTATAATGGCTATAAAGAAAAAAAGAGGTTTTGATCTGTGTGATTACAACTCACTTTTGCCAGTTTAGATCTCAGTCCGATCCTTGTGTTATCTTGCTGATAAGCCTTCCATTCTCATCACTGATCTTGATTCACTTGGAAACCCTTCCACTCTTCTCAACAACACTTAAGTCTTGTTCTTAGATTCACTTATCAACATCATCATAATCTCTACAAGTTTTGTCCTTTAGCTTCACATTCACTCACACTTATGTGTTTCTAATCAATCTTGCTATGTATCCCTCTTTTCACATACACTTGCTCTTTGTGCGTGCACGCACATGTGCACACACACACAAACACCAATTATTTGACTATATATCTCTTTAAATAGGCAATTTTCACTTTACCATTTTCTACATCCACCATAGATCTTAGGGTTTACGATTATGTTCAATTTGATTTATATCTTTCTATTTTCTTGATATTTTTCTAGAGACTTCTCTAGAATCCATTTGGTAGGTCTTTCCCTAATCCTTTCCTTGAATTTAATAATCCAACTCATCAATATTATCTTCAACAATCTTTACATCTCCCAAGAAATCAATTGTGTTAGCTTGATCTCATGATTTCCTTTAATTCATCCTCATACTATCACTCGAGAATCTCTAAATTTTGACACTCAGTAATTATAAATCTTTTTGGCTCAGCATTAACTATCTCACTTGGTTGATACTACACTTGGTCAACACTAGCTTTTCTTGGCATTTACTATAGCATGGTTGATACTAGCATTACTCAACATTCCTTGGCATTTTACTTTATTGCTTAGCTTGGCTTGGCTTTCTTAACATAAACAATCACTTTTCTTTATCAAAGTCTATCTAATCAAATGCTCATTGTAACTTCCTTTTCATAACTCAATCTTTCCTCTAAGTTCTATTGTTATGAGAAATTTCTCAAATCCTCTTCATCAATCATATATATATGACATTTAGATTAGGTAAAAATATGTCTTATAAATAGATTTGACATCAATGAAAAAAAACAATTGTTCCAATTGTAAGTTTCCAACACCCCCCTCCCCTCTTGTAATGATAATGATATATGCACATACTTTTTTGACACCAAGAAAGCCTATCTATGGTGATGGTTTTCTTACACATGTACACATTAGGATGTGAGAATCCATTTTAGATTAGCAATAGGATTCATTCATATTCATTTTTTATCTATGCCTCTCCATACATATCATCCCATCCCATTTTTCCACCTCTCCTAACACCCATATAAGAATTCAATACAACATCTCCCCACAACCTACATATGAAATTTTGCAAAAGGCTACATGGGAATCTAGAAAATTGGGCAAAGGCTGCCTTAACCTATATAGTAGAGGATAATTGAAATAATCCATTTATTTGCTTATTTTTTTGTGAGTAAATTGGGAAGAAAAATCAATACTAGAGGCTCTTAGCTTTAGTTATAGTTAAGATAAGGGTGATACAAACCTCTCTCCTAGATTTAGGTTTCATGTCATTCATGAAGAGCTCATAACACATTATCTCATTAGAAAGGTTTTAGATAGAAGTTTCACATAAATTTTGATTGATTGTATTATAACTTAAGCCCCCACCTAGTTTTTCTATTCATTCATTCATTTAGGATTCATGAGTGAATATAAAACTTTTCTTTTATTGTTCCCTTGTGATATATGTCCTTGCATTGATCATTTTAGTAGAGAAGGAAGAAAGGGAAGAGGAAAAGGAAGGGTCTTGTATATACAGTGTAGTACAAGTGGCTTACATATAACCACATTAGTGTCCAACACGAGGCTAGGTTAGCTAGTAGTAGTAATAGTACTAACTATACAATACTATACTATGTAGAGGTGGATTATATTATGATCATAAATAATAACTAGGCCTAGGCCAGTTCTTGCTCATTATATGATTGTGTATCAAGAAATCTAAATAATCATTTATCGATCTTGGCTACAACCCCACTAACTCCTTTCTATTCCCTTGTGACCTAATTTTTCTATCCAAATAATGAAGGTGCTTAAATTTGGTTATAGTCATGATAAGGATATGCATAACTGCCCCTAAGATTTAGGTTCCATTCCATTGATGAAGATCTCACTTTATTTTATGAGAAAGGTTTTAGACAAAAATTTCATAGCAAGGACCATTGTTGAAGTATCATACTCATTGCATCATTAGGGTTTTTTCATGTTTGATGGTTTTCATTGATAGATGTGCTTGCATTGATGATTTTTTTTCATGTTTTCATGAATCTTCATGTTCTTGGTTTACTTTGTTTACAATTAGTTTTTAAAAGCAAGGTAGAATGATATCAAGGGAAGAATTAGTTTCCTGCAAAAACATTCTTATTCTACCAACTTATCTTGACCAAAGAATGGTCCTCTTTGTCTTAGACCATAACCTAATTGACATTAATCCTCTTGTCAAATACATAACCCTTTAAAAATAAAAAAATACACAATTAATGTCCTTGATGTAATGGTTAACATTCCTTATACTAAAACAACATTTCATAACTAATATTTTAAGTTTTATTTTTAACTAGGTCTAAGTTGATTAGTGTACTTGATAAATCATTTTCTTAGTTTGTAATGGTTATAGACTTAAGCTTTGATATCTTGAGTATATTTTTCTATGGACCATCGAATCATGTTAGATAATATCAACAAATAAAAAAATAGGTAGACACTTGCTAGATTAAGGTCTAATTGCAAATGAAGAGGTGATAGAAAATGCTAACACTTGCTAGATTGTGGTGTGACTTTCAAAAATTGCAAGGGCCTAAAGACTAAAATATTTGACATCAAAAAAACTAAGAGACATTGTAGAGACCATGATCTATATGTATTGTATAATATTTAGCTAACATAAGATACTTTTAGTTACATATATAGGAACGTGATCCCCTTTCCTAAGAATATGTCACAATGGATCAATAGGTATAAGTCAATACACCATATAGAGATAGTTTATTGAGTATAATTATGAATAGTAAGATTAGTTTCTTGTAAAATGTGTCTCTCATTTTAAATCTCTCTCTCTCTCTCTCTCTCTCTCTCTCTCTCTCTCTCTCTCTCTCTCTCTCTCTCTCTCTCTCTCTCTCTCTCCTCTCTCTCTCTCTCTTCCCCCTCGCCACTAGCTACATCTCTTATTTGATAGAGTGCAAGTACTAGAAAATAGTTATTTGTTAGATATGTCTTCCTTGAATGAGGGAAATATAGGAATAGAACACAAAAGTTAGACATGTAGTGGGTATCTAATTAGGAGATCAACTAGAGGTCAAAATATGAGAACAAAATTCAATAAATGCATGAAATTTTTCCTTGTTGAAGGGGGGTCATGTTCTTATGATAATGATACCAAAGGTAATTTTGAGGTTCCATTTAGGTACCAACATCTCTAGAAGCAATGGGTATCCAAGGAACTTCCTCCAATAAACATGGATTTTTTTGTTAACGAGAAGATATATCACATAGCACCATTGTTATATAGTGCATAGGACCATTGTCATTGCATCATTTGGGCCTATTTTTTATGGATGGCGTAAAGGTCTCTTATAAAAAAGTTGTTGAATTGATGGAGTACGTTGAACCTAGTTATGATTACAAAAGTTAGATGCAGATGTTTGATATAAAAAGAGTATGTGTAGGTATGCACTCTTTGTAAATTATATATAACAAAAAGCCAATAATAAAAGTAAAATATTGGATAAATACATTAATGTAAGGCCAAAATCAATAAGGAATATCATAGGTTTCATAAATAGTATGTAAACTATGTCAGCTCTTAAGCAACCCAATTGCATATTTGAGGAATGTAAGATAAATCATGTATTTGTATGTAAAATAAAATTCATATATGTATGGGGAAAGTTTCTTATTAATTATAATTTTAATTAAATAGATATAAAAAAACCTACTATCATGGGGGTGGTATGTACTATGCACCATTTAGACCAACCTCTAAAAAATGACTCACAAAATTATTATAATTTTTTTGCTCACATTTTTATATTTGATGTTTGTCTCGGGGCCACATGGATCAACATAACACTGAGAGGAATGTTGATACTCTCAACTCTTCTTCTTGTTAGATAAACCTCATTGTAATTTTAAAAATTGGATAGAAGAAAAATATTATTTTATTATGTTCTTTTCTTGAGTGTATTTGAGTAAGTTTGATAGTGTTAATAATATCGTTGTCACGAACAAATGATTGGGGCAAAGAATTGGCATTTGTGCCAATCATGGAGGAGAGCTATGATGACTCACACAATGAAATTTTTATTGTAGAATCCATTGAACCAATTGCTATGATTAAAAAAGTAATTTAGGATATTAGATCTAATTCTTTAGGTTGTCAAAATAACACCCTCCAAATCCTTAGATAAATGAAAGGGAAAATAAGTTGTTGGACCGAGCACATGCCTTAAGACTAAGTAGTAGTAAAATATTTAATTAAAAGTAAATTCAATACTCTTTTGTGTCATTAACTAAAATATGGACATTTATGTGTATTCATGAGCCTTTCTCCTTGATAAGGGTACTTTAGGTGATGCCCATCTTCTAAATTCCACTTGGATATTCTTTTCATAATATCCTCATGTTATTCCATCCATTGCTCCTAGGTCTTGTCAATGATATTGTGGAAATTCCATCTTCAATGAGGCCACAAATATTTGGACATCCCACTGCAATGTTGAAAACATAGAGTGCACAATCACCCTCTAATACACAATATATTAGTATATAGATCTCTCTTTCTCTCTCTATTCTTTTGTGTTTATTTCCATTAAAGTTTTCTTTCTTGGGGGTATTTCATAATTCATTCATCTCCTATAGTGGGAGATGCAACACCTAAGGAGGTTGTAGAGGAATTTCCTAGATGTGCCTATGTTTCTAGTACATGATTAGTCAAGGGCTCTAAATTGATTGTGAGCAACACAAAAATGATCCCCTTAAAGATAAAAAAATTTCTTAGGTTCTTTAAAGTTATTAGTATATAATCTAGTTATAAATTACTTATTGATCCTATGATTTTTTGGTAGACAATGATCTTTTTTATAAATATTTTCATGACATTACATTGGAGATATTTGGGCCCATTATATGTCATAGGTGAAACATCATATGAAAACTAACCCGAAACCACTATTTTGATTTCATATCATTGCTAAAATAGTTTTACTGTCATCCAATATTTGAACTATATTAAAGGTAGCTTCACTTTATTTATAAAGCTAACATATTTTTTTAATTAAAAGATAGAATAAGCAATGTTTGAATAAAAAATATGATCTCATATAGATCATACAGAAAATATTTCTGAGGATGGCACATTTGATGAAGCCAAGATCCTTGAGAGAGATGGGAAATATATTAAGCATACAAGGGACCAATATAGGACCAATTTGATGGATAACCTAAAGTGTGAGTGTCCCCCCTATATTACCCCTGATGAGTGG
The DNA here is from genome assembly GCA_028749045.1 of Cupressus sempervirens. Classification (NCBI taxonomy): domain Eukaryota; kingdom Viridiplantae; phylum Streptophyta; class Pinopsida; order Cupressales; family Cupressaceae; genus Cupressus; species Cupressus sempervirens. The sequence goes on along the minus strand of CM053792.1, from coordinate 368,037,044 downwards.
AAGAACCTAAATTTGGACAAGGAGAAAAAACTCTTGAGAAGAACACACACACCACTAGAATGAAACCAAAGGTATGTGATACTATAAATAATTTAATTATTTACTAATTAATCTTTATATTTATATAATCTAACACATTTCAAAAAAAATTATAGATTGACTGACATGTCCAAAGAAACCAACAGAAGAGTAGAAAAGTACAGGCAACACAAGGTTGTGTATGGTCATTATTTGAAGCTTATCACCCGGGTTGTAAGTATCAATAAATGAAATATCATATCAAAGTATATATAAATTGAAACCATTTTTTTTAATGAAATAATGGAAGAAAAATTTATGATGCTGGACAACATGTAGGGCTTTGAGTTCAAGTAATTGCTCACAAATGAGGTCAACAAAATTGCCTATAAGGAGGGCTAAACAACTATGGTTCAATGACTTTGAGAAGTGAGTGGGCATGTTTGGTTTACTATTGGATCTATCAAAAAGTAAAAAAAAATCTAAATGATTTGTTTTTTGAATTGAATACTATACCAATTGTGTATTTATTAACAATGTGCATGACATTGGAATGTAGATTGCTCCTTCAACAGAACAATCTTCAAGTGGTGAAGGCCCCAATCTAGAATCTAAAACTGCAAGTAATAATTTTATATTATTTTTTAATGTAATTATCAATACAATTAATCATCTTTAATTGAAACTAGTATAGTAATCAATGTAACTTTTTTTGTTACTATTTTAGAGCATGTAGCCTATGGTAAACAAGTGAAGCATGACCCACATACAAGTGAAGTTCCTCCATCAGTTCAAGAGGACAACTATTATTCCTTCAAAAAAAAAAAAAATCAATTGTTTTTTAATTAATGCAACCTTTTGTATTTTAGCTACAGAGGGTGTTCAACAAGTTGAGGTTGATGGAAGAGAAAATGATGTGGAAGATAATGTTATCCCCTTAGGTAAAGAGCAACAAAGTTATGTTCCTTAAATTATTCACACATCTAACAATAATAAAAATTTCTCATGAATTTAACCCATTTGTTTCTTATTAGAGTGAAGCCCCCTTTACAAGAGTAGCCTTGTCCTCACACTAGGATTACAATAAGGAAAATAGAAGATCAACATGATGGTGAAGATAGGCCAAATGGAGTAATTGTTTCTTACAAGAAGATTTAAGAGAAGAAAATAGAAAAATGACTGAATCTTTTATGTGCTACTAAATATTGTGAATTTATTATGTTGATGAATGTTAATGAATTTTATGTGTTAATGAGTGTCAAGTGTTAATGAATGAATATTATATTTGATTAATGATAAAATAATGAATGAATGTTAGATGTTAGCTTTGGATATTATGAGATTATTTCATGGATGCTTATAATTTTTTTACTTGATGTGATAGTGAATGAATGTTATATTTTATTAATGGATGAAATAATGAACGAATGTTGAATTTTAATGAGGAATTTAGAGTTATGTTTGGAGGGGGGGTAGTTGAGCTTCCACCTTTATGTAGTAGAGAATAGTAAACAATTATTGAAATAAGTCAAATCTCGATACCCAATCACCTTCTCAAAGTATGATTATACCAAATATCCTTCACATTGAAGACACATTTCAATGGGTAAACACTCACTCACCAAATATAACCTTTCATCACTCACCATACCCTATATCTATTAGGAATAATGTGTCTGAACCTTGGATAATTCTATTGGAATTCTTTTTAGAATAACTGAGAGTGGGGGTGGGGGTGAATCAATTATTCAAGGTCTAGATGTACAAATAAAACTTTTCACAATTTAGTGAACCCATAAAATATTCTTAACCATGCATGCATTCATTGTGTGTTAACTAAAATTGATAAGCTATTGTCAAATCAACTTTCAGGAATGTAAAGCATGAAACACAACATATCCATCATCACATTTGACACAATGATTTAACATGGAAACCTAATTTGGGAAAAACCACTAGTAACATGCTACTCCTTTTTCACTCGTCTAAAGTGATGCCCTGTTAAAGGCTAACACTATTAAAGGTTACAATACACATTGTTAAATGTGACCCAATTAAGGGATTTTAGTCACCCTATCAAAAGTGAGCCTTATTAGAGGATTTTAGGCCATTCACTTGGAATGCCACCCTGTTAAATGATTTTCCAATGATTGTTAAGTCAACCTTACTCCAAAGGATTTACCCTAGGTTGATACAATTGTTAGAAAGTAATAGCAGAGCTTTGATCTGATACAACTTACAACCTTACTTGTAGATTACAGATCACTATTTAGTCCTCAACATTGCTTGGTTTCCAATCTTTGCAACTTTTATATCTTGTTCACCCTTCAAGCATTCATCCTCTTTAAGCCTTCTTGCTTAGTATGTCATTGCATACTTCTTTACTTGGGTCACTTGATGAAGCAAAACCCTTTTCCTTCTCCTTATCAAATTTTTGCATAAAAACTCTCTAACTCTTTGCTTCATGACCAGACATTCGTACATATAGGAAATTAGAGCATTTTTTCTGCTCATTATCCATCACCAAAATTAGGTTTTTTAATGGATTAGGTAGGACACAATGTTTCTACTCCATATCTTGACTTCTCTAGAAACTTCTCTAAGAATCCATTTGAATTTGCCTCCAAAATGGTTTACATAAGATTTTGTGCCACTAGCTCATCAATCTTATCTTCCTCTTGATTCACAAGTTCCAAGAAAAAAAACTTGTTAGCTTTTATTTGGTGAAAGTTTGATCTTTTTCATAATGCAATAGCTCAGCATTATCAATCTTTTGATGCTTAGCACATACTATGTTACTTGACATCTACTGTAAAATCACATGGCATTAACTAGATTTTATTGGTGCTCAACATCAACTAAAAATTACTTAGTTTCTACTAAGTTTCTTGGCATCTACTAACTTTCTTTCACTCAGCTCCACCTGACTTTTTGCTTAGCTTGCACTAACTTTTCTTAGCAGCTGCTATCCACTTGGTCAAGCTTGCCAAGTAAACTTTGTTTAACTTTATTCTTCTATACTTTCGAAGTGTAGCCATTCATTTTGTTACCTCAAGTAGATCATCAATACATTATGTTATCATTGTCTTAACTAATTCTTGCACTTCAAGACATAACCATAACTCAACCTTTCCTCTAGGTGCTTTGTTACATCTTGTTGATCAAATCCTCCTCATCAATCAACTAAATGATAGTACTTGAAACATATAAGAAATTATCTTACCAACACATAGCAAGTTTGACATTAGTGACAAAACAATGATTAAAACATAGTCTTCTTCAAAAATCTTTCTACTCAAATGATTTTTTCAATCATATATCAACAATCTCCCTCTTTGGCATTGATGGAAAACCAAACTAATCAACCAATCAAACAAATGATGAACATCTTGTTCCATTAAGCTAACTAGGTTAAAATAGTAAGACAATACTAAAAAGAAATCTTGCGATTGAAAATTTTCCCTCTATCAATAACTCCCTCTTCTGATTAGGTTACAAAATATAACTCCCTCTGAGTTCCTTCTTTATCTAATTCTATTCTTTCATTGATCAACAAAATATCAAAATAACTCCCTCTTTTTATTCTAATCCTTCCTTTGACTATTTTTTGCTTTCCCCCTCTTTCTTTCTTTTAATCTTCTAATTTTTTGATGGTGTACTCTCCTCCATTGTTCCTCTTTCATTTGATCAATTTAATGTACTTTCTCCCTCTTTGACAACAATGTCAAAGACATATTTTCAACACTTGGCATATTTGATATATATAGATATAGACTTTTGCAGGTTCTTCAATTTTCTACCTCTATCACCTTGCTTGTGACTGATTTGTAATTCTAGTTCTATGATTACTTTAGGCAATTCCTAAAGTAAAATCCACTACATCAATTTGTATGGAATGAATGTCAGCTTGTTTGATGTAGAGTACTCCCTCTATCTTTTACACAGCCTTTGATAGGGGTATCACCCCTTGTTTACCTCTTAGATACTCATACGCATCCTTAGGTAATCAACAATTTTCTCCTTTGTGTTAATATATTCCATCTTCACTTCTTTATCTTTCAAACCAATTCCCTTACATAATGATACTTGATTGCAATGTGTTTTGTCTTTGTATGTATTACAGGATTCTTTGATATATTGATAGCACTTGTATTGTTACAATAAAGTGTCACTGGTTCTGTGATTTCTTCTTTCATTTCATTAGGTAGCTGCTTGATCCATACAATGTTTGTGCAGTTAATAGAAGTGGCAACATACTTTTCTTCAATAGTAGATTGGGAAGTACAACTCTGATTCTTGCTAGCCTATGTAACAAGTTTCTTGCCTAAGAAGTATTCTCCTCCACTGGTGCTCTTTCTTTCATCAATATTTCCAACCCAATCAGTAGCAGTGTAGGTTTTCAGTTCAAACTTTTCATTCTTCTTATAGTATAAACCAAACTCTTTTGTTCCTTTCCAGTATCTCATTATCCTTTTCATAGCCATCAAGTGATTCTCTTTGGAATTAACAGAGAATATTGCAACTATCCCCATAGCTAATGCAATATCAAGTTTGTTGTGTACTACATATTACAATTTCCCAATCATGGATCTGTATAATATTTGATTTACCTCAGATGAATCATCATTCTTTGATAGCTTGAATATTGTCACCATAGGTGTACTTACTGGTTTTGAGTCCTCTGGTCTAAATGTCTTCAATATCTCTTTGACATATTTTGATTGAGTGATATATATACCATATTTCATCTGATAAACTTGTAATCCCACAAAGAATTTGATCTCACCAAACATTGAAATTTTAAATTCTTGCTTCACCTAATTTGCAAAGTCCTTACACAAAGCATCTTGTCCTCCAATTATGATATCATCAACAAATATTTCAAATAATAGTATACCTTTTTCTTTATCTATTTTCATGTACAAATTGTTGTTATCATTTGTCCTTTCAAATCCAATATTAATAAGATAAGTATGAACTCTCTCATACCATGCTCCTGGTGCTTGTTTCAATCCATATAGGGCTTTGTATAGTCTACATACCATGTTCTTATTATGTTTATCAAAAAAGCCTTCTAATTGTTCTATGTAGACTTCTTCTTCTAATATATCATTCAGAAATGTAGACTTGACATCCATTTGATAAACTTTGAAACCTTTGTATGTAGTATAAGCAAGAAGAATTCTCACTCCTTCCATTCTTGCAATAGGGGAAAATGTTTCACCATAGTCAATTCCTTCTTCTTGTGCATATCCTTTGCAAAATAGTCTTGCTTTGTTTCTTTTCACTTCACCATTCTCATCTAACTTGTTTCTAAACACCCATTTTGTGCTATTCACATTCTTATCTTTTGGTCTAGGAACTAGACTCCAAGTCTTGTTCTTTTCTATCTACTAAATTTCTTCTTCCATAGCCTTATACCAGTCATCATCTTCCAATGCATCTCTCACTATCTTAGGTTCCTTCATGCTTAACAAACATGATTCACTTCTCAATCTATTTCTTGTCATCAACTTTGCATCTTTGTCTCCAATGATCTGATCTATAGGGTGGCGTCTTTTGACATATTTGGACAATCTAGGCTCAGTTCTTGTGTCTACATTCCATCTTTCAGCTTTAGTATCATTGTGTACATCTCTATTAGGTGTTTTAGCATATCTTTCATATGTGCTAATAATATTGTACATTTTCCTCATTCTATAACTCAATATCTCAATACAACTCAACATTCACAAGTTGTGACTCAGCAGTTGTTAAGACTTGCTATTGGTTTGCAGCATGATTTGTAGCACCTTGTTTAGAAGGAATTTCTTCATAATAGTATGCAAATGATTTGTATTCTTTTGGTTCTTTTTTAGGTTCAACCACATGTACTTTAAACTCATCAAAATTCACATTTGCACTTTCCACAATTTTGTTAGTGTTAGTATTTAAACACTTGTAAGCTTTACTTCTTGTAGAGCAACCGAGGAATATACCTTCTTCACTTTTTGCATCAAACTTTCCACTCCTAACATCTTTAAGAATATAGCATTTGCTTCCAAATACCTTAAATTATTTCACATTAGGTGGATATCCATACCATAGTTTAGAAGGTGTTGAATGAGTACCTTTCTTGACTTGCACATGGTTCAAGGTGTATACAACAGTACTTATAGCTTCTCTCTAGTATTTCAAAGCAACATTCTTCTCCATCATGAGTGTTTTGGTATAGTCCATTATAGACCTATTTCTTCTTTCAACAATTCCATTTTGTGGAGGGGTCCTAGGTGCAGATGTTTGTCTTTTGATTCCTGTGTCATTACACAACATCTCAAACTCATTTGAAGTGAATTCTCCTCCTCTATCTGATCTCAAGCATTTCAAACTCTTATCTATTTCTTTTTCTACTCTTACCAAGTACCATTTAAACATTTGAAAAGTATTTGATTTTTGTTTTAGAAACATGACTATCATCATCCTAGAGTGATCATCAACAAACAACATTATATACTTATCTCCTTTATAGCTTTGCACTTTAATAGGCCCACACAAGTTAGTATGAACAATTTCAAGTATTTTCTTAGAGGTATAAGCTTTACTTTTAAAGTTTGACTTTTTCATCTTGCCTAGCTAACATTATTTGCACATTATGTTTTTTGGTTTCTTCAACTTAGCCAAACCTCTAACTCTTTTCATGTTGTTGATACTAATCAGATTATCAAAATTAGCATGACATGGTCTCTTGTGCCAAAGCCATATGTCATCAAATTTTGCAATAAGACAAGTAGCATCTTCTATATCTAGATAGAATAGATTACTTCTAGTTTGATAACCTTTTCCAATCATGTTTCCATTTGCATCATATATCTTGGCTGATTTATTTTCAAACTCATGTTTGCATCCCAAATTATTCAATTGTGACACACTTAACAAGTTATAATTCAATCCTTCAACATAATAAGCATTGTCATATGAAATCTTGTCTATGAGTTTGATAGACCCTTTTCCTTTTATCAAACATGGTGCATCATTACCAAATCTTACAGTGTTTCCATCATAACAAGTTAAGGAAATGAACTTACTTTTGTCTCCAGTCATGTGATGTGAGCATCCACTATCAATGATCCATTTATCATTCTTGTTCACACAAGTCATAAGTATAGTTATCTCATCCTCATCAAATTTATCCTTCATTGCAACATATACCACTTCATCATCATTTTCATCAGAGTCATGTTCATCAGCAATGTAGCATGACTTCTTTCCTTTGTCTCTATAGTCTCTTCCATCATCTTCTCTTCTATTTTTGTGCTTGTTTCCTTCTCTTTACTTCTTCTTTTATGTTCATCTTGTTGCAATATGACAAACTTCATTGCAACTGAAACAAATGATAGGTGCTTACCTTTGAACTTCCCTTTTCCTCTATGAAATCTTCTAGCTAAAAATGCTTCCAATTGTTCAATGTCTTCCTCATCTGTGTTACTATCACTAGATGCATAATTTATCTTTCTTTTCTTCTTCTTTTGCTTTACCTCCTTAGAATCCTTGAGTAACAATTTTTCTTTGAAATCTGATTCAATACTCTCTGGTCTATAGTTGTCAAAATTAGATAGCTCAAAAGTAGTGAGTCTTCCTACTAGACTTTCAATGTTTTGATCATTTCTTGGTATACATCTTAACTCTTGGATTTCAGATACTCTAATGGCATACATAGGCAACAATTTTCTCAAGACTTTACTTAGCATAGTATCATCATCTATTTTACTAGTAGAACCTTTTATTGTACTAACAACTTCCTTTATTCTAACAACATATTGAGAAATATTCTCACCTTCTCCCATTCTCATGTCATCAAACTTACTTCTAAGGCTCTTTGAATTGGCTCTTTGAACATTTTTGTCTCCTCCATAGATGGTGTCTAGGGCATTCCACATCAATTTTTCATTTTTAAGGCCTTTGATATCATCATATTTAGCATAGCTTAGGGTAGAGGCAATCTCCAACATCTCTTGATTATGTTCTTTCTTTTTCTTCAAATATTTAGTAGTTAGCGCTCTTACTCGATCAACATGTTCTACTGAAATGCAAGATTGTACATAATCCCAAAGTCCTCCAATGTGTAGCTTCATTAAACTTTTCCATGCAGGAAATTTATCTCTATTGAGGTTGGGTACTTCTCTTTTTGACATCTTGATATTTGTACTTCTAGTACCTTAAAAATAATCTTCTTAAGTAGATGGCTCTGATACCAATTGTTGGAATTCTTTTTAAAATAACTGAGAGGTAGGGTGAATCAATTATTTAAGGTCTTGATGTAAAAATAAAACTTTTTACAATTCAATGAACCTATAAATATTCTTAACCATGCATGCATTCATTGTCTGTTAATTAAAACTAATATGTTACTATCAAATCAACTTGCAAAAATGTAAAGCATGAAACAAAACATATCCATCGGCATATTTGACACAATGATTTAATGTGGAAACCCAATTCGAAAAAAACCACCAATAATATGCTACTCTTTTTTCACTCTTCTGAAGTGATGCCCTATTAAAGGCCAACCCTATTAAAGGTTACAATACACACTGCTAAATGTGACCCAGTTATGGGATTTCAGTCACCTTATCAAAAGTGAGCCTTGTAAGAGGACTTTAGGCCATTCACTTGGAATGCCACCCTATTAAAGGATTTTCTAATGACTATTAAGTCAACCTTACTCCAAAGGATTTACCCTAGGCTGATACAATTGTTAGAAAGTAATAGTAGAGCTTTGATTTGATACAACTTAAAACCTTACTTGCAGATTATAGATCACTATTTAGTCCTCAAATTTTCTTGGCTTCCAATCTTCATAGCTCTAACAGCTTGTTCACCCTTCAAGCATTCATCCTCTTTAAGCCTTCTTGCTTAGTATGCCATTGCAGACTTCTTTACTTGGGTCACTTGATGAAGCAAAACCCTTTTCCTTCTTATCAAATTTTCACATCAAAACCCTCTAACTCTTTTCTTCATGACTAGACATTCCTACACATAGGAAATTAGAACATTTTTCCCACTCATTATCCATCAACAAAATTAGGGTTTTCAATGTATTAGGTAGAATACAATGTTTCTACCCCATATCTTGACTTCTCTAGAAACTTCTCTTAGAATTCATTTGAATTCACCTCCAAAATAGTTTACATAATATTATATGCCACCAACTCATCAATCTTATCTTCCTCCTAATTCACAAGTTCCAAGAAAACAAGCTTGTCGACTTTTATTTGGTGAAACTTCGATCTTTGTCATAATGCAATAGTTTGGCATTATCAATCTTCTAATGCTTGGCACATATTGTGTTACTCAATTAAAATTATTAAATCACTCAACATCAACTAGATTTTGTTGGCACTCAGTATCAACTAAAAATTACTCAGCTTCTACTAAATTTCTCAGCATCTACTAACTTGCTTTCACTTGGTTCAAATTGACTTTTTTCTCAGCTTGCACCAACTTTGCTTAGCACCTGCTATCCACTTGGTCAAGATTGGCAAATGAAATTTGTTTAACTTTATTCTTCTAAAATTTCTAAGTGTAGCCAGTCATTTTTTAACCTAAAGTAGATCATCAATACATTATGTTATTACTATCTTAATTGATTCTTGCACTTCAATACATAACCATAACTCAACCTTTCCTCTAGGTACTTTTGTTACATCTTGTTGATCAAATCCTCCTCATCAATCAACTAAATGATAGTACTTGAAACATATAAGGAATTATCTTACCAACATGTAGTAGGTTTGACATCAGTGACAAAAAAATGATTGAAACACACAGTCTTCTTCAACAATCTTTTTACTCAAATGATCTTTTCAATCATATATCAACAAATTCCTATTCTTATTATTTTCTTTGTAAATGCATTTTTTTCAAACAATGCAATTAAGTGCGAGTGTACATGTCTAGTTGGCATGTTGATGTGTTACTCCACTTGCATGTGTCAACATCTTGAATTTTTTGTAAGGAGATCATGACTAAAATGGTTATGATGGATTTCTATGGCAGGTAAGAGCTATCTTTGGAATATTTAATTGTGTGTAAGGAAATCATGGCTGAAAAAATTATGATGGATTCCTATGGCACATAAGAACCATTTTTGAAAGATTTAATTATGTGTAAGGAAATTATGACTGAAATGATTATGATGGATTCCTATGACACATAAGAGTTATCTTTGGAAGATGCCCTAATAATAGAAAGTGCATTATATAAGCACTTTGATGGTTGTAGATAGTTGAGGGGGAGTGTGTGAGTAGCATATTGTTGGTTGCTACTAGATAAGTCTTCCATGTCTTGAAAGAGCTTGCACTACAAGTCTATTGTAATATTTGTGTTGAAGATAATACATTGTGTAGGTTTTGGAGGGGTGGGGTTGTTTTCCTGAAAGGTTTTTCCTTATCGGCATATCTTTATGTTAATATGTTATTATTTTTCTATTTGTTTTCTGTATTCATGGTTTACTGCAATATTATTATTTATATAATATCTAATTTGAAATTGTAAGGATTTGAAAGAATTTGCATAATATTTTCCTTAAGGGATTAGTGTAGGAAGTTGTTTCCACACCTGAGTTTCCTTACAAGTGGTATCAGAGCTTGATCAACTTTTGATCATAGTTGTTGGGTAGGGTTTTTTGAGCTAATCTCAAGTTTGAGTGGGATTTTTGTGCAAAGTATTTTGAATCTTATTTGCATATTAAGATGGCTAGTTCATCATACAAAAAAATGGAGGTGGAGAAATTTAATGGAAGTAATTTTGAGTTGTGGAAACTCAAGATGGAAGACTTGCTTGAAGATTGTGATCTATGGGAGGTGACTTCACTTGATGTGAGACCCACAACAATATCTCAAGTAGATTGGAATCTCAAGGATCTAAAAGGTAAGGGTCTCATTAGAATCTTTCTAGTTGATTCAGTTCTCCTAAACATTCTTGATGAGAAGACTGCAAAAAATGTGTGAACATAGCTTGGGTCTGTGTATGAGGAAAATTCTCTAGTGAACAAGTTGTTCCTAAGAAATAAGTTATATTCTCTAAGAATGGAGGAAGGGGGATCTATTATAGATCATCTATATGCTTTTAATTTATTGATTGCATAGTTGACATCATTTGGTGTCAAGATAGAGGAGGAGGATTGATGTATGACCCTGTTATGTTCCTTGCTGAATTAATGGGACCATCTTGTGATGGCTCTTGGAAGTACTTTTGTCACTTTCAAAATGGATTATGTGGTTCCTTCACTATTATCTAAGGAGATGTGGAGAAAGTCATCAAATTTGGCTAAGGAAGCTCTTTTTGTTTATATTAGATCCAATGATAGAGGCAAGAAAAATGACAAGTCTAGAAAGGGTAGATCCAAATCCTATGGAAAACCAAAGACTCCTGGAAAGTCCAAAAAAAAAATGTTGGAATTCACTTCTATAAAGACTGTAAAGATCCAAAGAAGAAGAAGAATGCCTCATATTCAAGTTCAAAAAAATCTCAAGAAGATGGTGATGCTTTCATTGCAGCCTGGGCAGTGTATGCATTTGATGACGTGTGGTTGATAGACTCAGGTGCTTCTTTCCACATGACCTCTCGTTGAAGCTAGTTCTCAAAGTACAAAGTTTTCAATGGTGCAAAGGTGTACTTGGTTGATGATATTCACCTAGTTGGATCATGAGAGGTCACTATCAGATTCCCTGATGGATCAGTAAAGAGGATCGATGGGTTAATGGACATCCCTGGTTTGGCACACAATCTATTATCTGTAAGTATGTTGAATGATATAGGTGTGCAAGTTGTTTTTTCTAAAGATGGATACAAGATGATGAGAGGAGCTATGGTGCATGCTAAGGGTACTAGGAGAGGTACTCTATTTTAGCTTGAGGCATGCATTTCTTAGTGCAATAGATCATCTATTTCAAAGAAGAGAGAAGCTATCACTTCATCCCCACCATCTGAATGAGTAGTAAAGAAGACTGTGGTTATTGGTTCTGATGGTAGTGTAGCATGTGTACCTAAGGGTGCAAACACATTGGAAGGAAAGCTTCCTTCAAAAAAGATAATGTTGTGGCGTATGAGATTTGGCCACATTAGTGAGAAGGGTCTTAGAACCCTAAAGAACAAGAACCTTGTTGAGGGTTTAAATGATTGTAGTCTTGAGTTTGAATTCTGTGAACATTGTGTCTATGATAAAAAAAAATTGTGTTCAATTTTACTCTAGTTCTGACAAATCTTCTGATGTTTTCAATCTTATTCATTCTGATGTATTTGGTCCTGTAAAAGTTCCTTCAATCTCCAAGCCTACATTTTATGTATCTTTCATACATGACTATAGTAGAAGGACATGGATTTATTTCTTGAAAAATAAGACACAAGTATTTAGTCAGTTCAAGGAATTTAAAGCCCTTGTAGAGAATTAGACTAGTAAGAAGATTAAGTGTGTGAGAACTGACAGTGGTGGTGAGTTTTTCTTAAGAAAGTTCAAAAAATTCTATAAAGAATGAGGTATTGAGAGGTATAAGATAACTCCTTAAAGCCCACACCAAAATGGAGGTATAGAAAGAATGAACAAGATACTGATGGAGAAGGCTAGGCATATGCTTAGTGGAGCTAGTCTTGAACAATGATTTTGGGCTAAAGTTGTGGCCACTACTTTCTATTTGGTTAATAGATCTCCTATGTCAACTCTTGTTGGTAAGACACCAATGGAGGTGTGGTCTTGTAAGAAGCCTTCAATTAGACATCTTCATGTTTTTGGTTGTCAAGCTTATGCACATGTTCCAAAAAAGAAAAGATCTAAGTTGGAAAAAAAAGCTATCAAATTTATTTTCATCGATTATGGTATTGGTATGAAAGGATACAAGCTTTGGGACCCTATGACTAGTAAGCTATTGTATAGCAAAAATGTTATTGTTAGAGAGATAACATCTTCTCCTATTGTGCTACAACCAAATGAAAAAGAAAAGAAGGAAGATATTGTTTAGTTACCTCCTACCCCTGAAAAGATTGAATAGAAAGACCATGTTGGGGCTAGTGATGAGGAGAGATCTAGTAGCTTTGATAGTTCAGAAGAAGAGGAAGAAAAACCTCAACCTCAAAACCTTGAGGAGATCTATGAGAGTAAGAAAGTAGCTAGAAAGGTTTGTTTATTCTATGTCAGATTCTAGTTCAGATTCTAGTTGTGCCTTTTCTTTGATTACTAACACTAATGAGCCTATATTTTTGAAAGAGGCTTTGGATATGGACGATGTAGGTTCCTAGATTGAGGTCATCGATGATGAGATGGCTTCATTGGATAAAAACAAAACTTGGCACCTTGCACCTTTTCCTAAAGGATGAAAACCTATTGGTAGCAAATGGGTTTTCAAGAAGAAATTGTGTAGATGGCAGTGTTGAAAGGTACAAGCTATATTGGTTGTGAAGGGGTATTCATAGGTAGAAGGAATAGATTATGGTGAAATATTCTCTCCTATTGCAAAGTTGACATCCATTAAATTTATGTTATCTCTTGTTGCATCATATGATTTAGAGATAGAACAGATGGATGTGAAGACAACTTTCCTTCATGGTGATTTGGAGAAAAAGATTTATATGTAAAGGTAAATAATCTTTGGTTTGCATATTAAATAAGTGTTTGCATGGTTTAAAACAATATCCTAGGATGTGGTACCTTAAGTTTGATGCCTTTGTGTTGTCAATTATATTTGTAAGATCAAAATTAGATAATTGTGTTTATTTTAGAGTTGAAAATGATTGCCTTCTTATTGCTGCATTATATGTTGATCATATGTTGCTATTTGGGAAGGGTAAGGGTATGATTTCTAATTTTAAATTTTAGTTGTCAGCATAGGTTGAGATGAAAGATCTTGGGGAAGAAAGGTACAACTTGGGTATGGAAATCATTAGAGATAGGTCTAATAGAAAACTTTGGTTGAGTTAGAGTAAGTATGTGAAGTCTGTGTTGGAAAGACTTAGCATGGTAGATTGTAGACCATTGTGTGTTCTTGTTTCTATGGGAACAATGTTATCTATAGATGATTGTACAAAATCTCTTAGTGAGGTGGAAGAAATGAGTAGAGTACCTTATGCTAGTATAGTTAGTAGTCTTATGTATGCTATGGTCTGTACTAAACCAAACATTGTCCAAGCAGTGGGAGTTTTGAGCTGATTTATTACTAATCCTAGATGGGTACATTGGGATGTAGTTAAGCGAGTATTCAGATATTTGAGGGGTACATTAGATTACTCCATTTGTTATCATGGTAAATCTTTTGGAGCTCCCCATTCAATTTTTATTTCTGGGTTTGTGGATTTAGATTGGGTAGGTGATATTGACAATAGCAGATCCACCAGTCCTTATGTGTTCACTATGTTTGGTGGTGCCATCAGTTGGATGCATAAGTGACAACCTATGGTTTCTTTGTCCACTATGGAAGTTGAGTACATGGCTACTACTCATGCTTGTAAGGAATCCATTTAGATTAGGAGATTATGTTTTGATATTGGTGTTGATGTAGGACAAATTACTATTTGTTGTGATAGTCAGAGTGCTATTTGCCTTGCAAAGAATCCAACTTTCCATACCAGAACAGAGCACATTGATGTGTGGTTTCACGTTGTGAGAGATATGGTGGAAGATGGAAAGGTAAATTTGGAGAAGGTAGATATTGTAAAGAATTTTGTAAATGCATTGAAAAAACCAATGGGCATAGAGAAGTTTAGATGGTGTTCGAAGTCTATGGGCCTTTCGGCCTATAGCTATTAGTTCTTGTTATGTTCCCATTGCTCTTAAAAGGTGTTCAACAAGTGGGAGAATGTTAGGAATAAGGTGTCTCAACCTTGGATAATTCCTATTCTTTTTTTCTTTCTTTTTTTGTAAATGCATTTTTTGCAAATAATGTAATTAAGTGTGAGTGTACATGTCTAGTTAGCATGTTGATGTGTCACTCCACTTACATTTGTTGATATCTTGAATTATGTATAAGGAGATCATGACTAGAATGGTTGTGATGGATTCCTATGATGCATAAGAAATATCTTTGGAATATTTAATTATATGTAAGGAAATCATGACTAAAATGGTTATGACAAATTCCTATGATACATCAGAACTATTTTTGGAAGGTTTAATTATGTGTAAGAAAATCATGACTGAAATGGTTATGATGGATTCCTATGATGTGCAAGAGCTATCTTTGGAAGATGCCCTAATAATAGAAAGTGCATTATATAAGCACTTTGAGGGTTGTACATAGTTGAGGGGGAGAGTGTGAGTAGTGTATTTTTGGTTGCTACTAGATAAGCCGTCCATGTCCTGAAAGAGCTTGCACTGCAAGTGTGTTGTAATCTCCATGTTGAAGATAATACATTGTGTAGGTTTTGGAGGGGTGGGGTTGTTTTACCGAAAGGTTTTTCCCCACTGGCATATCTTTTTGTTAATGTATTATTATTTCTCTATCTATTTTTTGTATTCATGATTGACTACAATATTATTGTTTACATAATATCTAATGTGAAATTGTAAGGATTTGAAAGAATTTGCATAATACTTTCCTTAAGGGATTAGGGTAGGATGTTGTTTCCACACCTAAGTTTCCTTACAATATCAAACCCTAGAATGGATCCATACCTAATAGCTTTACTCTCCAATACACTTCCACATGGAGAAACTCTTGACCTTTATGTTGAATCATAAAACACTTAACATTTCCCAACTTTATTAAAAAAAAATTGACATCATAATCCATGTCCTTATGTTAGTAACCAATACCCCTATTTATGACAACCACAACCAACCTTCTAACTTCATGTCACTCACCCATAGGTTATAAACATTTACTAGGTTCCTTTAGAATCTCATGTGATGGATTAGGATGGATCAAATCAATGGTCACATTCAATAAAGACAAATTTTTTGAAGGTTTTGTGAGATACAAATTCTCACATAAAAAGTGTCACTTTAAGACACTGCTCAACTTCTCCCAACAAGGAACGAATCCAAGTTCCCCCAGCCACTCTACTACTTCAACTCAAACCTCCAATAGACTCTCCAATAGTCACAAGATCCTTAAAGGGACCATTCATCATCAAAGATCCAACACTTTCCATTCTTGTCCATTATTTACTAAATTTATCTTAAAGTTGAAAATCAAAGAGTTCTATCAGCCTCCAAATACTCCAAATCCACCTTTTCTCTAGTTACTTTAACACTTTTTCTAATTTCTAGGAGGATTTTAGACTTATTAATAAAAAAACCTATAACTCTATTCAACAATTACCAAATTAAGTCAGACCAACTACATCAGAAATGTAACTCAGAACACTATCTAACCATGTCACCTAATCTATTCTACCAATCCATACAAGGTCATACAACTTTAGAAAACAACAAAATTTAGACAGAAACAAGTGATTCTTTATTCATCAAACTTCATATCCATATAATCTCCATCCATTGACTTGGGAATGGTTCAAATATGTCTATATAGACTCTTACCAATGACCAAAACCAACTTTTGAATAAGTATGTTGGTAAAGAAGTTTCATTTACCAAGCAACTTTTGCAAAAAAGTTTCTTGATAACATTTTAGCAACTCGGTTAAAAGATTAATCCAAAGTTGATTTTTTTAATATTTTCTCACTTACTCTTAATTTTGATAGATCCTTTTCCATGGAACCTTATTAGTGAAATGTATGTTTCTCTCCTCATTATTGATATTTAACATCTCTTTGTTAGGTTATAACATTTTTTAATTTTTTAACGAAGCTAACCACTCACTCCTACTATAAATGCATATAATTTTTTATAGGTGCCTCTATATCTCTTGTCTCCTTTACATCTCTCCTTATTTTATTATGGATATTTTACATTTCTTATTTGAGGTATCTATATGTAAGTTTGTTGTAGATTTTTATTTAGCATACATTTCTCTTAAAAACACTTTTTATTTTCTTGAAAATATAATAAAAAATATTTGTATAATTTATTGAATCTTCTTGTGATGGCTCTAACTTAATTTTTTTTTTTTTCATTTCATATAATATATTTCACAATATATTAAAAGGGATTGATAATTTTGATTGAAATTTTACATACATCTTTTTCAAGTTTCATATTTTTTTCCTTTTGCTTCGCTCTCATTCTACCAATATTTTTTAAAAATATATGTTGACCAGTTAGAGATTGAGGCTCCTAGTCAATCAATTTTTTTCTTCCATTCTTTCTGCACAAAAAAATAAAGTTATGTAACTTTATCACTTGTAACTATAATCGACAAATGCTACAAAAAATAATCTTGTTACTCAAATATTTAGCTAGTGATATTTTAATTTTTAAAATTTGTTTACATATTTGTTTGTAAGTCTTATGAAATGTTCTAATTCTTATAATATTAAATTACATATGTTTCTTTACTTGAGATAGTGTTGAAAATGAAATAGATGTATAGAATGAGATAATAGCTTAGAAAGTTAATTTTTAAAAAAACTATTTCAAGAATATCACCTTAACATTATTCTTATGTTAAAAAACCATTGTGGTAGAAAACTTCCACAAGTAATTTTAGTAAGCATAGTTCAAACTCTACAATGGCTTGTTATAGGCAAGTAGACTTAAAAGTCTATCAGCGAAAAGATACAATGAAGTAAAATATAAATGCTTCCAGACCCAAGCTCAATATTTTATTGTAAATTGATTTGGTTTCCACATTCCAAAACTCTCATAGCACTTACTAGGGTAAGTTTTTTTTTTAAATGTATTTTTATGACACAATTATAGTAACTTAAATGAGTAGTATACTTTAAGCCTAGGAAAAAGACTTGTTTTAAAGGTTCTTTGCAACTTTTGGAAACTGACTAGTTATTGCATCATATTTCTCTCAAGCAACCATTTACATATCACATTGTAGTTGGTAATATAATGTATATGCTACTATGTCTCATGGAAGCATCCACATACCCTTGCCAAAATCGTAATAATAATAATAATAAATGGTATAACTAGAACATCATGGACCTCCTTTTCTATGATTAAAATGTTAATAAACTCATAATGTGCTTTCATATTTTATATGATTATATTTTCTAATTTGAACTTGCAAATAACACAAGTGCTCTTTGTGTTGTTTTATACAATGTTAGGGGAGCTT
This sequence comes from Cupressus sempervirens, assembly GCA_028749045.1. Classification (NCBI taxonomy): domain Eukaryota; kingdom Viridiplantae; phylum Streptophyta; class Pinopsida; order Cupressales; family Cupressaceae; genus Cupressus; species Cupressus sempervirens. The sequence continues at coordinate 368,018,868 of CM053792.1, read as the reverse complement.
TAGTTCAATATCAAAGATCAATACTGGTCTTTCTTAGGTGATTTTTCTTCCACTAGCACATGTACACACACAAAATAGTTTTGATGAAGAAAGTTGAGGACTATTGAAACCACAATCCATAAGCATGAATGACAGACCAAGATGAAAAACATAATTTTCAGTAAATCTTTACAGGCCTCTTGAAGATGTTTACAAGGTTTTAAAGTTATAGATTGTGGTGGACATTAGAATTCTAACTCCTATAGGTGAGGGATGCCCACAACAAGAATTTTTTTTGAAAAAACTAAAAGACTAAAGACTTCTAACAAAATAGCTAAGAACTCTCATGTTAGATCTCCATCTTTGAGTTTCTATCACTAATAACTTTATGAATTTCCTCAATATATAAATCCTTTTCTTAGGCATATAAGAGTTGATCAGAAAAGTTATATGTGTAGGTGACAAGCACATAGTATTTTCCAAAGCATTCTATAGAGATGACCTAGCCAAAAATGCTCTACTAATATCCAAATCTTCTAAAATCATCACTAGTACATTTGGGGCTAGGTCAACCTCCCAAAAATTCTTTGGTAAAAATGTGTTATCCATACATGTGTATATAACTTCTATGAGAAAATCTTATCTGTATAGGTAAATACTGTATATGTTAAGGAAATTCAAAAGTTTATTGGGGGTGGGAGTTTAAAGATGGAGATCTAACAAGGGAGTTCATAGTTGTTTTGATTAGAAGTCTTTTAATGTTTTAGTTGTTTTCAATTTCTCTCTTGTTGAGGGAATCCCTGACCTATAGAAATCATAATTGTGATGTCTGCAATGGATTATAACCTAAAAAACCTATGCACCTCTAACAAAATTGTAAATGTGTGTTGAAAATTGTATTTTTTCTTTTATCTCTACCTAATATCCATGTATATGGGTTATGATTTTATTTCCCTTGGCTTGATTCCTCAAAAATACCATGCGCAAGTCATCAGAATTCTAATGCTACATGAATAATTATTGATAGAAAAATTGAAAAGGCTGTCATAGTCAAGATGATGGCATCATTGGTTATCTAACAATGCAAATATGGAGCAACTATCCTTTTCCATATAATTTTTCAATAGTTAGTGTGTCGATACTATGGTGAAATAAAGTTTCCAATGGCTTCTTATTGATGTTGCAAGTTTGACATTGATGGCCACCATTGCAAGTTTTGACACCTATGATGGTCATTTTGTTTGGATGACAGGTGATATTTCCTTGTTTTATTTGACAAACTGGCTTTGAGTAGTAGTGAAAGATTACATAGAAAAACATACATCAATTGCACATAAATTTTACATGGAAATACCTGATATGAGGGTGAAAACCATGATGGTAGTAATGTACTCAATAACCTTTCCTTGCAAGTAAAAGGGTTTGTTGTTAAAGGATTAGCTATTCCTTCTCAAAACTCTATTAGTAATTAACATAATCTATTAGGATTACAATCAACTTGTTACATGATTTTTATCCCTTTGTAAGAGATACCTTGTTAAAGGATTTCAAAGACTTATTACAAGTCTTCCATGTTAAAGTCTTGCAATAGTTGCAATGTTCAGAAAAAAAAACTAGATATTAGATCTAAGAATGTGGCACAACTTGCCTTGTAGATCCTTTGTAATACTCTAAAAATATTCTCTAATATCCTTCCTCTATTCTAGCTTTACTCAGTGAATGATCTTTGTTCACTTCCTCTTTTATATGCTTGAAAATTAGTCTATTGTTATTCTTTATTATTTCTATTTGTGTCTGCCTTTTATAGATCTATGATAAAAAAAAACTAGCAACAACAACAATAGTCTTACAATAAATTTTGTGTGACCTTAAATCCACACATCTAATTTGGGTGTCAAAACTATAAAACTATCCTACTCAAATTATGCATTTAAAATTCAAAATGCACAAGAAGATATAGCCAAAAAATACCCATGACTACCTATATAGAGGTTCCTATACATGTACGCATGTCTTTCAATCTATAATTCTACATATAGACTTGTGTCCTTGCTTTCCTCTATTGCTTCCACTGCTTCTCTTTGCATGCATTTCACATTTCTATTAGAATCTCTCATAATATTTTCACATTAGTGGTGACTTAGCTCTAAGAATTTAAGATCTACATTTTTTTTCCTAACTTATGCTTCTACATCCCCTATCTTGTTGTGACCAGTATGCTAGTCTACCAGTGGTTGCACTATCTTATAATACTTCAATATCATATTAATAGTTTTCTAATCAATAACACTACCTCAATTCTTAATCAATGCTTGGGTTCTTGTGATGCTAGATTTAAGTCATCACCACTTTGTTGGTAAAACATGCCATTATGACTAGTTAAGTCCAACAATAAGTGTTTCTTTGATATAATAGATGGCTATCTCTTTTCCTATCTCATCTTATTGTTGGAAATGATTGAAAAGATCATGAATGAAAATTAATGGAACTAGTAAAGAATGTTTTCAATCATTGTTTTGTCATTGATGTCAAACTTGCTACTTGCAGGAATGACAATTGCGTTAGTGACCCAAATACTAGCAACGGGTTGATTGACAAGAAAGAGGCAATCAATAAGATGTAACTAGAGCACCTAGAGAAAGGTTGAAGTTATGATATTATAATGAAGTATAAGGATCAGCTAAGCCATTGATGAAATACTGTATTGATTTCATACTCTAAGACACAGAGAATGGGCATACTAAAACACATCAAAGATGTAAGGTTTAGCTAAGTCATTTGTAAAGCCCAACTAAGTTCATTAGAGAGAGCCAAGAAAGCTAGTTAGTGTCGAATAGATTCTCAGTTGAAGCTGAGTAAATTTTAACTTTAGTAAGTGTCGAGTGATCTTCAGGGCCGAGCAGTCTTCAGGTGCTGAGCAGCCTTCAGGTGTTGAGTGAAGACTAGGTGTTGAGCATGATACAAGTGCCGAGTAATATAGAAGAAGCTAAGCATCAGTAAACCAATGATGTTGAGTTGCTGCCTTATTTTGAATATCAAAGACTCACCAAATCTGAGCCAACATGGTAGTTATCTAGAATTCTGTGAATTAGATAGAAGATAAGAATGATGAGCTAGTGGCACAAAACACTATGTAAAATGTTTTTTTGGAAAATACAACTAGATTCTAGATGAAGTTTTTAGATAAGAACAAGATATGGGATAGATACATTGTATCTTACCTAATCTATTGAAACCCTAAAGTTGGAGAGGGAGAATCGAGTAGGAAAGGTATTCCAAATTTCTATTTAAGGAGTCATAAGGTCACGAAGCAAAGTAAGGAGGTCAAGCATGAAAGCATGAAGTGTTGAAGAAGGTGCTAAGGAGAAAGAGAGCATAGATACTGTATTTTGATAGATGACCATAGATATGATTGCATTGGTATGATGAGAAAGAAGACTCGAGGAGATGAAGCTTGAGATGACAAGCTGTCAAAGCTACAGTGATTAAAGCCAAGAAAAGGATTGAACAGAAGTGTGATCTGTAATCTGCAAGATATGTTGTAAGTTGTATCAGATCAAAAGCCATTATTGTTCCTCTCTCTAGCAATTGTAACAGTTAGTATAAATCCTATGGACTTAGGTTGGTTTAATAGCCATGTTGTAAATCCTTTAACAAGGTGACATTCCAAGTGAATGTTGAAAAGTCCTTTGACCAGGCCCATTTCTAATAGTATGGTGAAATCCTCTAACAAGGTCACATTTAATAGTGTGCTATAAGCCTTTAATAGGGTAGGCCTTTAATAGGGAATCACTTTAGAAGAGTGAGAATTGAGTAGCATGTTACTAGTGGTTTTTCCCAAATTGGGTTTTCACATAAATCACTGTGTCATGTGTTGATATTGCATGTTTTATTCTTGCATATTGATTTGCTGTAACTTGCTAAGATAGTTGACTTAAGCTTGGATGGATGAATAGTTTAATGGGCTCGCTATAATTGAAGAAAAAGTATTATTAGGGCATTTAGACCTTGGATAACTTATTCACCCCCCCTCTTAGTTATTCTAAAGTATTCTAACAATTGGTATCAGAGCTTTGCTGCTGACTTTGTTTAAAGGGACTAAAAGCAGAAAAGATCAAAATGCCTAAGAGAGAAGTTCCCAAGTTCAACAAAGATAGCTTTGTTGCATGGAAAATTTTGATAAAACTAAATCTTGGATCCATAGGAGATTATGCCCAAAATTCAATTATTACTAAACATGTTGATCCAACTAGTACTCTTACTGTAGAAGATTTGAAAAAAAAAAGGAACACAATCAGAAAATGCTGGAAATTGCTTTTGAACTCAACTACGTTGAATTCAATGATATCAAAGGATGTGACACTGCATTCAAGATGTGAAAATCCCTATTAGAAATTTATGGAGGAGATTTGAATGTCCATAGACCAAAAAGAGAAATCCTTAGAGGAAAGTTTGATGATATGAAAATGGACGAAATTGAGAATGTTGCACAGTACACCTCTAGAATAAAGGAAGTGGTAAGTGCAATAAGATGTTTGAGTGGTCAATTAGATGATGATACTATTAATAGTAAGTTCTTAAGAACCTTTCTCCCTATCTATGCTATTAGAGTATCATCTATACAAGAGCTAAGATGTGTGCTAGGAAACAATCTAAGTTTTGAAGGTATAGTGGGTAGACTCACTGCATTTGAGTTATCTAACTTTGACAACTACAGACCTAAGAATGTTGAATCTACTTTCAAAGCCAAGCTATTACTAAAAGATGATGAACAGGTGAAATCAAAGAAGGGAAGAAAGATGAAATATGTATCCAATGATAGTAGCATTGATGAGGAAGATGTGGAACACTTGGAAGCATTGCTAGCTAGAAGATTTCATAGAGGCAAAGGAAAATTCAAAGTTAAGCTACTTATCATCTGTTTCAATTGCAATGAAGTAGGACATATTGCTGCAAGGTGTACATAGAAAAAGGAATACAAGGAAGGAAACAAGTACAAATATAGAAGAGAAGATGATAACAGAGATTACAAAGACAAAGGCAAGAGGTGTTATATTGCTGAAGAGGATTCTGATGATAATGATGATGAAGTTGTTTATGTGGCCATGAAGGACTAGTCTGATGAAGAAGAAGCTACAGCACTGGTAACATGTATGAACAAGAATGACAGATGGATCATAGACAATGGATGTTCACATCACATGACAGGAGACAAAAGTAAGTTTGTTAACTTTACTCAACATGATGGAAATAGTGTTAGATTTGGTAATGATGCTCCATGTCAAATCAAAGGAAAAGGCTCCATTAAGCTTATAGAGAAAATTTCATGTGATAATGCATGTACTATGTTGAAGGACTAAACTACAATTTGCTAAGTGTCTCATAGTTAGGCAATGTAGGGTGCAAAATAGAAATTGGAAACAAAACTACAAAAATCTATGATACTGATGGTAAATTGATAGGAAAAGGAGATCAAACAAGAAGTAATCTATTTTATCTTGATATGGAAAATGCTTCTTGTCTTCTTGCAAAATTTGATGATGTGTGGTTATGGCATAGAAGGCTATGTCATGTCAACTTTGATAATCTGGTCAATATTAGTAAAATGAAGAAAGTCAGAGGTTTACCTAAACTAAAGAAGCCTGACAACATCATGTGCAAACAATGTCAACTAGGAAAGATGACTAAGTCAAGTTTTCAGAGTAAAAAGTATACATCTAAAGAAGTACTTGAGTTAGTCCATACTTACTTATGTGGTCCAATAGAAGTACAAATCTACAAAGGAGATCAATATATAATGTTGTTTGTTGATGACTATTTCAAGATGATTACTGTTATGTTCTTAAAGAAAAAATTTGATGCTTTTCAAATGTTTAAGTGGTATGTGGCTAGAGTTGAAAAGGAAATAAGAAAGAGTTTAAAATGCCTGAGATCAAATAGAGGTGGTGAATTCACATCAAATGAATTTGAGACATTTTACAATGACAAAGGAATCAAGAGACAAACGTCAGCTCCTAGAACTCCCCCACAGAATGGAATTGCTAAGAGAAGAAATAGATATGTGATTGACTATGCTAGAACATTAATGATGGAAAAGACTATTGCTCTAAAATACTAGAGAGAAGCTATAAGTGTGGTTGTTCATACACTGAACTGAGTACAAGTCAAGAAAGGTATAAGTGCAACACCTTTTGAATTATGGTATGGTCACTCACCCAATGTAAAGAATTTCAAAGTATTTGGTTGCAAATGCTTTATCCTTAAAGATGTTAGAAATGGAAAATTTGATGCAAAAAGTGATGAAGGCATATTCCTTGGTTACTCCACTACAAGTAAAGCATATAGGTGTTTAAATACTAACACTGAAAAAATTGTGAAAAGTTCAAATGTAAACTTTGATGAGCATACAGATGTCCAAGATGAAAAACCAAAGAGAATGGATGAATACAGAACCTTTGTGTATTCTTATGAAGGAATGCCTATTGATGAGGATACTATCAATCAAATTGGAATTCAACAGCAAGTTTCAATTTCAGCCAAGTCACAACCAGTGAATGTCAAGCTACATTTAGAAGCTGAGTTGCAGAATGAAGAGAATACACATTCTGGCTCTGAAGTCAATACACATGAAAGAGATATAGAACTACCTAATAACGAAGTGCATAGTGACCCTAAATCTAAAAGATCAAATATGGAAACAAGAATAGAAACAAGATTATCCAAATATGTAAAGAAACATCACCCTACTAAATAGATAATTGGTGACAAAGATGCAAGACCAATGACAAGGAATAGACTAAAAAATGAATCATGTCTGTTAAGAAAATTTGAACCTAAAATAGTGTATGATGCATTAAAAGATGGTGACTAGTATAAAGCTATGGAAGAAGAGATTGATCAAATAAAGAAGAACAAAACCTGGAGTTTGGTTCCCAGACTAGTTGACAAGAATGTGATTGGCACCAAGTGGGTATTCAGAAACAAGCTATATGAGAATGGCGAGAATACTAGAAACAAAGCTAGAGTAGTGTAAGGGTTATGCTCAAGAGGAAGGATTAGACTATGGGGAAACATTTGCTCCTGTTGCTAGAATGGAAGGAGTAAGAACTTTACTCTCATATGCTGCATATAAAATTTTTAAAGTCTATCAGATGGATGTAAAGTTTTCTTTTCTGAATGGTATATTGGAAGAGGAAGTCTATATTGAGCAACTAGAGGGATTTGTTGATGAGAACAACAGGGATATGGTTTGTAAACTACATAAAGCACTCTATGGTCTAAAACAAGCACCAAGAGCATGGTATGAGAGACTTCACAAGTATCTAGTGCAAATAGGATTTGAAAAAACTGATGATAATAGCAACATGTACATCAAATTAGAAGAAGGTAAGGATATTATTATATATAAAATCTTTTTGGATGACATATTGTTTGGAGGAAAGGAAGTGCTTTGCAAAATTTTTGCTGACAAAATGAAACATGAGTTTGAAATGTCTATGTTTGGAGAGATCAAATTTTTTGTTGGATTGCAAGTACATCAACTAAAATATGGTATATTTATGACACATTCAAAGTACATCAAAGAGATACTTAAAATGTTTGTATTGGAAGACTCCAAACTAGTCAGCACACCAATGGCGATAGGACATAAGTTATTCAAAAATGATGTATCAGCTAAAGTTAATCAAAAAATGTACAGATCCATGATTGAAAAACTATAGTATGTTTTACATAGTAGACTAGACATAGCATTAATAGTTGGAATAGTGGCTAGATTCTCTGCTAATCCTAAATAAAATCATCTCATAACAATAAAAAGAATAATGAGGTATCTCAAAAAAATTGATGATTTTGGCCTATATTATAAAAAGAGTGAAAATTTTGAGCTTAATGCATACAAAAATGCAAATTGGGGAGGCAACATTGATAACAAGAAAAGCACAAGTGGAGGAGCATTATTTTTAGGTAAAAGACTAGTTACTTGGACTAGCAAGAAACAAACATGCACATCCCAGTCCATTATAGAATCATAATATGTGGCAACAACAGTCAATTGCACAAACATTGTGTGGCTCACACATCTACTAAAAGGAATGAAAGAAGAGGTAACCAAACCTGTGATATTGTATTGTGATAATACAAGTGCTATAAACATATCCAAGAATCCAGTAATGTATGCAAAAACCAAACATATTGCAATCAAGTATCACTATGTCAAAGAATTGGTAGAAGACAAACAAGTGAAGATGGAGCACATTCACACAAAGGAACAAATTGTAGATATTTTCACCAAACCATTGCCCAAGGATGTTTATGAATATCTTAGAGGAAAGTTGGGGGTAATGCCCCTAACTCAAGTAGTTTAAAGTAACCAAGAAGCTGCCTTGCATCAACAAGAACTAATAACTAAAATATCAAAAGAATGATGCAGAGGATGACAACAGGAGCAAAAACTAACTCCAAATCAATCACACGCATGGTGAAAAAGGGAGAAAACATGAGATGCAAAGCTTATATTTTGCATGTTAAATATGCTACATCTTTGGCATTTATGTCAAAGAGGGAGATATATGCAGAAAACTGATCAATACAAAAGCAAGAGGGAGATATATATATGAAAGAGAGAGATTTATGAGAAACTAAAAGGTAAAGATATGAAGATATATGAGATCAATAGTAAGGATGCAACAGTCAAGAAGGAAGCAGAAAACATATATAATTTTGGTGGTAGCTAAGTTGATCAATTGATCAGTTTGGTTTGCCATCAATGCCAAAGAGGGAGATTGTTAGAAATGATTGGAAAGATCATGAATGAAAAGTAATAGAACTAGTAAAGAATGTTTTCATTCATTGTTTTTTCATTGATGTCAAACTTGCTAGTTGTAGGAATGACAATTGCTTTAGTGATCCAAATACTATCAATTGGTTAATTGACAAGGAAGAGGCAATCAATAAGATGTAACTAGAGCACCTAGAGAAAGGTTGAAGTTATGATATTATAATGAAGTATAAGGATCAGCTAAGCCATTGATAAAATACTGTATTGATGTCATACTCTAAGACACAGAGAATGTGCATACTAAAACACATCAAAGATGTAAGGTTTAGCTAAGTCATTTGTAAAGCCTAACTAAGTTCATTAGAGAGAGCCAAGCAAGTTAGTTAGTGTCAAACAGATTCTCAGTTGAAGCCGAGAAAAGTTTAACTTTAGTAAGTGCTGAGTGATCTTTAGGTGCTGAGCAGTCTTCAAGTGTCGAGCAGCCTTCAAGTGCCGAGTGAAGACCAGGTGCTGAGCATGATACAAGTGCTGAGTAATACAGAAGAAGTTGAGCATCAGTAAATCAATGATGTTGAGTTGTTGCATTATTTTGAATATCAAAGATTCACCAAATTTGAGCTGACATGATAGTTATCTAGAATTTTGTGAATCAGATAGAAGATAAGAATGATGAGCTAGTGGCATAGAACACTATGTAAAACATTTTTTTGGCAAATACAACTAGATTCTAGATGAAGTTTCTAGATAAGAGCAAGATATGGGATAGATACATTGTATATTACCTAATCTATTGAAACCCTAAAGTTGGAGAGGGAGAATCGAGCAAAAAAGATGTTCCAAATTTCTATTTAAGGAGTCATAAGGTCACGAAGCAAAGTAAGGAGGTCAAGCATGAAAGCATGATGTGTTGAAGAAGGTGCTAAGGAGAAAGAGAGCACATATACTCTATTTGGATAGATGACCATAGATATGATTGCATTGGTATGATGAGCAAGAAGACTCAAGGAGACGAAGCTTGAGATGACAAGCTATCAGAGCTGCAGTGATTAAAGCCAAGCAAAGGATTGAACTGAAGTGTGATCTGTAATCTGCAAGATATGTTGTAAGTTGTATCAGATCAAAAGCCATTATTGTTACTCTCTCTAGAAATTGTAATAGTTAGTATAAATTCTATGGATTTAGGTTGGTTTAATAGCCATGTTGTAAATCCTTTAATAGGGTGACATTCCAAGTGAATGTTCAAAAGTCCTTTGACCAGGCCCATTGCTAATAGTATGGTGAAATCCTCTAACAAGGTCACATTTAATAGTGTGTTGTAAGCCTTTAACAGGGCAGGCCTTTAATAGGGCATCACTTCAGAAGAGAGAATTGAGTAGCATGTTATTGATGTTTTTTTCTCAAATTGGGTTTCCACGTAAATCATTGTGTCATGATCTTGCATGTTTTATTCTTGCATATTGATTTGCTGTAACTTGCTAAGATAGTTGATTTAAGCTTGGGTGGATGAATAGTTTAATGGGCTCACTATAATTGGTGAAAAAGTATTATTAGGGCTTTTAGACCTTGGATAACTGATTCACACACCCTGCCCCCCCCCCGACCTCTCTCAATTATTCTAAAGTATTCTAACACTTATTGTTATAATAATTCCCCCAAGGATGTAGTTTTAGTTGAAATATATAAGTGAGAGGTTTTCCTAGAATATAAGACGTTAAGATTGGATGATTAGTAAAGTACTCTTTGATTTGATTTAGGCTATTTTGAGACTCCTAATTCTTTATTCACTTAGCTACTTGTACATATTCTTATTGAAAGGTTTTTCTCTACTAGCAAGTTAAAATATGAACCTCTTAATAGATTGAAGATCTCCTTGAGGACTTCTCATTTGAAAAATTCTATGAGGTGGCATATCCATGATGGCTTGAACCTTTTCAACAATTCTTTTAGCTAAAATGATGTAACCAAGTAGTTTTTCTAAGGTGATCCCAAAAGAACAATATTTATTTGGATTTAGTTTGAGATTAAACTATTCCATCTAATCTAGGATCAAACCTAGATCTTCAAGATGTGAATTTTTTTTCTTGTAATTATCCAAGGCATTATCAACATAATATTCCATTTATTTCTGCATCATGTCATAAAATATAGTGGTCATAGCTTGTTGGTATGTAGCTCTAGCATTTTTTAGTCCAAATGCTATGATGTTCCAACAAAAGGTTCCCCATGCAAATGTAAATGAAATACTTCTTGATCTTCATGGGATACTTTGATTTTATTATAACATAAGAATTTATGCATTAGAGAGTACATTTCATAGCCTATAGTAATGTCCACTATCATATCAATGATAGGGAGTGGAAAATCATCCTTAGGGAAACCTTTTTTTAGATCTTGGAAGTCAGTACAAATGTAATGGATTTGTCATTTATTGAAATAGGCACAATATTGGAGATCCATTCAACATAATCAATAGCTTTAATAAAACTTTCATTAAGGAGGTATTTGAGTTCAGCTTTGAACAATAGAGCTACATGGAAATACATTTTTTTCAATTTCTATTCGATCGGTTTAACACTAGGTGCTATAGATAGATGATGCATAATGAGATTAGTGTCAAGATTTGACATATTTGAATAAGTCCAAGAAAATTTAATATTATTTTGTACAAAGAACTTTGTGAATTTCTTATTTATCTCTTCTAATAAGGATTGGGATAACTAAATGAAATGATTGGTCTCTTCTGTCCCAATATTAACTAGTTGAGTAGGCACTATTAAGACTAATGAACTTTCTTGAAATTATATTGGTTAATTACCAAGTATCTTATCCTCAAGCACCTCAAGGAATTTTTCACCCTTGGATGTATCTTTTCATTTTACTATTTTAGGCTCTAACACTACCACAAAGTGGTTTTCTCCTTTAGAATTCTTATTTCTTTCATTTTCATTTTTATTTTTTGAGTAAGATACTTGATATCTAATTCAATCATGCTTGTATCATATTTTTTGGTGGAAGTCTCAACAAAATTTAGGTAGTAGGTGATTTCATAGTTGTTTTGAAAGGTTGAAAGCTTAGGTTGTTGATTTTGATGTGACCAATCGATGAGGTCAGGGTGGATGAGAAAAATTGATGAAGAAGGTTCCATAGTTTTAATGCAATGGGAATCATGTATCATAATAAGAAACTTGAAGCCTATAAGATCTTCTTTAAAGATACCTAAATCAATCAATCAATCTCATATCTTTTTCATTGTGGTTGATAAAACAAATGTGTAGATTCAAATTTTCAAGCCCTATTGGTGACTCATCTTCTATGCTAGGTTAGTTAGAGAATATATTAATGACATCAACTCCCAACTATGTGGACTCAACTAAAAATGTATCTCACTCATATCCATGTGAATAAATACTATAGTTCCTTTATAACAACCATGGAATATTCTTGCAAATTAATTTTTTATTAGGATCCACAACTTTAAACTATCATTTTTTTGAGATGTAGAAGCTTCAACAATATGATCAATTGGTGGTATAGTTTCATTCCAAAGGATAGAAGTAGAAGGAACATAGAATTCATCTTCTTGAGTAAAAATATTGATGGATATCATTTATTCTTTAGATTCATCCAATCTATTAGGTTCTTGATCAAAGAGATTTTTCTTATTAGCATTATAGAATCATAATCTAGTCATGTCTCTAAACTTGCATCCATGAGTGCAACTTATTAGTTTAGAAAGAGCATGCTTTCCATCACTCAAAGGACCAAGGCCTAGATAACCCATCTTAGTGAGATACTCATTACCTTTACCATACTTCTTAGCAGATTTTAGAAGTAAGTATGACATCTTTAGGAGTTTCTTCTCAATATATCCACTCTCTAACAACTATATCTTCACTCTCACATTCTAAAGGTATTAAGGACAAAATGAAGGTACCATATATAGTCATAGAAGAAGAAGAAGGATTCTTATCATATGAGGGTCTACCATAGGAGCATGGAGATATAAGGAGTGTTGCAATATAATATGACTCTTATTCTCCCATCCCAATACTTGGTAGTTTCATTTTTCTCACATTCAACAAGTGTATGTTTAGTCTCCTTAATGACTCTATTATGTGGTAGCAAAGATTTAGCAATGAGAGTATTGATTGACATTGTGTTATCCCCAAGAATAGAGACATTAGTACTATTATAAGGGAACTTGGTGCATTGATCATAAGTTGAGAGTACTATTTGTTAGTATTAAGGAGATATAAATAATGATTACATGCAAATATAACCAAAATTAGAAAATAATAAACCACATAGAAGAGAACATAAGACGCAAACATTTAATGTGGTTAACCCAATCCTTGGGCTATGTCCACCAAACAACAAGTCCAATATTCTTATTATCTAGTGATTACAACCTTATTACAATCTATAATCACTTACAACTCAATACCACTGCAAGAAGCTACAATCTCATTATACATTATGAAATCCCTAACCCTAAACTATTTTATACAAGATTTTTTTCACTTACAAAATTAGGCCTAGAATAAGTCATCCAATAGAAAAAATAGCACTTGATGCCTTTTATAATAATAAATTCAGTTGATCATGTCTTAGAGGTGTCATCCCAAACCCGTGTAATAAAATTTGGAGGGAACCACACTAAAAAAAGTTTGGAAAAATTAACCTCCACATTTGATTAGGCTCCACATCACAACACTATTTGTATATCATGGATTCAAAGTCTTCCTAGCAAGATATTATATACGATAGGTATTTTTAAAACTTGAAAGATGACATTGTTTTCAATTGGTCCCATGTGAATAAGAAAAGAAACAAGACCTTTGGAAGGTCTTTCTTCCTCATCATAAGCTTTTATTGTAATTTCCTCCTAGGATTAGTAGGAAAGTTTGACATGCCAAATTGTTTAACTATATTTTATGCATATATATTCAACTCTTCACCTCCATCTATCAACACATGTTTGAATTAGGTTCTATATATTTTGACTCCAATATGAAAGGCTAAATTATGTGGATGGATTAGTGACTTATCATCTTCTTCAAAAAAGGTAAGGTAATGAGGGGTAGCCATATGGTTAACCATCATCTGGAATTGATCAACATCAATTTCCTTAGGAATACTTTTTATGAGAAAATTGTTGTCTAGGATCTCCTTATACATAGGAGAAAGTTCCAACAACTCAAATATGGAAATATGAGCATGTTTTCATTGCAATTGGTCCACTAAGTTTTAGCTTGACTTGGTAGAGGTGGAGTTTTTTTTAGGATGAAGTGTTTGATTACTCAGATGTTGGATTCTTAGATGTTATTTTGTTGGAGGAGATATGACCCTTAGGTATAACCTTAGGTTGACTCAAGGCACAACATTTAGGATTTCATTTCATGATGGTGAATCAACCCAGTTAAGAATGATCATGTGTAATGTACATGATATAATTGCATATTCATGAGACTTTAATGTAGAGTGTAGATAAAATGAAAATGAACTAGACTAAACCCAAGAAATCATTGTCAAAATGTAAACTCTACGAGCATCTCATGTTTCCCTAACTACAACTGCTAAGAGAGCTCTTAGACTAGCATCTCAATGACAGTTCTAGAATGGGAGTATGCTTAAAATGGAAATTGACAAGAATGCATGCAGGATCTATGACTATAATGCAGATTATATGTGATTAAAAACTCTTCAAATGCTCTCAAAATGGGCATGCAATGAGCTAAACATGTGCTAAAATGATACTAAATAACATGAAAACAAATCTATAATGCTACCAAAATGATATGAACTTGCTATAATGATAATGCTACAAAGATGATAACTCAAATTGTGTCTATAGTGCAGATGCCTAAAACTTGGGTCCCTTAGCTATTGGATTTCCCTCCTATTTATAGGGTTTTGGAATGGGTTGGGGTAAGAATCAAGATTTTTACCTTTGACTAGTGGGTAGAGGTGAAATTGAAAATATCTCAGAAGAGACTGGGAGGAAGAGTCCAACAAACTTGGTTTTGAGGATAAATGAGGATTTTTTGAATTCTTTTAAATAAAAAAGGGAGATTTTCACTTTTGTGATGATAAATGACTTTATTGATTTAATAAATGTCCTATTTATTTTCAACGCTTTGTATTTTTCTTCCTCCCTTTTTGAATTTCATTTTATGATTTTGAATTATTTTTCCCCTCTTTTTAAAGTTGATTTAGGTATTGTTGATTTGATAGATGATTAATGACTTGATGTGATCCTTGATTTAAAAGTTTGCTATGTTCCTCTGATTTCCTCCTTAATTTGTGTTGATTGATCAAAATTGTGTAGTTTAGGTCTTTGCCAATTTTTGGATGTCTACATGTATTTTTTCTATTTTTCATTTCAAGGTTACGTGAGTATGGCCATGTCGAAGAAGAACCCACACCTCATAAGATAATCTTAGGTGGTTCATCATTGTCCAAGTCATAGTTGTATTTATCACTTTTAGGTCCAACCATATTTATGTTCTCATCAATATGTTCAAGCATGTGTATGACATTATCATTATCCATGTAGGTGTAATACCCCAAAATGGGCTCATTGCCATGATACCAATTCTAGTCTATCTAAATCAATTCTAAAGTCCTATTTCACTAGGCAAATTCTTATTCTAATTTTTGGTACTTGACTTAATCGTCAAATGCTTAAAACCCTAATTTGCATTAATCAAACTCTTTATTTAATTCCTATAGTATTGACTCATATTAGTCACATTAAACCTATTGATTAAGATTTAATTTAATTATTAAGTATTTATACTTTAATTAAATTAAAACATCACTTAAGGCTAATGTACTATGAAATTAAATTTATTTAATTAAATGAAATTATTTAATTAAATAGAAAAGCTATTTCTAATTAATTAAGCAAAGTTATTTAATTAAATAGGAAGCCAATCCCAATTAATTAAATGAAGTTATTTAATTAAATAAGAAAAGTGTCTCTAATTAATTAAATTATATTATTTAATTAAATAGAAAAGGTATTTATGAGAGCATATATTATTTTATTAAATTAAATATTCTTTCTAATTCTTCTCTTTAGTTCAAAAATGGAAATTCCCAGTTCACTACTGATCAAATTAGAAGTGACCCAGATCACTTGCTTTTACACTAAAGTCTATCTGAGCTGATTGACTCTTACATTCAGATTTGAGTTAGTTAGCTCTGTTTAATTTGGGAATCTTCCACCTTAACTGAACCTCCTCTTCAATCCTAACTATTGATTGAAATCGATCTCAACCGTTGATGGATTCTAGGAAAGTCTATTTAAGAGACCCTCATTTCTTCATTTTAAGAGGATGAATTGAATTTCTATCGAAGTGCTATTAAAATTCATACTCACATTTGCTCACATTTTGCATACACTTGCATCCTTAGTTTAATTTCATTCAGCTTAACTATGCATATGTTAATCTAGTTTGCTTTATTTTGTTCTTAGATTACATTGCATATCTCATTTAGAATACTTTGCACATTCATCTAGATTAGCTGCATTTCTTTAAATCCTTCATTCTTAGAGGTTCTGGTTGCTTGCACCTTGATTTTGAGGATATTAACAAGTAAAATCCCTTTAGAAAGAAGGCAACAAGTCACTTTGTAGGGAAAATCTTGGGTGAACAATCTCATGTTCGTTCCAGGATGAATCCACATACAATGACTGTGTTGAAGTGTGTGTGTGTGTTAACAGAGGTCACATATTCACGCATACATTTTTGGCGCCCATCGTGGGGTCGAGAAAATCAATTTCTCTAGCCTTACTCTACATTTTTAAAATCATTTTCATGCTCTCTGTCCATACGATTCCATACAGGTTCTGAATCTTCACGCGAGACTATTCATTTTCATGCAAGGATTTTGAATCTTCGTATGAAGATTCTTTACATGTCACGCGAGAAAGTTCCCAAGTGCATGAAACTTCATGTGGCACCTATTTTCTTCGCACGGGCTTGAAAATAATTTTACACAGCTCTGTCAGAGATCTCGTGCGAGATCTTGTAACAGTAGCTTTACTTTTTGAGCATTTTTTGATCTTCAGATTATCTAATTTTCCTAACGTGCTTGTCTTAACCTATTCTATGGTTTTTGCTATAGCTTAACTATTGTTTGTAGGACATTTCCCAAAGATTCTTTCTAAAACCCACTTAAACATGGATTAATAGTTTGCTTACAGGATGATTGTCAAAGATACGATTGTCAAAGATCAAATTTAAAACCCACAAAACAATGTGTGTCTTCTTTTCTTGCTTTCAAAATTAGATTAAATAGGGCTTGTGAACTTCTTAGGGTGCAAGATGGAAGAATAGGGGAATATGCTCTTCACTTCTTGGAGGTCATGACCAAGAGTGAATCAGAAACCTAGATGCTTTCGAAAGATGACATTTTGAGGGAAGCAAGCAGCTTGGTGGTTTTCTAATGCTTATTCTCTTCTATGATAAGATGATGATTTCCTTTAAGGGAATCAGAATCTTTAAGGAAGAATGAATTTGGATTGATTAAGCCAAGTGGGTAATTAATTTGTCTTGCATGTTTGGGTGAGGAAATAAGGTAAAGTAGTATGCTCTTTTCCCTCGAGGAAAATTAGAAACTCTGACCCTTAAATCTAGACCACCAGTCTATGTCAATCCTTTAGAGGGCCTGCCAAAGTGATCCAACCTTTAGGAATGACCCAAGTGAGCACACTCCTTTCACCGAAGATTCCAACTCACTATAATCAAGATGCTTTGTAGAGCGAAAGACTCCAAAGATGGATTAATTTCTTTCCCTTAATTCTTTATATTGCATATCAAGGGGAAGCTCTGTCTGTGCACTGGTTGGCATCGGCCCTTGGCTTGCTAAGCAATTAGTGTGCATTTTCAAATGTTGGTGTGGGCTGCTGGCCTTAACTTCACTTGCGGAGCCACCAAGGATTAATTCGAATGGAAGCTAAGTAAAAACCTCTTAGTTAGAAGCCACCCAGTTCACCTCCGAAAGGAGACATAATCTTTGTGAAAGGAAGGGGAAGAATCTCTCCTATAGAACTCACCATAGGCATGCTACTAGAAGTTTGAAGGTGGTATATGTGCTCGTCTCCTACCATAAGGGCACTCGTTCAACATATACTATTGAGTCCTTTGAATATACCAAAACCATAGGCGCCCTCTGGGCGGTGACATGATTTTGTGAGGTACAAGCATGCACATAATATGTGGGACAAAGCTTTTGTCTTCTCTACCAATTTTTATTTCTAGGGATAAAGCATGTTTTTTATCAAATCATCAACAAAGTTCAAACCATTTTACAACAAGCAAAAGTCAAGACTCCCCTATCTTGTTAAGTTGCTTTGTCTTTGGCAGGACTATTTTCAACTACTGCTTGCTTCCCACTGTCTTCTTTGAACACATTGCCTGAATTCCAAACTCAAAACATTGTCTAAATGTCTTGCTAAGTTAACCTCACTATTTGTTCAATTGAATTTGTCTAGTAAATCTATCTATTCTGTCTGAACAGTTTGAAAATCTTGTTGAAGTTAGTCGCTATTGTAAAACTAGTTTTCCTTCTAGTGCAAGATCTTTTTAAGTCTCATGCAAAATCATATGGTTCTGTCACTATTTCATGTGACTCTATCCAAGTTCTCGCGTGATCTATCAAACTTTCTTGTGCAAAATTAAATTACTGTCACTGACTTTTGCGCAGCCCAGAGTATAATCTCACGCAGTCCAGAATACTTCCTTGTGTGGCTTGTAAAGGTTTCTCGCATGAGACTTTGTGTTAGCATTACCACTTTTGGTTTGTTTTAGCTATCTGCGGCCTACACGCTATCTTTTTCTACATCCATTTATCACTCTCTGTCTGCGAACAGTCCTGAAATAGTGCCACTTTGCTTAGCTAAATACTTGTGTCTCGTACTTTGACTGGTCTCATTTTTTGAGTTATATTTTGTCTTCATCTCTTAAATGCTTGTCATACTCTGTGTTATGATAGTCATAACCTTTGGCTTTTATAGCCTTTAAATCAAACTACTCGTGCCTTAGCATACGACATTCTTGTCCTACCCTATTGAGACTCAGTCTTAGTGCAGTACTTGTCTAGGTTTTTTTCTCTTTGACCTCATCTATGACTATAGTGACAAGGAGTGGAAATGTGTTTTATCCCCATAACCTTAGATGTGGTCGTGCTAGGGGTCATAATCATGGTAGAGGTTTCTTACCTTTCATTACACAATCTGTATCTAGTTCGGCTAGTGAGGCATCTTCACGTTCTCCCTCACCTACTAGGTCACCTCGAATTTGGCAAACATTTTCCATAAACTTGCAATAAATTAGGAATCCTTTGTATCAAGAGGACATTGAGATAGGTAGAGGTCATGCATCACCAAACACAATGTCTGATTCTTTTTTCAGAGGACCTTTTGAAACACAACACACTGAAACTGAACACATTCCTACAAATCATGAACCTGAACATGGTAGTCATAGTAGACATCAAGAACCACATAGGAATGACAAAGAGAAAGAGAAAGACTATGGCACTAATGAGAAATAGGAAGAGGTGGAAATACTCCCTGAACACATAGAAAAATGTCAAAGAGACAAAAACTTTCAAAAAGTCATGGGAATCCTATTCAATGAAGAAAAAGAAAAGTACTTTCTCAAACTTTCCCAAGACGGAGCTAAGCTACCCTCTCATTTCAATGTGGAAACCATTGTCATGCCTGAAGAAGAAACTGAGACTTCTAAACTCCAAAAACAATTGAAAATTATGCAAGATCAACTAGCTCAGATGATGCATTAGAAGGAGAAACTCATGAAGACATACACATTGGATGCTCTTTGTCCATTTCCATTTGACAAAAGCATAAACATGTCACCTTTCCCATGAGGTGTAGAGCTACCCAAGTATGACAAGTACTTCAGTACTATAGATCCCCAAGATCACTTGTGGGAATTTGGTGCTTTGTCTATGGAGTTTATACACAACCAAACATACTTCATGCATTTATTCCCTAGAAGCCTAGGTGGTCAATCTTTGGAGTGGTTCTCACATTTACCTCCTGGTATCAAGACATTTGATGAAATTGCCAATCTATTTGTTCAGTAGTATTCTCATAACATAGAACATCCTATCAATATTTGAGATCTATGCAACCTTAAAAAGAAAGTAAAATTTTTTCTCACATTCCTCCAATGGTGGAGACAATTGTACACTAGGTATTCCCGCAAAATTCAAGAAATGGAGAAGCTTAACATTTTCATTGATAACCTTCTACCTAATTTCAGATATAAAATCCAACTTCAAGGTCCATGTACCTTTGAAGACATGATCACACAGGCTATCCGTATTGAAGAATTTATGGTCAAAAAAGGTGAACTTACTCTTTAGAGGGACATAAAACAAGGTTCCACTTCCAACAAGGATAAAACCAAACATGTCAACAAGAATCAAGGAATTGTACATGACGGAGTCATTGACAATGTCACACCCAAACTTGTTAAAGCAACATTTAATCTCACAGATGGCCTCAAAGTGGCCAAAAATGCTGAGAAACCTCCTCCTAACAACAAAACATCTAGAAACAAACCAAGAAATTCTTGGGCCACACACCCTAAGCGAGAATATACACCCTTGGGTGAACCTCTAGATGTGGTTTACAAAACATTGCTACAACATAAGCTTATTTCACCAATGGATAACCCTCATCCCTATGATCCACAACCACATCCACCATGGTGGAATGAGACCTCATTCTGTGAGTATCACCAAAATAAGGGACACAAAACTAGCAATTGTATAAACTTGTGCCATAAAGTCCAAGACATGATTGATGTTGGTGATCTTGTGGTAGATGGACATAACAAAAACTCAGACCACAAGGCATTCAAAGAGCCTTTCCCAGCTTATGAAAAAGGAGAGACTTCGAAACCACAACCCTACAACAAGGTCAACTATACATATTCCAATGATGACAATGTCATTCACATGGTTGAACTTGTGGATTCTGAATACTGTGACGTTAGTACCATTAAGGGCAAGCAAGATAACGAAAAACCCAAGACACCATTTGTCTTGAGGAGCCCTACTTCCAATGAAATGGATAATACGCCTTCACAACATTGTGCTAATGTTGTCACTCGCTCTCATGCCAAGTACGTGCTCAAAGGCCCTGCACCTCCTACTTCAAATCTTGAACAACACAAAGACAAAGCCCTTGTTAGTCCATCTTGCAAAGGTGCAAAACCCACAACAAACTTGATAGCAACCAATTATAGTGTTCTCGATCAATTGAAATGAACTAATGCTTAGATTTCCATCTTTGAGCTACTTAAAATATTACCTGCTCATAGGAAAATTCTAGATAAAGCCCTCACTAAGGCAAATGTTCCTCAAGATCTTGATCTTGAGTGGTTTCAATCCATGGTAGGTCACCTGACCTTTCCTTATCTTATGATCTTCTCTGAGGAGGATGATAACTCACCGAGTCACCCACACAATCAACCTCTACACATCGAGGTTATGATCCATCAGACATGTGTTTGTTGGGTACTCATTGATAATAGCGTTGGCCTAAATATTGTCTCTGCTGCTCTGCTTAGACAATTGAATTATTCTGAGGACTCTATTGATCCTCAACAAAAGATCACTATCAAAGCATATGACAAAGTGGAATGAAAGTCTCTAGGTCTTGTGGTTTTACCCATTCATGTCGGTCCTGTAGTAAGGGATATCACCTGTCAGGTGCTTGATATTCCCTTGGTTTACAACATTCTGTTAGGATGACCATGGATATATGAGATGCATGTTGTACCATCCACATACCATCAATTCATCAAGTTCCCATTTCATGGCTCTAAAATTACTATTCTAGCCACTACTAGCTATACCTACAACATGCTCTAAGTTGCTAAGACTTTCATCCTTGCTAACTATGAGTCCACTAATTATCATGACAATAAACTAAAACAAATTGAGTAGTCATTCAAACTGAAAGAAACTGGCATGAGAGAATACCACATCGAACCAGTGCTATCATTAACATCTCTCCGAAAGTCTCCTCGACAATATGGGAGACCCTCGAAGGAAAAGAAGTTGTTCGTGCTAACACCCTAGACCAAGTATGATAATACTTTTGTCAAGGCTACAATTCCCGTAGAAGATGAAAGTGAAAATAGAGCCATTGTTGCATGGCTTTATAGAGAAGAGGCTCCAGTGGACCTAATAGAGCAAGCTCGAGAAATCACTCCTGAGAAATATGGGCCTAGTCTTAGGCTTATGAAGCATTTTGATTACAAGGGAACTGGCCCTATTGGGTGCAATAACAATAGCCTAATTGATCCTATCAAAGCAAGAGCTCGAAGCAACCATGATACAACTAGCCTAGGGTTTAAGAAGGTTCCTTTTCATTTGGGATCAAATAAATTCATACCAACACCTAAGAGTTCATCTGAAAATGAGTCACAAGTTGAGTTAGATACTCAAGAGGAAGAATCTGATGATGAGGATTCCTATCCTCATCCTATTCCTTATGATCTCGCTAAATTATGCACTGAGCTAGATGAATTTGTGCCATGTGTTAACACTATGGATGATACTAGTGAATCTTCTGAGGACAATACTAAGAAATTCAAATACCATTCAGAAAAGGTAGAATCTACTCAGTCAACCATATTGAGTATTTGTGTAAGAACCTAGAGGATGAAGGTGAGAATATCCCTATCACTATTGGGGAGTTCTATAGTCTCTCGCCATGTAGCACTGATTCTAAGGAATACAAGTTTGACTCTCTCTTAGAAGTTACTACTGATAAAGACATTGACCAAGTGCATGTCTATGAAAATCAAATCAAAGTGGGTGAAACGTCTAGGGTTAGGTCACGTGGGTCAGATTCAACTAGTGTTCTAGAGTTGTCAATTACTGATGTTCATACTCTAAGGCATTTGAACACACCTATGGATGAGGTCGCCGTAGGTCTTGAATTGCTGGTCCAAGCACTTAATGACTATACTATGAATGCAATTGAACCAGCCACTACTCTCTCACTCACACATCCCGAGCTTATAGACTGGAACCCTAATGCATCTAGTGAAGTCTCCACATTCCAGAATTACTATGCTCTCGCCTATTACCTAAATGCTATTAAACCTATAACGTCTACCACCTATGAGCAAAGTGTTAACATGACTGAGCCTAACATCAAATATCTCAGTCATACAATTAAAAAGAAAAAATGAAAAAGGTCTAATGGTGAAAACCACATTGTGGCAATATCGAAACCCAAAAAAGTAAAAGCAAAAGATGTATCCAAGGGTGAAAACCTCTTTGAGGCACCTATGAATGAGATATTTGATGTACTTCCCAGTCACTTTTAGGAGAGATCATTAGTGTTGATAGAGCTGATGCAACCAATTAACTTGGGCATAGAAGAACATCCCCATATGATACATCTGGCACAGTCACTATCACCTAAATAGAAGGAACAATTCATTGCCTTTTTCAAAGAAAAGAAAATAAATTTTTCTTGGACATAATTCGACATGCCAGGATTGTATTGTGATCTTATCATGCATCACTTGTCCATAGCACTAGGCATCAAACCAGTTAAATAGAAGCTTCAAAAAATGCATCCTCATGTTGCATTGCTTGTCAAAGCAGAATTGGAGAAACTTCTAAAAGTTGGTTTCATTTGTGCAATTGATTATACTGAATGGATATCCAATATTATTCTAGTTACCAAGCATGATAAATCTATCAAATTTTTTACAGACTTCCATGATCTTAACTTGGCATGTCCTAAAGATGACTTTCCACTCCCTAATATTGATATGATCATGGACATGACAACTGGCTATGAGATGTACTCACTTATGGATGGTTTTTTTGGATACAATTAGATAAAAATTGCACTAGAAGACCAAGAGAAAATGACTTTCACATGTGCATGGGGAACCTTTTTTTGGAATGTGATGCCATTTGGTTTGAAGAATGCTGGTTCTACATATCAATGGCCTATCACTATGATTTTCCATGACATGATACCTAGAACCATGGAGGACTATGTTGATGATACCTTGGTCAAAAGTGCTAAATGCAATACTCATCTGCAAGATTTTGGGCCCATCCTAGATCGTATGGAAAAATTTAGTCTTCAACTCAATCCTAAGAAATGCACATTTGGTGTCACATCAAGAAACTTGTTGGGATACATTGTTTCTGCAAAAGGAATTGAGGTAGATCTAAAGAAAGTACAAGCAATAATGGACATGCCACCACCTCAAAACATTAGTTAGATGAGAGGACTACTAGGAAGGCTTCAATCTATTCGTAGGTTTATTTCACAATTGGCAAATAGATCACAACCCTTCATAAAGACCTTACATAAGGGTGTGAAATTCAATTGGAGCCAAGATTGTGAGCAAAGCTTAACATAGATCAAATAATATCTTGTCAATCCACCAATCCTGATGCCTCCCATCCATGGGAAGCCTTTTCTTTTATACATCTCAGCAACTAAAACATCTCTAGGAATCCTTTTGGCTCGAGAAGATGATGACAACAAAGAAAGATTTATTTCTTACTTTAGCCAAACATTGGTCTCTTATGAGAAGAATTACAACAATATTGAGAAAGCTTGCTTAGTAGTTGTCTTCGCTTCTCAGAAGTTGAGACACTACATGCTTGCCCACGCTACATGACTTGTGGCTAAAATAGATCCACCAAAGTACTTTCTCAGTAAGGCAGCTCTCACAGGAAGATTGGCTAAATGGGTTATGATACTTAGTGAGTTTGACATCCAATATGTTGAATGCAAGGCTATTAAGGGATAGGCAATTGCAGATCAACTGGCCGATGCACCCATACAGAGTATTTTGCCAATGAACATTGATTTCCTAGATGAGTCAATTTTGACACCCATGCACCACACATGGGTTATGTTCTTTGATGGGTCCTTCACACAACAAGGATCTGGTGCTGGATTACTCTTCATTACACCATAGTGATACTCACTGCTCAAAGCATACAAGATTATATTTCTTTATACAAACAACATTACTGAATACAAGGATTTGATCAATGGCATGAAAATTGTAGCTGAATGGAGAGTGGATCATTTAGATATCTTTGGTGACTCTCAGCTTTTCATCAACCAAGTTAATGATGTGTACCATACAAAGGATGAGAAACTAATTCCTTACAAGTGCATGGTTGATGACTTAAAGAAGTATTTTGCACACATTACCTTTTAGCAAGTTCCACGAGTAGATAATAAAGCAACTGATGTCATGGCTACTCTGGCCTCCCTGCTACAAATGCCTAAAAATGATCTCTGACATGAGTTCTTGGTGGAAGCGTAACACTACCCAGCCTACGACACCCCTGATTCCAAGATGATCTGTTCTATTGTTGGACATGAATCATCCCACTACCATCACATTTATTCTTACCTCTACAATCAAACCATTCCTGAAGGTCTGACCCAGAATGAGAAACATTACCTAATCCGTAATGCTTCACATTATGTCATTATTGCTGATGATCTATATAGGAGAGGTCTCGACAAAAAACTCCTTAGGTGTTTAGAACCTAAAGAGTCCAAACGTGCACTAATTGACATTCATGAGGGCATTTGTGGATCTCATTCCAATGGCCTGACACTAGCTCACAAACTCCTTCATGCTAGTTACTACTGACCTAAAATCGAGCAAGAAGCTATCAAGTATGCTAGGTCCTGAAAGTAGTGTCAACTACATGGGAATCTCATCCACGCTCCAGCTAGAGAGTTGATTCCTTCTACTACAACATGGCCATTTCAACAATGGGCCTTTGACTTGGTGGGATAGATCCACCCAACCTCCTTTAATGGACATAAGTTCATTATCACGTCTACAAATTATTTCATAAAGTGGGTAGAGGCAGTACCTCTAATAGTTGTTGATGGAAAAACTATACCACTTTTTATCACAAACTACATCATCTACAGATATGGTGTGTTCTTCTCAATCATTACTAACAATGGAGGAAAATTCAAGAATAAAGACCTCAAGGAATTGTGCAAGAAATTAAAAATAACACAACATTGGTCTTCCATTTATTACCCCCAGGGCAGGCTGAGGCATCCAATAAGGTGATCCTTAAAATTCTTCATCACACAATCAACAAGTTAGGGAGAAACTGGCATCTCTAGATCAACCTAGCCTTGTGGGCGTATAGGATGAACATCAGAACCCCAATAGGAATGACTCCCTTTGCATTGGTATATGGTGCAGATGATGTGCTTCTAATAGAGGTCAAGATTCCTACCTTGAGAATCTCTATGAAGGGCCTTATCACTGATGATGACTATAGGATAGCTCAGCTTCAAGAGCTTGTGTTACTAGATGAACAACAACAAGTGGCATGTGATCATTTGCAAGCATATCAACAAAGAATGGCACAAAGCTACAATCAAAGGGTCAAGGCATGTGACTTCTAGCTGGGTGACCTCGTCTTGAGGGAGAACCCCAAGAATCAACAACAATGAATACAAAAAGGAAAGTTTGAACCAAACTGGTCTGATCGTTACATCATCACTGTAGTATATGGATCTGGTGCCTATCATTTTTCCACAACCGAAGGAGAAGTTCTTAAATATCCTGTCAACACTCTCCACTTGAAGTGGTTTTACAGTTGATCTAATATTAGTAAGCCCTTTGTACATATCTATATGTCCTGAAAAAATCATAAAAATCAGAAAAAGTCTTGAAAAAAGAAAAAAAGAAAAAAAAGAAAGTGCCATTGGTGAAAACTTGGAAACAGGCATCATGGTAGCAAAAAAAGGAAAATCTTTCCAAGAAGGTGAAAACTTGGTAAACAAGTGCCTCTTGTTCCCAATGCTCAATCTTGCAGTGCATCTTCTGGCTATTCTGTACAGTCACTTTCATGCATTCACTTTCCTATTTTTTCTACTTTCCACTCATGTATCCATGGATTGAGTCTTGTCATAGCTCGAGGACATTCCCCTTTAGTGTCACTACTTTCAAGATTCTCCTCATAGAATCTCCTTTGCGATAGTCACTAGTGGTCCTTACTGTGTCTGCCTACTATCGCCAGTGTCACTCTTTTCAAGATTCTCCTCATAGAATCTCCTTTGTGACAGTCACCGGTGGTCCTCACTATGTCTGCATACTATCGCCACTATACCCCATTTTCAAGATTCTCCTCATAGAATCTCTTTCACAACAATCACTAGTTGTTTCAGCTATGTCTACCTGCTATTGCTTGGGTTATGCCTCCAGATTCCTTTATGGAAGATCTCTCTTGCATCAGTCACCAATTGTTCTGGCTATGTCTATCTACTATTGCTTAGTCCTCTTTAGGTTCTTCATCATGAAGATTTCCTCTTTGACCTCAGTCATCAGTCATTCTAGCTACATCTACCTACTGTTGTCACCCTACTGAAGAGATTTCTTTCATCCATGTTTTGGACACTGACACTTAACCATCACACAAACATTGAACTTAAAATGACATACTTGTTTGGATATACTGAGCTCTTTCTTTGTTTGCTTTATTTTTGCTTTATCATGTCTCCTCGAGTAACTTGATGATGTCATCTTCAACTAGAGAAGTAATGACTAGGGGCATGATCTTTTCTTTGCTTTCTATTTGTGGTTTAGTTCCAATAAGTTGATCTATTCCTACAAGAGGGTTGTCCACTATAAGTGCCTCCATCTCGTATTGAATGGTCTTGTGTACCTCCACTCCTTTTATACAAATATTTCAATAACATTGGTTCTTCTCCTTGTTTTTTGAATTGAACTCTTCATGCTATAGTAAATACTGATACTCATCCTGCTAAGTGGACATATAGGTCATTGCGAGTATATCTAGCACATTTTTGTCTCAGGATATGAATGCAAGGTTTGTTGTGGATAGAATACTTAATGAATACTTAGCATAAGATGGATCTCTAGTGTGTTTGGTGTGCCTATCATGCAAGCAACATTGTAGTCATCCTAGCATTTGTGCTTTGATGCTTATGTTAACTTGCTATATTAAAAGGGACAAATGTTTTGGTCATTCTGGCTTCTTGTGCCTCGAATGCTTACATTTAATCTTGGCAAACCTATAATGTATGTTCTATTCGTATTCCCATGATTGCAATGTCAGTGGGAATTGTATAACATATGAGCTTTGTTCTATATCCAATGATGATAAATTGTCAAGGCTTGGTAACCAAACCTAGGGTTGCATTTAATATAGTCTTGCATTACATACTTCACTAACATACACACATAATTTGGTTGTGATTCTATTTCTCCCCTGTGTGATGAAGGATTGGGGGCATCTTCAAACATATTAGGTTTCTCAATGGTTGCACAAGCATTTGATTCATTGATTCATGCTCCTCAATGGAATACCTGTCATTGTCAAGCCAAAAAAAAATAAAAAATGCAACACTACATAAGATGTCAATTCATTTCCATATGCATTGTATCCATCTTATCATGATATCTAATCTACATGCTCATAAGCACATTGCATCACATCAAAATACATATGAATTCATATCAAAGTACAACATACATCTCATAATTATCATACTGACATCTCATGTACATCAAAGTAAAGCAAAATAGACAATGACATGAACACAGGAATACTTGACTCAAAATCTCATATATATGTATATCTCAAAAGAATGGGTTAGTACAAAAATGGGCACTACTTGAGTGCTATCAATCAAAATGATACAAAAATGGTGTTGGCACACCAATCAATACATAACCAGTGGTCAAAAAAACTAGGAGTCAGGCATAAAACATCTAATTATATCCTGTACCCTCACCTCCAAGAGGAGTAGGAGCAGCAGCAAGTGGTGGCAATGATGGTCGCATGTTTGATCTCACAGGAGGTCGCACGCCCCCTAACTCCCACAAGTACTATGAAAAATGAGGAACCTGCAGTGCCTCATCATGCACCACTATCAAATATGCAGCAAAGTAATAAGCCACCCGAGCTGACTAAAGATGGATCTTGTCTTGCACAATCTCCAATCTCTGCTCAATAGTCTCGGTGTGCTCTCTCCATCGATCTATCTCTCATTGTCTCTCTACCAGCTGTGAGTCACGGACAACTACTTGTCTCTGTAAATCCCCCGATTATCAAGAGGCCTGAAAAATCTGCTCTTGGTAACACTGTATGATGTCCTACACCCTAGCCATAGGCTGATCTGGCATATCCTCATCAAGCATCTCAGGTGCCTGTCACTGTGGTGGGGCCTGCTATTGTGGTGGTGCTTGCTGTTGTGGTGGCACCTATTGCTATGGAGCCTCCTACTATGAGGCCTCCTTCTTTGTCCTCTACCACCATTGTCGACCATGTCCTATCCCACTACCCCTGGCACCTGGGTCTAATCCCATTTGCCATGGAGGAATCTGCAATTGTTGTACCTGGTGCCAGACATGTGGTTGCACCTGTGGCTATGGCTGTGCCTACTACTGCTACAACACCTGTCTCTCTGCCTAACTTTCCATCCCTAGTGGATCAGTAAATCTCGAGAATGGATGGCTAATCAAATAAGCTTGATATGTAGGTGTCATCCTTGCATCTACTACCTCTGGCAGGTAGTCCCACTGAACCGTAGCTAGGCTGCATACATCTATCATGGATCAGCCTAGATCCATATGTGGAGGCTACCCCTACCCTACATCTCTCACTAGTCTAGCATATGCATAGTACTCCTTAGAGATATCCTATGGTTGGCCATACTGCCGTCACACCTATGAAATTGCAAATTTCTCTATGATTTACATAGTCCTCCCCAACAATGGCCGCGAGTTGAACATCGAGGGTAGCTCTCTAGCAGCATCATCCGAGTCCTTAGTCTCTTGCCATAGTCACCATACGATGGAGACTAGGTCATCAAGATGCATCCTCCAATGCTTTGTCTTACCTAGGAATACGTGGCTAATGTGCCCTTGATATCGACAGATATAAGGCTCCATCGACTCTCTGGCATCCTCAAAAATTGGCCTGCATACAGGAAGGTCCTCCCAAGCCCAAATTTGAAGCATGTATACTCCAATGGCTATAGTCTTCTTCCCATGGAAGACTATCTCATGCATCTCATGGTACAGGTGGGCCAACATGCATTGACCCCACCCAAAAATCTCTAGTGCCTCTACCATCCGCCATAGCATAACCCCCCACCCACACTTCAAACTATGATGTCCTCTGTCAGGACACAAGAAATAGCTCAAGAATATAGCTAGCATAGATGCTAGCCTATGTGTCGGCCTATATGTATGCATCATCCCAACTAATGGCTCTACTTCACTATAGCACTCTACCAAATATAATAGAGAGTGCCTCTATACCTACTCGAGGCACTATATCATACACCACTCTGGTTCCATGGAATGGGATCCACAGTATCCTCCAGATGTCCTCTGGGGTGATTTTCATCTCCCCCACTAGAAAATGAAAGGTGTTTGTCTCCGAATGGAAATGCTCCACCAAAGCTATGAGTAAGCCATGATTCACCATCACAGCTAGGATCCAACATAACGAGGACAAACCCAATCGAGCAATATGTGCCCGATTAGCATCATCAAGACTCCGTAACAACTCTCCATAGGGTGGATAATGTGATTTGAATGACATGTCATCAAAGACCACCTACACACACACAAACAACAATGACAAGAAAATGATTAGTACCAAAATGAAATGGCAGAACAAAGCTAATCAAAATACAAATTTTACATGCAAAATTGAACATTTTAACTTCGGCTGTCATGGGTTCTCATGCAAAGATATTCATATCTCACGCAAAGATCTCAAGATCTTGTGCCAAGTTTCCCTCTTTCACATGAATAATCTCTTCTTTGCATGAGAGACAAAGTTCTTGCATGCGAAGAATCTCGTTCTTTATGCAAGAGGTGGGTGTTTCCCGAATGAGAAACCTCACTAATGCCCGTGAAGAAATAGCGCACCTTGTTTCATCATGCGAGAAGAGAAAATCTTTGCATGAGAAAGGACAGTCTCGTATGAAGACCATTTGGACAACTCTAAAATGTGCTAAAACATGCAATAAATGACCCTGTAAAGTGTGAAAGCGAAAGTATGAAGGTGGGAAATTGATGACTCGTCAGTGGTCCATAGTCTGCTGGCTAGCTATGTCATCTAGAGCACTCAGAATAATGATATCTAATGTTCATTGCCATGTCTCTCTCAGAGCTCAAATCGCTAAAAGAAAAAAAGCACAAATGAATTGAAAATGACCCCTTAGGCCCTTATATAGTAGTTGACCTAATTTTTCAAAGTGCTTTGATTTGCACAAAAATCACCCCCTGGCTAATTTGACTGTTCTGAATCCATTTTCGGGATCAAATTCAAAATTTGACACACCTAAGTGCCTCAAAAATGCATTTTAAAATTTTGGGGACTGACGTGATTGAACGCTTGTGCAGCCCAAATCTTTCTAATACTTTGCGATTATTGGAATCTTTTCAACTCAAAATCCTTCATGTTTTCAAAATTTATTTTTGAAAAAGTCAACTATGGTTAAATTTGGTCAACTTTTTGTCAAACTTGGTCTTTAGGACCTCAAAATCATTTCAAATCAACTTTGAATTTTCTTTTGATCATTTTTGATCTCTTCTATATTCTGCTAAATCTTCAATTTCTTCTATATCTCTCAAGATATTGCTTTACATCATATTTTTGGTGTGTCGTCTTTCGATTTCACTCCCAAGGGGGTAGGATGATTACATCATTGAACTTGAATTTCAAATCAATCTGAATCTTCATTACTTGGGGCATCTTGTTCCTATCTTATGTCCTCATCACTTAGGGCATCTCACCACTAGGGGCATCTTGTTCCCCGTTTTTGGCATCTTTGTCATCTGTTTCATTTTTTCATCATTTGATTACAAGTATCGGGACAATCTAAACCCTGATTCTTGAGGATCAAGCCTCATTCTGGGGATGGTTCTATGAATTATAATATCACTTTCAAGTATCTAGATGTTCTATCTAGATCCTTATAGGTTAAGCTCCATTTTGAGGATGATCTTTTAAATACTTACGATCTCAAGTATCTAGGTATTCTATCTAGATCCTTAAAGGTTAAGCTTCATTCTAGAGATGATCTTTTAAATGCTTATCAATTTCAAGTATCTAGGTGTTCTATCTGGATCCTTAAAGGTTAAGCTCCGTTCTGGAGATAATTTTTTTAATGCTATCAATCTTAGGTATCTAGATGCTCTGTCTAGATCCTTAAAGGTTAAGTGCCATTCTGGAGATGATCTTTTAAATGCCTATCAATTTTAGGTATCTAGGTGTTCTATCTAGATCCTTAAAGGTTAAGCTCCATTCTAGAGATGATCTTTTAAATGCTTATCAATTTCAGGTATCTAGGTGTTCTATCTAGATCCTTAAAGGTTAAGATCCATTTTGGAGATGATCTTTTAAATGCTATCAATCTCAGGTATCTAGGTGTTCTATTTGGATCCTTAAAGGTTAAGCTTCGTTCTAGAGATAATCTTTTAAATGCTTTCGATCTCAAGTATCTGGGTGTTCTATCTAGATCCTTAAAGGTTAAGCTCCATTTTGGAGATGATCTTTTAAATGCTATCAATCTCAGGTATCTAGGTGTTCTATCTGGATCCTTAAAGGTTAAGCTCCATTTTGGAGATAATCTTTTAAATGCTATCGATCTCAAGTATCTAGGTGTTCTATCTGGATCCTTAAAGGTTAAGCTCCATTCTGGAGATAATCTTTTAAATGCTATCAATCTTGGGTATCTAAATGTTCTATCTGGATCCTTAAAGGTTAAGCTCTATTCTGGAGATGATCTTTTAAATGCTTATCAATTTCAAGTATCTAGGTGTTCTATCTAGATCCTTAAAGGTCAAACTTTGTTATGAAGGAAAACTTTAAAATGCTTATCAATTTTGGGTATCTAGGTATTTTGCTTAGATTCCTTGGGATTAATCTCTATTCTAGAGAAGGTCATTAAAAGCTTATCAATTGGTCTCTATATCATCAACTTTGGAACCAATCTCATCTTCACATCATGCTTTCTGATTTTCTTTGAATCAAACATCTTGCTCACACATTCGTTAAAAGAGGGGAAAAATGTAATACCCCAAAATGGGCTCATTGCCATGATACCAATTCTGGTCTATCTAAATCAATTCTAAAGTCCTATTTCACTAGGAAAATTCTTATTCTAATTTTTGCTACTTGACTTAATTGTCAAATGCTTATAACCCTAATCTGCATTAATTCGACTCTTTATTTAATTCCTATAATATTGACTCATATTAGTCACATTAAACCTATTGATTAAGATTTGATTTACTTATTAAGTATTTATACTTTAATTAGATTAAAACGTCACCTAAGGCTAATGTACTATGGAATTAAATTAATTTAATGTAATAAATATGCCTATTTTAATTAATTAAAAAAAATTATTTAATTAAATAGAAAAGCTATTTCTAATTAATTAAGCAAAGTTGTTTAATTAAATAGGAAGCCATTCCTAATTAATTAAATGAAGTTATTTAATTAAATAAGAAAAGTGTCTCTAATTAATTAAATAAAATTATTTAATTAAATAGAAAAGTTATTTATGAGAGCATATCTCATTTTATTAAATTAGATATTCTTTCTAATTCTTCTCTTTAGTTCAAAAATGGAAATTTCCAGTTCACTGCTGATCAAATTAGAAGTGACCCAGATCACTTGTTTTTACACTATAGTCTATCTGAGCTGACTGACTCTTACACTCAGATCTGAGTTAGTTAAATCCCTATAATTTGGGAATCTTCCACCGTAACTGAAGCTCCTCTTCAATCCTGACTGTTGATTGAAATTGATCTCAACCGCTGATGGATTCTAGGAAAGTCTATTTAAGAGACCCTCATTTCTTCATTTTAAGAGGATGAATTGAATTGCTATCGAAGTTCTTTTGAAATTCATACTCACATTTGCTCACATTTTCTCACATTTTTCATATACTTGCATCCTTATTTTAATTTCATTCAGCTTAACTATGCATATGCTAATCTAGTTTGCTTTATTTTGTTCTTAGATTACATTGCATATCTCATTTAGAATACTTTGTGCATTCATCTAGATTAGCTGCATTTCTTTAAATCCTTCATTCTTAGAGGGTCTAGTTGCTTGCACCTTGATTCTGAGTATATTAATAGGAAAAATACCTTTAGATAGAAGGCAATAGGTTGCTTTGTAGGGAAAATCTTGGGTGAACAATCTCATGTTCATTCTAGGATGAATCTGCATACAATGACTATGTTGAAGTGTGTGTGTTAATAGAGGCCACATATTCACGCATATAGTAGGTATAGTTGACCTTAGTATCCCCATTCTTTTTCTTATAGGTTTCTTCTTTTCATACTTAGGCAAGGGTTTACTGAAAACCATGTGATCAATAGCAGACATTAAACCATCAACTCCAACCATTTTTTTCATAAATGAAGCCTTGACAAAGGATTTTTAGTCTCATATAATTTTTTAGTTTTGTGACCTCTATCTCTATGAAAGTTACAATAATGATCATCAATCCACCATTTAGGATTAACTTTAGGTTCACATGTCTTAGAATTATCTCTTCATGTGATAATCTTGTTTGAGACTTAGGTCTTTAGCACCACTTCAAGTGAGTTGCACAACTTTGTAAATATGTGTCTAGATTTGGATATTTATGATTGTTTACCTTTAGAGTCATTAGATTTTTTGAATTCATTAGACTTTGATGTCTCTTGTTGTTTCATTGCTTGAATGTCACTAGTCAAATTGAACACAGGTTCCTTAGCTTTAGATGCATCAACTGCACCATCATTAACCTCATGTTTATTTTTGTTCTATGAATTTCCCTTATCTGTGTTGTTTTTATAGTTGGATTTCTTATTGTTAGAATTATCTTTGTTCAAAGTGAGTTCACATTTTTCAACAATAACCTCTTCAATGCACAAGGCACATTCTACCATAAGATCAAACTTGACAAAGAGATGCTTTCTAAGCTCATAGTGTAGTTTGGGGATAATATTGTTCACAAATATGTTGATCCTCTTAGTTTGAGGTATTTGATGAGGCTAGTCTGAGAGAATCTTCCTCCATCACTAAAGGAAAGTAATAAATGGCTCCATTTTTTATTTTTTAGTGTTGCAAATATCAAGCATGGCTATAGGATGTTAAATTTTGTATGTGTATAATTGAGTAAAGTGCTTGGCTAGTTGATCAAAAGATTTAATAGGTGGTGATAGCTTTGTGAAACATTCCATCCATTTCGCACTAAGACTCCTTGGGAATAATATCATGGGATAAGTGTTAGCCCCAACTGATAATATTGTTAATTTATGTGAAATAATCATATTAATTGTTATGTTTTCATTGATGTCAAGCCTTTGTTTGTTAGACATTATGCTAATTTAGTAGACTTACATATCATTTGATTAATGATAAGAATTTGAATAAAGTATGATTATGTAAGTATGATAAGTTTATGGTATTCAATGTGAACATGAATAAATTAGAATATGACAATATAATGTTGGTTAGATTATTTTACATGATTTGATTAAGTATTGAGATCCTATATAAGAAAGAAAAAAATTTCAATGAATGAAGAACCATAGTATTGACTTAGCTACTATAGTGGTCACTGACCACTTGATGAAAAAATGAAGAAGTGTAGCAATTTTAGTGTTAACTGAGTCTAGTGTTAATTGAGAAAGATGTAATGTTAACTAAACATGAGAAGGAAAAATAGTTTAAGAAAATATTTAATCTAAGGATGACATTCAGTTAAAATAAAGATTTTTTGAGAAGTTTCAAAGATAAGGATGAAGTTTTTTATGAGATGAATGGGTGGAGAAATTCAAAGAAGATTTGATGAATAAGATTTAAAAATTGGAAATTGAGTA
Source organism: Cupressus sempervirens (assembly GCA_028749045.1). Classification (NCBI taxonomy): domain Eukaryota; kingdom Viridiplantae; phylum Streptophyta; class Pinopsida; order Cupressales; family Cupressaceae; genus Cupressus; species Cupressus sempervirens. Next base: position 367,983,159 of record CM053792.1, on the reverse strand, counting down.
CAAATTTCAAGGTGGAAGTATCTTTTTTGAGCATCTAGATTCAATGAACATGAACTTGATGAAGACCTAATGATTTTGATTATGGCAAAAAACTTGGAATATTCTAGAGAAATGATAAAAGTTTTCTATTTAAAGGATGAACACAATGTTTATTGTTGTTGATTTTTGTTGGTCGAGTTGATAAAGGAAGTGATAGTCATAAGGAGAACCAAGAAGAACAATATTGTGAAGATCAATCAAAGGAAGTGGCAAGTTGATATGTGAAGTATGTGAATCAACTAGTAAGAGAATTAAAAAAATAGAGATTTAGTAAAGCAAAGATCTAAAAAATAAAGGTAGTGCTAACCTAATATATCATTTCACTATTAGTATCTAGTCATTGTAGAAAAAAAATCTCTTAACTGAGTGGACCTAAAAGTCTTTTGAAATCTTATATTGTGACATTCTGTTCAAAATTTTGTAAATCCTTTAGAGAAATCATTCTTTAGAAGTTTCAAAGGATGAACAAGGTCTAGATGATCTTTTGTAAAAATCCTCTAACAAGGTCATATTAACAATGTGTATGTAACCTTTAACAAGGTTGGATCTTAATAGAGCTCACTTCATAAGAGTAAAAAATTTGGGTTTCCCATTCTGAGGTGGATTTTCTCTTTATAGGGATTCCACGTTAAATAATTTTGTCAATTTGTGTGGATGCTTATGATGTTGCAAGTTTATTTCATTTTTATTATTTATTGTTGTGACTTAGTATAAGATAGATGATAACTTCAATTATCAGTATACTAAGTTGACAATTTAATTCCAAGTTTTTAGCAGTTTCTATTTTGATGTTAGATTTTATTACCAAGTAATGGTCTAAAATCTAAATTTTTTTTAGGTTGGTGAAAATTTATTTATAAAGCTTGTAGGATAACCAATTATAGCTAATTCACCCCCTCACCATCCCCCCACCCCCCCCCCCCCCCCCCCCCCCCCCCCTCTGCCCCCTTTCTTTAGTTGTCTAACAATTGATATCAAATATTATAAGTTCTTGAAGGAAACTTTTGAAGGGAATTAAGGTAAAGATCTAAAGATGTATAAGAGAGAGGTACCAAAGCTTAACAAGAAGAACTTGACCCTATGGAAAACCAAGATGAGGCTATATCTATTTGGGATTGAAGAAAATGCTCTATATTATCTAGACAATTAGTACACCCCACCTAACTCTTATGATAGTTGATGAGGCTAACCAAAGAAATAACACAATAATATAATGATTTAGAATGCTTCTATACTGAATGATGTTGATTTTGACAATGTTGAAGATTGTACTACTGCTAAAGAGATGTGAGACAAGCTGCTACTTGTGCATGGTGGAGATAAAAAATTATTGAAGCTAAAGAAGAAAGTTTAAAATGGAATTATGATTAGATGAAAATGAGAGAAGGAGAAAATATTTTTCAATATGTCAATCAAATTAAAGAAGTTGTGAGTGTCATCAAAGCTACAAGATGAGTCATCAACAATGAAGAAGTTATAAGTAATATTTTGAGAACATTATTGTATGTTAATTCTATAAGAGTATCTTCTATTCAAGAATTTAGAGGTATGCCTAGTAATGATCTTACTCTTGATGATTTGGTTGGTAGGTTGACAACATTGAGTTAAGTAAATTTGATAATAGTGTGTCTAAGATTGAGAATTCTTTTAAGTAATCACTAACCATTGGAAGTTCAAAGAAAGAGAAGAGTAGAAAGGATGAGAGTGATTCATACTTAGATGATAACAAGATGGATAAGATTCAAAGACTATTGGCAAGGAGGCTGCCAATAGGCAAAGAAATATTAAAAGGTAAACCTCCTCTAATATATTTTAAATGCAATAAAGTTGGTCATATTGTAGCTAGATGTCTTAACAAGAATAGGGGTGACAAGAATGACAACAAAGGGGAAAAAAAACAAAATAACAAGTACTATAAGGATAAAATGAAGAAGTCGTGCTATATTGTTGAGGAGGAGAACATTGAGTCATATTTTGATAATGGGAATGAAGGTGAAGGAGTGGTATACGTTGTTTTTAAAGAAGGTCCAAAAGAGGAAAGGTATGTAGAAGAAAAAGATCTTATTTATTATGTTAGTAAAAGTGATGCATGGATTATTAATAGTGGATGTTCATATCATATTACTAGTGATATTAGTACACTTGATAAGTTAGAACAATATGAAGGCAGAACTATTAAACTTGGAAATGATGTTCCATGTCATGTGAAAGGTATAGGATCATTGATGATAAATTATAAAATCAGATGTGATGATGCCTATTGGGTTCAAGGAATAAAATAAAATTTATTGAGTGTGGCACAACTAGATAATAAAGGTCACAAGTTGGAATTTTTAAATAGGAAGGTAAAGATCTATGTTGATGATGGAAAAATGATTGGTACCATAGAGTGAACCAAAGGTAACCTATTTTACCTAGATCCTACAATTAGTACACACCTATTTTTTAGAATTAAATATGTATGGTTATGGCATAAGAGTTTGTGCCATTAAATTTTTTTAATACGGTCAAAATGAACAAAAAGAAGAAAGTTAGAGGCTTACCAAACTTGCATAAACCTAAAAATGTTATGTGTAAGTAATGTCGACTTGACAAGATGATTAAAAATATTTTTTCAAGTAAGACACATTTATGTAATAATATTCTAGAGTTGGTACATATTGATTGTGTGGTTCCATGAAATTTGAGAGCTACTATGGAGATAGATATTTCATATATATATGAAATATCTATCTCCATAGTTTAAATTTAAATTTTCTAGAATGATGAGATTTATGTTTTTGAAGTTTAAATTTTATTCTTTCCAAATGTTCAAGTGGTATAAGGAATGAGTTGAAAAATAAACTAGTAAACAATTAGAATATTTGAGATCTAATAGAGGTGGTGATTTTATGTCTAATGAATTCACTAACTTTTTGTGTTGAGTATGGAATTAAGAGGCAACTACTCACACCAAGGAAACCATAATAGAATGGGATTGCAAAGAGAATAAATAGATTCATTATTGATTATAATAGAACACTACTGATTGAAAAATGAGTTGCACAAATGTTCTGGATGGAGGCTATAAGCACTATTGTTTAGACCCAAAATTGAGTTCAATTGAAGAAAGGAAAATCAAGACACCATATGAACTCTGGTATGGTCATACAAGTTATTTCAAAATATTTGGAAGTAGACATTATACTCATAAAGATGTAAGGAATGAGAAGTTTGATTCAAAAGTTAGTGAAGGTATATTCCTAGGTTACTCTACTAGGAGAAAGATTTACAAATGTTTGAACAATGTGATCAATACAATGGCTAAAAGTAAAAATGTTAGAAATGATGAGTTTGTAGATAAAAATAATGAGAAGAGCAATAAGGAATTTGAGGATTACAACAAGTTTTTGGATGTCTATGATGATACATCTGATACTATACCTAAGGTTCAAACTAATTCATTATAATGGTACACTAGGAAATAACTTGCATTACCCAAGCCACAGATAAAACAAGCTAAGAAGAATGTTGAGCCCTAACCAAGTGAAGGTAATGTTGGTGATCATAGAGCTCAAATTTTTGTAGAAAAAAATGTGAGAAGGAATCATTCACAAGATCAAATAATTTGATACAAGTGTGTTGGAATCATGTCAAGAAGTAAGGTGAAGGACAATACATGTTTGATTGTTGAATTTGAACCAAAATATGTGAAAGATGCACTTGATAATGATGAGTGGATCAATGTTATGAATGAGGAAATAGATCAAATTGAGAAGAAGAATACATGGAAACTTGTAAGAAGACCCAAATAAAATAATTTAATTGGAACTAAGTCAATATTTAGAAAAAAATTGAATGAAAATGAAGAAGTTGTGAGGAACAAAGCCAGACTTGTTTGTAAAGGTTATGCCTAAGAAGAATGTATTGATTATAGTGAGATCTTTTCACATGTAGCTAGATTTGAAGGATTCATAACACTATTGGATAATGAAAATTATTTAAAGTCTATCAAATGGATGTTAAGTTTGTATTACTAAATGGAATATTGGAAGAAGAGGTCTACATTGAATGACCTAAATGATTTGTGGAGCCAAATCAGAAGCACCTAGTATGAAAAACAAACTAAAAAAATATGGTTTAAAAGAAAGCACCATGAGAATCGTATGAATGGTCACATTCATATCTAGCCAAGGTTTTATTTATTAGAACAAGTGAAAATAGTAACATGTGCTTGAGAAGTGAAGCTGAAAATAAGGTCCTAATAACTGAGATATTTATTGATGATATAATATTTGGTAGTAATATTTTTTTTAAATAATTTGATGATTAGATGAGAAAATAATTTGAGATGTCAATGTTTGGTGAGATCATAATTTTCATTGGTTTACAAGTTCATCAAACATGAGGTGGTATATATGTGACCTAATATAAGTACATAAAGAAGATATTGAAGACATTTGGTATGGATGAGTCAAGGCTAGTTAGAATGCCTATAATTACTAGATACAAATTACCTAAGGAAGACAACGATGTTGAAGGGAATGAGACACAATAGAGATCAATGCTTGGGAAGTTGCAATATGTTGTACATAGTAGACCTAATATTGCACATGCAATTAGAATAGTTGCAATATTTTTACCTAATCCTAAGGAGAAACATATGACTATAGTTAAAAGGATATTAAAATACTTGAAACAAACAAAATACTATGAGCTATGGTGCAAACAAGCAGGGGATTTTGATATTAGAGTTTATAGTGATGCTAAGGGGGTAGGAAATATTGATGAAAGAAAGAGTACTAGTGGTGGAGCTTTCTTTTTAGGAGAATGGTTGACTACATGGTTGAGCAAGAAACAAATTTTTATCTCTCAGTCTACTATTGAAGTTAAGTATGTTCCTTCTTTTATTTACTTTTCAAATATTGCACAGATTAAACAACTGTTGTAAGGTATGCAAGAAGTAATCACCAAATTTAGTATTTTCTATTATGACAACACAAGTGTTATTAACATATTAAAAAGTACTGTGATACATGTCAAAACTAAGCACATATCTATCAAGTATCATTTCTTGAGAGAGAAAGGTCAAGAGAAATAAGACTAGAGTATGTAAAATCTAAGGAGAAAATTAGAGATATATTCAAAAAACCATTTCCTAAGGATGATTTTGAGTATCTAAGAGGTAAGTTAGGGGTCCTCCCCTTTCCAAGATTTCCTAGGAGAAGATTTGTGTTGCATCAATTCATAGATTACCATAATATCTTTGTGGAGTTATTGCAAGAGTTTTCTTTTTAGGGACTATTTCCTGAAGTTGTGAAGGTGATTGTAATTAAGAAGATAAAATGGATACATGCAAGGTAAAAAATATTACTACAAGGTTTATGGGTTTCTCATTAAAACATATAGTTACCTTTGGCATTATTGTCAAAGGGGCAGTTATCGGGAGTGAATTGGAAGCATAATTATGAAACAATAGTGATTGCAAGATTGTTTTTAAAGGGGGAGATGTGAAAGTTAGAAGGAGAGAATATGTTTTGAGATGATATCCTAAGGGGGAGTAATTAAATAGTTGATTGTTGATGTTGTTGAACAAGATGAGTAAAACCAAAAGGGGAGAAAATGTAGAGCAGATTAACTTGATGTTGAACCTATTGCAGAGAACTTGAATAAAATTAAAGAGCTAAAGATGTGTTGGGATTTGATGTTTCATGATGTAATATTATGTAATCTAATATATTGGGTTTTTATGTATTTATATCAATGCCAAAGGGGGATATTGTTATTCCAAACTGATAATGTAGTTAATGTATGTGAAAGATTCATATCAATTGTTATGTTGTCATTTATGTCAAGCGTTGGTTAGACATTATGCTAATTCAATAGAGTGCTATATCATTTGAATGATGAAAAAGATTTGATTGATGAAGAGGATTTGAACAAAGTATGATCATGTAAGTATTGATAAGTGTATGGTATTCAATGGGCACTTGAAGAGTTAGACTTTGAAAATATATTATTGGTTTGATTATTCTATATGATTTGATTAATTGTTGAGATTAGGTATAAGAAAGATAGTTTGGTTAGTGAATGAAGAACCATACTAATAACTAAGCTACTACACTAGTTACTGAGCACTTGATGAAAAAAGTTTAGTGTCAACTGAGAAATTTCAATGCTAGCTAAGTCTAGTGTTGACTAAGAAAGATGTAATGTTAACCAAGCATGAAAAGGAAACCAAATTTAAGAAAAGATTTAATCTAAGGAAGAATTTTGATGAAAACAAATATTGTTCAAGAAGTTTCAAAGATAAGTATGAAGTTGTTTATGAGATAAATGATTGGAGAAATTTAAAGAAGATCTATTAAAAGATATTTAACAATTGGAAATGGAGAACAAAATTCAAGGTAGAAGTATAATTTCTACACATCTAGATTCAATGAACATGAACCTGATGAAGATCTAATGATTGTGATTAAGTGGCAAGACTAGAAGATTCTAGAGGAATGAAAAAAAATTTATATTTAAAAGATTAACACAATGTTTATTATTGTTGATTGTTGTTGATCGAGTTGATGAAGGAAGTGATATTCATAAGGAGAACTAAGTAGAATGATTTTATGAAGATCAAACAAAGGAAGTGTTATGTTGATGTGTGAAGTGTGTTAATCAGCTAGTAAGATATCAAAAGATAGAGATTGAGTGAAGTAGAGATCTAAACAAGCTAGGTAATGCTAAACCTAATAGATCATTTCATTATGACTCTCTAACTACTATAGTAGAAAGATATCTTAATGGAGTGGACCTAAAAATCTTTTGAAACCCTATATGCTGACATTCTCTAAAAAAATTTATAAGTCCTTTAGAGCAAGTCATTCTTTAAATGTTTCAAATAATGAACAAGGTGTAGATGATCTTTGGTGAAAATACTATAACAAGGTCACATCAACAATATGTATGCAACCTTTAACAAGGTTGGCTCCTAAAAGAGCTCACTTAAGAAGAGTGAAAATTTTGGGTTCATGATTCCTAGGTTGTTTTTCCCAAGCTACAGGGTTTCCATGTCAAATACTTATGTCAACTTGTGTGGATGCTTATGATGTTGCAAGTTTATTTCATGTTTACTATTTACTATTGTAACTTAGTATAAGCTAGAGGATAACTTTGATACTTGGTATAATAAGTTGATAGTTTATTCCTAAGTCTATATCAGTTTATATTTTGATGTTAGATATGGTTACCAAGTTAATGGTCTAAAGGATTAAAGTGTTTAAGTTGGTGAAAATTGTTTATGAGGCATGTAGAATAAGTGGTTGTAACTGATTCACCCCCCCTTCTTAGTTATCTAAAAATAAATTGGTTCATGCATAAACTCCATGCTAAGGGCATAAAAGATGATCATAATGATCTTCATTTCCATCGTACTTTTTATATTTTGGATATTCACTCTAGTGAGTGAAAGGAGGCATCTAAAAAACCTAATCAAAAGGGAAAGAACATATGGTATCAAGTGAAAAAGATATCCTTAGTTGTTCTTTATCCTTCTCAATTTGTATCTTCTTCTTGTTCATTTTCTCTAATTTTGTCATGATTGTTTCTAAGGGTGATGGTTCTTCTTTTTGGATTAAACTACCAATGTTGAAATAGTGTGGGAACTTGACTCCTTGAGAGGCCAAGTGAAAGAAGTTCCTATCTTTCTCTTGATCCAAGGTTATTTTCATGAGTTTTTGAAAGTGTTTTTGTTATTGGAATTGGGAAATATCTTCTTAAATGATCCCAAGATTAGAATTTTTATCTTGTTTAGAACCATGTGAAGTTTGTCTAGTGCATGATGACCTTGGCGGTGAAAGCTAGACATGTTTAGAAAGTTTTTAATTAAATTCTTGGGCCAAGTGTTATTCTTTCTCTTCTAAATAATCTTGTTTCTCTTGTTCAAAGTGTTACAATCAATTTATATCCATCTTATCTAAGATGTCTCTTAACCTCTTGTCATGCTCTTCCATGGACATAGTTAAAGAGAGAGTACTATTTTAAAACCTAGTTGAAGTGAGAGGTGTCTCAAAACAAATACCATAGGGATTGAACCAATTTTATGATTTTCTTTTAGGTTATGTGTCAAAGATAGCCTTGGGTTACTTTCCTTGGAAAATATGATATCTAGTTGTAACTGAAATAAAAAAATTTATAAAGAGCTAATAGGATGAATCAAATAACTTGACATTAAAATTAGGTAAGAAAAGTGTCCACTTGTCCAAAGTGATGAAATAAAAAGAGCAAAGATAATTGGTGCAGGAGCACCTAAAAGTAAAGAGGAAACATAATGCATTTTTGGTTTGTGAATGGTCTAACAAACCAATGAGGGAATAAGGACTAAGAATAAAGTCCCAAGGTGTGATTAGGAGGTTTTATTATGTAGGATTTGGAATGTGAGTCAAGTTTTGACAATTAGGTCTTGTTAGGTAAAATTGTTTGAAAATTTCTCTAAGAGGAAAAATGTGGAAAATGCTTTAAAGGGAGGAAAGAACTATGTAAGGGTGCTTGTTAAGTGTACTAAGGTCATTTTAGGATTTTTGGTAACATACTAGCCAAGTTTGAAGGCCCGAGCTACAAAATTGCAAAAGTTGTCAAAAAGTTGCATTGACAACTTTACAGTTTTTGTAAAATTGCTTGACAACTTTTTGTGTAGTTTTGGAAGAACAAAAAACTTAGGTAGTTATGGTTAAAAATGAATCCTATATTGGAGTAGGAATTCTATTTAAATCTTCTTCAACTCATTTCCAAGAGTTGGATAGTTAGTTGTATGGACGATACCTGTAATAGAGCAATTTTGTGAATAGGAACGTGGTTTTGGAGGATTGAATAGAGAAATTGGATTGAATAACTGACTATTTTGAATGGAATAATTTCTTGAATTTTTACATACTTTTTTTTGGTTTCAATCTTTCATTTGTTAGGGCTTAGAAAATTAATTAGTTTTGGTGTTCCTGTTGTCCAGTTTTGCATTGCCAACATGAAAATGGTTGTAGCTTGAGTTTCCTTGGTCAAGACACCATGGCTCTTGGAAACCAAGAAATATCCTTTTTAAATACTATACATATGGATTTTTGGGTTTGTGCAAGTCAAGAACCTAATTTTTCAAGCAAGCCCTCAGCAAGCAATGTAAGCTTGGCAAGCTGCAATGGAAGTTTGAAATGAAGTTCTAAGAGGAACAATGGACTAGAACAAGATAATCCTAGTTTGGAAATGAAGGATTAGAGTATGAAGGGTTCATAACTCAAAGAGGAGGTTGGAAATAGAGTTTTAAGCCAGTGGTGAAGGATTCATGATCATTGCCTTTGAAACCTTTAAAATGAGGGTTTTCTAAAGTTGTACTATATGGTCAACCCAAGGGCCTAAGACCTAAAAAATATTCAAGTTTAGGTCATATGGAATAAATTTTTTGAAGATACCAATGTGCCTTGTTAATTATTTTTATGAGTTATTGTACATTCCTTGTTTCTAGGAGGGCTAATAGGTGCTCTTAGGGCTACAAGGGGTAACTAGGCAATGTGGATATGTATGATTATGAAACTTGAAAAAATGATGCAAAATGCTAGGAAAAGCATCAAGAACCTCAAAATGATGGTACATACTTGATTTTTTCCTTTTGTGTGCAATTGGTGAAGTTTTGGCAATCTAGACCAAATAGTGCATAGTTGGTGAACTAAAGGGAGAAGATGGAAAACTGAATTGTTGGGTGAGTTTCTTGGTGAAAGGGGATTGGGAAGGAGTCCTCTAGGTTGGGGTTTGGGATAGAACCCTAAGTGGGCTAGGATTAGCCCTGGAAGAGAAAAAAATCTAGAGTAAAGAAGCTCCCCATCAAAGTGGCCTAAGTGGGAAAGGAGTAGCCTTGGGAGAGCAAGAAAGCTCTAGAGTAAAGAATCTCCCCATCAATAACTCTTTATAAGATACCCAAGTCATAGGCTTGATATGTTCTATGTATGAAACTTTTGAACAAGAAAAGAGATATGATAAAAGTGAAAAAGGAGGTGATAAGAAAAGAGATGGAATAGTGAATAATATACTAACCAAGTATGTAATCAAGTGATCTAAGTAATCTATTCAACTCGAAACACATTTTAACTCACTGGTTTGAGACCAAAAAACCAAGTATAGGCTATTCTACACCAAGTAAGAACAAGGTCCAAATGTAAGAGACTTAGAATAGCATTCATACAATAAAACTCAATAAGCTAGATGATAGAAGCATAAGATTATGATATTTTGTTAGAAAATAGATGATGAAACTCATAAAAATTATAATATGGATAAAGGTTGGACATTAGGTCACCGGAAAATAGGCAATATATAACTCAATACTATAGGCAATAAACTCTAGGATCATGTGATATAACTCAAGATTTTAGGAAATTAGAAATTTGTACATGAAAAATGACCAAGTTTTTGACCCAAAAGACCTAGTTTGATTTGTTATTTGAATATTTTGACAATTTTTGATGTTTTAGCAACATCTAGACTCAATTATAATAGAAAATTTTATGTTCAAGGAGAAAATTTTGGCAAGAAAAATGTGACACACGGAGTGGTCTTTAAATAATCAAGAAAGGGACAAATAAACATTGTATGATAAAACATATGTGAGGTCTCAAAGTGTAATCTATAGTACTATGGTCATGTGTATGTTGAAATGATTTTCATTGGGTCTAGCACAAATCAAAGACATGCCAAGAAATATCTACCAAAGAGTCATCACTTGCATCGATACCTTGGCCATCAACTTGATGCTCCCTCACCTCATATAAAATGACATTGGCTTTGTCAAGGAGTATTATTAACACATCCAAAGGGACACATATGGTTAATCAAATCCTGGGGTGATCTAGGTAGTCAAATTGGATCATTCCTTGCACCAAGATATAAATACAACTAAAACAGGGTGGCCTCTAACCTAGGTTGATGTAGGGCACTCCCGTTAATATCATAAACTCATAACAGAAGCAAAGAAACAACATCAAATGCAAGAACAAAATATGGACTTCTTATTTGCACCGCAAATGTGGAATTACACATTTCATAAGTACAATATGCTAACCCACATGGGTGCCTTTCATACAATAATTTGCAAGACAAGTTGCAAGCTATTACCTAGAGCTCTCCTAGACAATGTTTGAGACTTTCTTAAATAGGCATTTTTGTGCTGCCCGAGAAGGTTCTAGATGCTCAAACTTAATATCTAGGGCTGAAAGACCCTAAAAAAACATATAGAGTTGGCCAAATACATCTTTGACAATTATTTTAGAAATTTTGGGTAGCCCAACTTCGAAAGGCCATAATTCACGAACCGTTCCTCTGATTAGCTATTATAACCAATTTTTGGAAATGCCAGCTCCTGATTTATAGGCTCAAAATTGTGGTAGTGCCCTTCCGTCAAGTTTTTGGACCTCATATGAGTACTCTAAGGCCTCCAACGATGAACCTGAAGATTTTTCTACAAATTTTTCCACCAAAAACTTCTCCAATACTTAAGCTAGAGCAATGAGATTTTTATGGTAGGCTTATATCTCTAAAATGAACCTTCTTGTAGAAAATGAGAACATTCTGAGATCATATGAAAAACTTACTAAAAATAGGAAGTTACCATAAATAGTAACCACCCTATCTACTAGTCCTTATTACAATAGGAAAGACTAAAAATACAATATTTTTGGGTGATGCAAGATTTCCCTTACACCCAGGATGCTCCTACATCAGACACCCAAGGTAATTTGAGAAGTGACCCTGTCACATCTCAGGTGTTCAAAGGAAAACCAAGACAGATAACCTCCTTCTTTGTTAGCCATGATGAATCCTCAATTAGCCTCCCTTTCCATTTGATCAGATATTCCTCATAATTTTTGTTTCTAGTACTTTTACCTCCACGAGTGTCCAATATCTCCTCAATCTCCTTTGTAGCCGAACTAGCCACTAGAATGCTCCACTATGCTTTTGCAATTTCATCTCCATCACCTCCTTCATAATACTCTATCAAATCTGAAATATTAAATACTAGTGAAACATTCAATTCAATAGGCAACTCTACCTCATATGCATCTCTAGAATCATGCCTTTTCACTATTTTGCACAGTCCAAACTTCTTCATCCTCAGCTTATAATATGTACCCACTGAAAAATGCTCCTTTCTTAAATGAACCATGATTTCACATCCAATCTAAAATTCCTTATATCTCCTTTTCATATCTACCTTAGCTGTATACTGTGTATTCATCTTTATGATGTGCTTCCTCACCTCCTCATGGATGTTCTTCAAATGTTCAGCGAAATCTTTTGCTTTAGCACTACTTATCTCGCATTTACCCAACTACCTCAATTTAAAAGCATTTATGGGACTACTTCCATATACAATATGGAATGGTGATTTACCAGTTCTCCTATTGGCAAAATTATTATATGCAAATTCCACCTATGGTAAAATCATATCCCATCCTTTTGGTTTATCTCCAACCAAGCATCTCAGCAAGTTTCCCAAATTGTGATTCACATCTTTTGTCTATCCTTAAGTCTATGGATGATTTGATGAATTGGACTTCAAAACTATCTTCAACTTCTTCCACAATGTATGCCAGAAATACCCAACAAATTTGGTATCTCTATCTGAAACTATACTCTTTGGCAAACCATGAAATGTCACCACTCCTCTGAAAAATAAATCTACTACATGAACAACATCACTAGTCTTCTTGCAAGGAATAAAATGTGCCATCTTTAAAAATCTATCAACCACCACAAAAATAAAATCATGCCCATGATGTGTCCTCGGTAATTCGAGAACAAAATCCATGCTGACATCCTCCCACAACTTCTCTAGTATAGGTAATGGATAATATAGCCTTGTATTCTACTTCACTCCTTTCACCATCTAACATACTCTACAACTTTGCATAAAATTCTTCACATCTTGCTACAACTGTGGCCAGTAATAATTTTTGGCAACCAAAGCTATGGTTTTCTCTCTACCAAAATGTCCAGCCAATCCTCCACTATGCTTCTCCTTGGTGAGATTATCTGTCATTGAACTTATGTGAATGCACAACTAGATTCCTTTGAACAACATACTATCTTGTATCATAAAATCCAACCACTTTATCCTATCAAGTGTAATAGGTTCTGTACAAGCCTTCCATGCTTCACCAAAATTAGGATCATCTAGATACAAAGTACTAAGTTCCTTGAACCCAACTACCTCTATCTATATTTCTATTAGCAAAAGTTGTCTTCTACTAAGAGCATCTACAACTTTTACTAAGAGCATCTGTAACTTTTTTAGACTTCCCACTCCTGTGTTTCAAAAGAAATGTATAGCTCTACAAAAAATCAGCCCACTTTAAATGCCTTTGGTTCAATTTTCCTTGACTATTCAAATATTGCAAAGCTTGATGATCAGTATACAAAAAAAACCCCTTAGGAAGAAGATAGTGTCTCCAATTCTTTAATTCTTGAACTATAGCATAAAATTCTTGATCATAAACAAAATATTTTCTTTTTGCATTATTCAACTTCTCACTAAAATAAGCAATAGGTCTACCTTTTTGGCCCAAAATAGCTCCTATGGTAGTACCACTAGCATCATAGTCTACTTAAAATACCTTGTTAAAATCAATAAGAGCTAAAATAGGATGCTCAATAACTTTCTATTTCAACATATTAAAACTCTTATCTTCTTAGGTACAGTCCACTTAAACTCTTTCCTATATCCTCTCATTGTTTCAGTCAAGCATCCACAAATACTGCTAACACCTCTTATGAACTTTCTATAAAATGTAGCCAGTCCATGAAAAGATCTTACCTCTGTTGCACTCCTTGGAGTAGGCCACTCAAGGATAGCCTTCACTTTCTTTGGGTCCATTTTTAGACCTTTTTCTAAGACTACAATTCCTAGGTACACCAACTCTTTCTTTACAAAACTACACTTCTTTAGGTTTATCAACAACTTTTCTTCCCTCAACATATCAAACACCTTGTGAATATGAATCAAATGCTCCTCCAATGTCTTACTAAAGATCAATATATCATCTAAGAAAACAATGAAAAAATTTCTTAGAAACTCCTTCAGTACCTCATTCATGAGCCTCATGAAAGTGCTTAGTGCATTGGTTATCCCAAAAGGCATGACTAACCACTCATACAGTCCTTCCCTTGTCTTGAAAGTAGTCTTCCACTCATCACCTTCTCTAATACAAATCTAATGGTACCCACTCTTCAAATCTATCTTTTTGAAATACTTAGCTCCACTCAAACAATTCATAATATCATCCATCCTTGGCAATGGAAATCGATACTTTATTGTGATCTTGTTGATAGCATGAGAATCTATGCATATCCTTCATTCTCCATTCTTCTTTGGTGCTAATACTACCACTACATCACATGGACTCAGACTCTCTCCAATCAAACCCTTCTACAACAACTCATGAACTTTCTAATGGTGTCATTCTATGTGCTACCTTGTTTGGAAAACTAGCTCCTGCAATCAAATCCATTTGGTGACTGATCTTTCTCATTGGGGTAATCCATTAGTTACATGATCTGATACAATATCAAAAAACTCTTCCAACATATTTGTAACTTCTATAGGAACCTCCTCTACTTCTTCTTTACTATCTTTATAAATTAAAGACAAACACATATGCTCATGCTTCAGACCTTTAAGAAACTCTTTTCCATCAATAAAACATATTCTGGAAGCACTACATACCTTTTCTTCTTTATCCTTCAATGGCTTCAACTTATGTTTCACTCCATCCTTAGTTAGAGTGTAGGTATTTTCTTGCCCATCATGTATAGCATGCCTATCAAACTACCATAACCTACCCAAAAACATATGACATATATCCATAGGTATGATATCACATAGTACCTCATCCTGGTAGCTTCCAATCTTAAACTTTACTACGCACTGCTCATTGACCATGACCTTTTTGTCATCTTGCACCTAGGCAAGATGGTATGGACATGGGTGTTTCTGCCTCTTTAGCTTCAACTTTGTGACCATCATTTCTAACACTAGATTGTTAGTACCTCCACCATCAATGATTGCATCACAACACTTATCTTCACATCTGCACCTTGTGCAAAACAAGCTCCTTCTTTTCTCAAGTTCATTCTCACCACTTAGCATGACTCTTTAGTTAACTAGGACTTCTCCTCTTTCAACATCTTCAAAATGTGAGGATCTATCATCTTCATCAACATGTGCAACTCTAGCCTAGCCTTCTATTCTTTGACTAGGTACATTCAAATGGTCTATGCCCTTCTTCTTTGCAATGAAAACATTTCCCATGGAAGCCTCCTCTTCCAGATCCTTATCTCTACCTCTTCCTCTCTAATCTCTATTGTTTTGATCATGGAAATGATTGGAATTGTTTCCCCTCTAGTTTTGACTACTACTTCCAACCTCATTCTTATTCTTTTGATCATCATTATGACCACCATAAGATTGTCCACCAGATCTTCTACCATGACCTCTTTCACTATTTTTATTGTCAAAATTATTTCTTAGTTTTTCCTCAACTCTTAAAAGAAAACTGGTATGCCTCTTCAATATTTCTCATTGAAACCAAACTCAACTCATCCTGGATGCATGGCCTTAACCCATTAGATAACATGCAACTTTCTCCTTATTAGCTTTTGCATGGCCAATTTTAATGAGAACTTAGTAGAACTCTTCGGTATACTCTTGAAAAAAATTTCCTACTTGCTTCGACCCTTGCATTTTCTTCAATAGATCAAGCTCATAATCTACATGAATGAATTATTGCTTTAGTTTAATTACCATCCATTCTCATCTAGTGATTTTGTCCTTTCCCTTCTATTTTTCTCCAACTAAACCTCCTGTCACTAGATCTTTGCATGTCCCTTCAATTTTTCCTTTGCAAACTTGACCCTATCAGGATCTTCAATATCTTCATATTCAAAGTACTCCTCTAGTTCATAGATCCAATTGATCAGCTCCTCTGGATTAAGATCTCCCAAAAATTTGGGAAATTCAAACTTAGGTCTTTTTCCTATCCTAGAGTTGGCCCTCAAAAGCCTCTCTTCCTCTGGGTTTAGAACTGGCTCACAATCAACAATCTGTACACACACTCAAGAACCCTAGCTATGATACTACTTGATGTAGGGCATTCCCCTTAAAACCATAAACTCAAAATAGAAATGAAGAAACAATAGAAAAAACAAGAACAAAATATGGACTTCTTATTTGTGTTGCAAATGCAGAATTATAGAATTAATAAGTACAATATGTTAACCCATATGGGTCCCTTTAGTACAATAATTTGCAAGACAAGCTGCAAACTATCACCCAAAGCTCTCCTAGACAATGTTTGGGTCTTTTTAGATAGGTAGTTTTATGCTACCCATGAAGGTTCTAGATGCTCAAAATTAATACCTAGGGTTGACAAACCCTAACAAAACATATAGAGTTGGCCAAATACATCTTTGACAATTATTTTAGAAAATTTTGAGTAGCCCAACTTTGGAAGGCCATAACTCATGAACCGTTGCCCCAATTGTCTATTATAACCGCTTTTTGGAAATGCTAGCTCCTGATCTATAGGCTCAAATTTGTGTTAGTGCCCTTTTGTTGAGTTTTCAAACCTCATTTGGGCATTATAAGGCCTCCAATGGTGATCCTGAAGACTTTTTTGCAAATTTTCCATCAAAAATTTGCAATAACTTCTCTGATACTTAAGCTGGAGCAATGAGATTTTTATGGTAGGCTTATATCTCTAAAATGAACCTTCCTCTCGAAAATGAGAACATTATAAGCTCATATGAAAAACTTACTAAAAATAGCAAGTTCCCATAAATAGTAACTACCCTATTTTCCAGTCCTACTGAAAATAAAATATTTTTGGGTGATGCAAGATTTCCCTTACACCCAGGATGCTCCTACATCATAGGTTCTTAGTAAGGGATCCATTCATAGAATCCTCATTGGTCCTGATATAAGATTACGTCCTCGTGACCTCAAGATTACTTAGATATGATGGTCTTGCAAATAAGATTAAGGCCTTAAGGACCCCAAGAAAATTAAGTATATCCAAAAAGAAGTTCCTTCATGGTCATAATCCCACAAGAATCCTCACTAGATGAATATAAATAATATATCCCCCCAAGACTTTAGTATCTACCAAGGGCTTTGTGATTATAGTGGGTTGGAGTAGTTAGGTTCACTTGTTTGAACATGGGTCATTCCCATGAGATATTTTCCTAAATGGTAGTCCCTCTAAAGCTAAAAGATCCTACTATGAAATAAATACAAAATGGATAACAAGGGAAGCTCTAGATTTATGATTTCCCTCAAGGAGGAAAAAATAATACTCTCCTATTCCACAAGAATCTCCCATACGCACCAAGAAAGAGTTAATGAAGGTTACTAAGGAGAAATGTATCCAATTCAGTATCAATGATCTAAACCAAAGGGTCAATGTTTCTAATTATCTTAAAATTATAAGAGCATACCTAGCTACCAATTGAAAGAACCCCTACTCATGAGTCTTTTAATGTTCTTGGTAAAATTAAATGAAAGCTAATAAAAAACAAGCACAATCAATTTGTTTTCCTCTTTCTAATCTTTTCACTTGCAAGTTAGTGTATGTAATATCAAAATGAAAGAAAAGTAACCCTAGAAAACTACTTGATCGGCTATAGTGATAAACAAGAAAACTAAAATGAAGGTAAAATGTAAGCAAACTAATCTACCAAAATAAAAAATGCAAGAAAATAAGTTTGTACAATGAAACACATTTCACCAGGATATTGTATGATAGAATTCTAAAAGCCATGTGATAGAATAGGCCTTGGCAACATATTTCATGAACTAGCATGATGAATTGCCAGAAGCTAGATGATAATATGAAAAGAAGATAGATGACATAACAAAATGACAAAGTGTAACCTACAAAATAGAATTTTGTTGCACAAAGAGAAGAACACTGTGATATGATATTTCATACTAGAAAATAAAAATATCTTACCCATGACAAGAAAATTTGAAAATGATGCAAAATGGAGCTTTAAAACTTGACTCTAGCTCCATGGTGGGTGCAAAAAATGTGCGCAAAAAAGTGAGAACACTTATATAAACTATTGCTCTCAATGAATCTCATTGATTAGGAAGCTTGAGGGATGGATTATATCTCACTTTCCATGATGTGCAAGAAACCAAATGATATGATACTGGATCTCAAATAAGCCTAAGGATGGAGACCCTTGCAAGGTACACCATATAACAAGAGATTAAAATGGTAAAAGCAATGAGAGTGCAAGTATCCAAGAACCAAAGTGAGTATGCAATTAAAATATAAACTAGAATGAGGTGCAATAACAAGGAAAGAAAACAAAGCTATCAAGATGTAAGATTACTTCCTCCTAATTAAGAAAAGCTAATTACAATGAAAGGAAATACTAAGATAGAATGTAAGTATGCAAGAGTTCTATTGAGTGCTCAAGAAATAAAGAATCAAAATGATAACATTATCATGAATACATAAGTTTGTGACAAAGTGAGGAGAGAGCCTCCTTTTAAATATATTTGGATGGTCAAGATTAAGAGGCAAAAAACAATGGTGAATATTTATTCTTTATTTCATCCATGTGAATGCATCTCTTAAGAGGTGAAATGAGTGAATGAGATTAAGAGGAAAAAGAATGAGTGGTGGATATTAAGAGGCAAAGCCTTTTTGAAAAGTTAAGATTTCACTCACTTAGAGAAATGCACATTCAAGATGTAGACAACTTTATTTTTATTTTTACTTTTAAATTAGAAAATTCCCTTTTCATGTGCACATAGGATATAAAATGAAATTTTATTTAATTAAAAGAAAAGATGTTCTTCTTATGAAATAAAATTAGCATAAGGTGGTCAAACCATATAATATAATCAAATAAATTATTTAATGATGATTTGATCAAGCATTAATGACTAAAAAATTATGAAAACATAACTCTCAATATAAATCAAGTTAAATGTGCATGTGACCAAAATAGAATGAAGGGATGCTAATATAAAAGCCAAATTATACTAAGGAAGTATGCAATGAATTTCTCTTTTATGTAATGGTCACTAACCTTATATATGTAATCTGAATGTAAATTGAGCCAATTGACTAAATGATAAAGATAAAATAGATGTAGGAGAAATATGTATACAATTAGTTGAATTAAGAAAAGGAAAACATATTTACAATATAAGATGAAGAGTAGAGAGAAAATTAACCTCAAAATGTGAAAAAGATAGTTCTTTTCTGCACTAAGAATTATAGATTTGCAATTGTTGCAAAAAATATGCGATCATACCATAAAACCCTAAAAAACTTATATCTCTAGGGATTGGTCAATTTTGGTGTAATCTACCAGTAGGTTTACATATTCCTAGACCACAAAAAGTATGTTGAGCTAGATTTTTCTAAAAGATTGTGAAAAAGAGTTTCTAGATATGAATTCACAATTCTAATAAACTATTTGTGCACATAAGAAAACAATTTTTTTTATTAGGGGAGGGGCTTTCCTTGGTGAAGCCCACATTTAGGAATTAACCTCGAAAGAGAAAAGTACGTAAAAGCATGTAAGGAAGTAAAAAAATATAAATACCTTACTTGATGAAACCCTTTTCAATAAGAATTTTTCAATTCTTAAAGATTTTTGATGTTAAATCTTTAACAAAGGATGTAGGTGTTGATCTCAGATTGGTTTTGACAATTAAGTGTCAACACACTTAAGTCATTTACTAAGTTCATGCTGAATTAGTGATACATGCTGAGTATGGCATGTAAATACCAGATTGTGTTGAGTTGCAATGAGTGCCAAGTCACTCATGTGCTGAGTCACTCAAGTGTTGAGCATACAATACATGCTGAGTGATTCAAGTGACAAGTAAATAGTAGATGTTGAGTAGTTTAGGTGCCAAGTTAGAAATAGAATTACAATATGTGCCAAGCATCAGTAACTTCGAGTGCTGAGCATCACAGATTGGACATATTTTTTTGTGATTGCACAAACAACTATGTAAACCATTTTTCAGCCAACCAAAGGATAGAATACGATGTTTTGAAGATAAGGATGAATCTGCATGTGGATTCCTTATGCAATTACATGTAGCCAATTAGAAAAAGGGAAGGATTAAGTAGTAAAAAGGATGAATCTCAGCCATAGATTCATACCTAACCCTAAGTCTTCTAGTATTCTTAAGGAGGATGAAACCCTAAACTTCATAAGGTGCATGTAAGGAATTGAAGGAGGAATATAGTAAAGTTTGTATGTGAGGAAAGAGAATTCATGGAGCCTTAGAAGTTATAGAGAGTGAATTGCAAAATTAGTTTGCATAGAACAAGAATAGAGGAATACAAAAATTGTTACATCATATCAGAGAGGATCAAGAAGGATATTTGATGGATTTGATCTTCAATCAGGAAACCAAAGCCAATCACAAGATCTATGCTAAAACATCTTAACAGGTGATTTTAGTCAAATCTCCTAGGTAGAGTAGTCCTAACAGACTATTGTAAATCCTTTAATGGGATGGCATTCCAAGTGAATGATGAGAAGTACTATAGCTAGGAAAACTTTTGATAGGGTGTTGAAATCCTCTAATAAGGTGGGACTTAATAGTCCTTGTAATCCTTTAACAAGGCAGGGCTTTCATAGGGCAAATCATGTTTCATGGACAAATTATTGTAACCTTAATTGGCTACACTTTATGGCTGTAGTAGTGAAGAATTGTGGGTGTCATCCCCACCCCAATTTTACCTTCTCTTTGGAGGGTTTTTGGGTAATTATATCAGGTGTTAAACATGTGATTGCTTATATGTTTACATGATTTAGATGTATGTACTTTACATGTTATTTCAGTTTATCTGTTGAATGCATGAGATGGATGAGTGGTGAAAAGTTTTATGGGTTCATGTTTTAACTACTGATTCACCCCCCTAGTAGTTTACCTTTCCTACTTGTAAGTCCAATAGTAGGAAATCTCCACAAATTTATTGTATCTAATACCAAATCATGGAGCCATGAATGTAGATATAGATTTATAAAAAGAGAAGATGAATTCCACAATGTAATCTCCTCCCTTGATGACCAAAAAAATGCTAGATCTTAGGGAGGAAATGCTCACAAAGTGTAATGCCATGCCCAAAGATCCTTGGAAACAAGGATGAAATACAAGCCAAGAATTTTTTTTTCTACAAGTATGAATGCACATGACAACATCATACAGGGATCCCAATGATCGCAATGGAAGACTTCACCACAATCCTGGCAACCAATAGATCTCTGAACACCACTACCAACTTGACACACACAAACAAAGCCAACAACGAAAATGCACATGATGAGGGCACAAGAAACAACCACTCATCAATGAAACACCAAGCTAGGGTAAAATGTAGAAACCTAAAATTTGGCTACGCCTGAAATCCTGAAGCCCTGAAAACCCAAAAGCACATAAATCTCCTTAATAACTTTTGCGACAATGCGAACCTCTAAATGCACATGCTTACTGGTCTAATCACATAATGCAAATGAGTTTGGATTTAATAATCATCAAAAGGTTTAAATTTAAACATTTTAATAAAGGATATGTCGACCATATAAGGACAACATTGGTAAAATATGAATGGCTGAATCACTAACTCCTTGTGCCACTGCTAGAGATATAAATCCTGCACACTAAACAACACGATCAAGTGCAATTGCATATAATAACATAGCCGAAGCAATAAATGCATTAAATCACCTAATTTAACCATTTATTTAATTATATTAAAATAATCTTTTTACATCACTCACGTTTGCATTAAGCATAACAATGCAGGAATGCAGTAAATAACCATAGCATTAAATCCATCACCTAACATAATCAGAGGTAAGTTCAAATACTAGATAACCAAATATCATCATAAAAACACACTGTCATCTCAAAATGGCATCATCATGCAATATGATTAACTGAACAACATAGTAGTCTAATAACTATGATACTAGAATCAAGGTGAAACATTTGACCCTCGGGTCATCTCAAATGTAAAACATCACATAAGTAACAATTATCTCATAGATCAAAATATAACAAGGTAAATGTCTGCAACATAGAACTAAAGAATCCAACATGAACAATTCATTCTAATTACTTAAGCATTTAATAATGATTGATTACTCTACATTAAAAAGGCATTTAAAACACATAAACAACCATAGTCATAAACATGACTAACCATTGCTATAGGAACCTAGTCTAGTGTAGCATGGTAATAGTACATAGTGCAATCTCTACACATATCTCAAGGTAATCATGGAACAACCTCATGATACCACATCGATCTTGGTAACCACTGGCACAAACCCCAGTGAACCAAAAATCACATCATAATCTCAAAGATCAGTCAAAAGCATAATCAAAGAAACTGATACAGAAACATAAATCCAAACACCTCAATGGTGTAGACCACTCAGGGTCACAATCATGATCCCATCACAACAAAATATCAGCAAGGTTACATCCATCAGGATGACTTACAGAAGTCAAATGGGAGAGGCACTACACAAAGTATCCTTGAATCTTGAGAACACCTCAAATTCTAAAATCCCTTATAAAATCTACTAGCTTGAGTTTCCTTAAACATGCTTGTGGTTTCTTATTTATGGTTGGTAGATGTGAAAAAGATGTTCCCAAGCTTCCTTTTATATTACATTTTAGGATTAAAATAAAAATAAAGTAGATAGAGTCACCTAATTCTCAAATTTGATTCCTCAAAACAAAACTATCCCCAAGACCAAGACTATTGAGGTAAAAAGTTGACCTGGCTGACCTACACCAGTCTAGGTTGACTTAGTTGGCCTATGCTAGGGTTGTCTTGAGAAGGGGAAACCCTGAGGTCTCATGGACTACATACTAGGGTTGTTATATAATAACTATAAACAAAATGACACTTTTCCCTCTTCTATCAAAATTTTACAAGGTATTATGGATGCAAACTCAATAGCATCCTAAAAAAATTCATCTTGTGGGCTACATTTTATTACTTTTATGTACTTTATTTTCAATTGACACTCATAAAATGTTCAAAGTAGATAAAGTTGTGGTTTGACTCTTGAACTATATTTCTCAAATTCAGCTCTGGGCCTCAAGGAAAAGGAGAAACTATGCTTGTACCATACAAAAGAATGTGACACAATAGAGAATACCACCTAAAATTGAATGATGGGGCTACCCTTTTGAATATCAACTAGGGCATTGTGAATAAAATTAGAAATGGAAAATGCAAAGTCAAAGAACATGTTGATGCATGTATGCTAGATTTCAGTGACCAACACCATAATATGCACGTACATCCTAAACTTTACATTGATACCCAACACATGAAAAAGCACAAAGTATGTGTATAAAAACTAATCCTCAAACATTTCATAATTAAAGGGCTGAACATCAATTTTCCATGAAAAAATAGGCTTCCCATCCTACTTCAAATTTAAATGAAATGAAATCCATTTAACCTTGAAGCTACATTTGTCCATATTGTATTGTCTTTGTAAATATAGGAAATCAATAGGCACATGGAGTTTAGATTAAATGTTTCCCAAATTGATTCCCTATTGAACGTAGTAGAAAAAACATCATTCTCTATTAGAACTGACCTACTGTTTGGATTATATATTTTTTCCATAACTCAAATTAGGTCTAAATTGACAAAAAACTTTTTGGAGTACAAGACTTCTCAAATCCAATCTCCATGCATTGTTCACTAGAATAGGAGCTTTAATATTTTCAAAAAAGTATGTGAACAAATCCCTTGTGGTAAACTGGGTGTTAGGGTATCCACAAGATGTTGCCTTGTCCATAATTATATCATATAGAATATCTTTACCCTTTATATTTTTGGCTCTTTTTGAATAACTAGGAAATTGAGCAATAATAGCTTCATCCAGGAACCTCTTACCATGAGTTGAACCTATTGTTGGATTTCTAATAGTACTTGTGTCAAAACAATTATTCCAAATTTTTTTTGAAGGTTTAGATCTTCTGTTCTCAAATTTCAATAACCAAAGTACTTATTTTACAACACTAGAACCTTATTTAATACATATAAAACCCTTTCAAATATCGAGGAAATTGAACAAAAGAATAGGGTGACAACTAAGAACTTACTTTATTTGGTACAAGTAACTTGTGTTCTCACTCAAACCCTTCCCATTTTGTTAGATACTAATGCTTTGACCTCTAAAATATAAAAAATAATCAACTAAGGATCTCTATAGATATTGAAGAAATTATGAAGAGTTTGAGTTCCTATAATAAGAGAACTAGTGGAAACAGGCGTGATAATTTTATAGCTTAATGCTAAAACAAATCCTACATTGTACTTTTGAACTTGAGCCATTTATATTCAAAGGTTAATAAGATCATCAGTAGCATTAAATAAATTATTTTTTCATGTTTCTAAATAGAAAATGAAACACTTGGCATTGTTGTGTGTAATTGTGTATTAGAGTTAGGACCCACAATTAACAAATAAATAGTATTTAATTTAATCATCGCAATTTGGTGGTAGGCCCATCTTTCAAAAAATATAAAAAATTAAAATGATGTCAAATTTTGTTGTTAAAAATTTTACAACATAGTGCCATGGAGGTTTTTACCAAGCGGCAACCTATGGCTTCATTGCAATTTGGTGGTAGACCCATCTTTCACAACACACACTAGTAAAACTCATTAAAATAATTTCAAAATTTGCTACATTTTGAGACTAGGGGATTGCTAAGGTCTTATGCTAAGTGTAAAGCTTCAAATTCCTCTCAATTTCTTAATTTAAATACAAAAATATATATAAATGATTTCCCAAACTCACAAAAAGATATAAACAAAAAAAATTCAGAAAAAAATTTAATTATGATTGAATTGTGGAAATTTGATAATGTTAGTTCAAATTATACAATAAAAGAGGAAGCACGGTACAAATGATTATTTGAACATGACAAAACATGATGCAGGAGCATCCTTGGTTGCTTAGAAATCCTAAATGTTTGGGTATTCTAGCTTTGGAGTTAGAGGACTTGGTCAATGAAGAGGTGGTACTCGGTTGATACTGAGTTGTTCATGGAATTTGTGTTAATTGATTGACTTAGTTCATGAAGGTGTTTGGTGATACTTGGGGCACTCAAAAAATACTAGGACTTCAATTTACACTAGGAGCTCAATAATAGTGTTGCCTAAGTTACTTGATCAATGAAGGAATGGTCCATGAAGGAGGAACTTGATGTATATTGTGGCTTGATTTACACTAGGACTTGGCAGTAGTGTTTGTTGAGATGGCCCAGCCAATGATGGAGCTTAGTTATACAAGGTGGAATGATGATGCCTAGTGGTGGTTTCTGACACTTAGTTTGGTCTGAATCTCTATGGTTCCCAAGTTGTCTATGAGCCAACTTTTGGCATTTAATTTGGGTTGTGGCTAGTTATTGAGTATTGTAGCCAACTTGTGGCTTATGCAAATATTTAATGTAAGGGTTTATAATTTGTAATGGGCTCGACTGACTTGTGACTTAGATGGATATAAGTAGGGGGTCTTGTGGAGTCTTTAGGCATTCATTCATTTAGAGGAGTGATGGTAGAGAGTCATCCATCTTGGAGAAGAGGATGAAGTGTAGGAGCGAACTTTGAAGGGCTAGTAGTTGAGGCTTGGAAAACAAGGAGTTTTCTTGGTGGGCTTGAAAGGACAAGTTTTGATCTTCCTTGGAGATTTCTACCAGAGTGTGGATCTAGACTAGCTAGGATTAGGATTGATCTGGATCTTGAGGGATCTTACAAAACTATTCTTGTAATGGCTTTTTGTATATGGCCCTAACTTGGAAGGCCTTACAGTCAAGCACATTGCATGTAAACAATTGTTTATGAATAAAGATTTGTATTTGGTATTAGATTATGTATCTTTTTTTTGTGTTTCCACTATTTGGTTATTTGTAGGGATTTCTATTACCTCCAGCAAGGGTACCCTTGGGTCCTCATTGCATCAGGTGGTATTAGAGCTTAGTTGTTCCTAAGTGTGTAGACTAAGCATCAAAGTTGAGGTAGTTTGCACAAAAACTTAGGTGAAAGCTAGAAGCGAAGGTTGATCTTATGGAGCTAACTGATCTTTTGGATTTATGGATTTATTGCTTTGGGTTTGCAAGGATCTTGGAAGATGCCTCCAAGAAGATTAGACCCTAGTGTGATCGATGATCTTAGTGATGCTATGGAAGAAAGAATCTCAAAGAAGATTAAAGAAGAATTCAAATCTAAGATGCCACTAATGAAGAGTGACATGATAGTTGAGATCATAAGTGTTATAGGTGGTGTACCTCAGCATATGGGCACTAAAGATGGTTATGAGGAAGTTGTTGAAGACTTTGAAGTTGCTAGATTTAGTAGTGAGGACATAATTGATCATGTGGAGATACTTATGGGAAATAGGGCTAGTCAGTCTACTAGGCCTAGATCTTAGTTGAAGTTGAAGCATGAGATGGAGGTTTCTAATTTCTCAGGTACTTTGAATCCTTAAGACCTAATTGATTGGATTGGTGAATTGGAAGTCAACTTTGAGCTTAGGGATATTGGGGATCAAATTAGAGTAAGGTTGGCACAAACTAAGCTTAAAGGACATGCTTCTCTTTGGTGGGAAGAATTGCAAAGAGACAGAGAGGAGGAAGGTGAAATGAAGATCACTAGATGGATATTAATGGTAACTAAGTTTAAGGCTAAGTTTATTCTTTATGATTATGAATTTGAGCTATTCAAGAGGTTACAAAATTTGAAACAGAAAGATATGACTTTGAAATATTATATTGAAGAGTTTGACAAGTTGACTATTTGGTCTAACCATAGAGAATTGTCAAAGGAGAAGGTAGCTCAGTACATTAATGGTTTCAGATTCAATATCCAATGAAGTTGTCATGTTGGAGATTGATTTAGTTAAGGATTCTTATCAATATTCCCTGAAGGTAGAAGATAAGTTGAAGAGGAAAAGTCAAGGTAATTCCAAAGTGAAGGAGAAGCAAGATAGCTCAGCAAAAGCTAAACTAAGTGTTGAATATGAACCAAAACCTATTGATCAAAAGAGAAGAACATGTAGAGGCAATTTTAAGGGTACTTTTGATAGATGTGGTGAAGTGGGACATATATCTTATAAATTTCCTAAGGCTCGTGATAGAAGAACTATTGTTGTGAATGAGGTTGAAGACCATGATAGTCAACCTGAGAAAGGAGAGACTTTTCTAGTTTGGTGAGTACTCATTGGTCAGAGGACACTAGAATCCTGTCAAAGGACTATTTTGTTCAAGACTTGTTGTAAGTCTAGTGGGAAAGTCTACAATGTGATTATGGATAGTGGTAGTACAAATAACCTTGTTTCTAAGGAGATGGTTTAGAAACTTGGTTTGAACAGAATGAAACATCCTTATCATTATAGGATTGGCTAGTTTCAAGGTGAGCATACTTTGGAAGTGAGGTAGCAATACCTTGTTGATTTTTGAATTGGGTAGTATAAGGATCAAGTGTTTTATGATATTGCAGAACATGAGAAGTTGTCATTTGTTTCTTGGTAGACCTTGGCAATATGATTGCACAGATGTACATGATTGTGCCAAAAATGTGTTTTCAATTATGAAAGGTAGCAAGAAGCGCTCCCTAATTCCTTTGCAGAATGAAGAGATTGGTAGGAGGACCCTGAGTATTGGTAGCTGAGTTGAGTTGAAGGATTCTAAGAGGGATAAAGATTAGTGTGGAAGGAAGACCTATGGAATCCTCAGGATGGATGTGAAGAAGTAGAAGAAGATCAAGGGAAAAAGTGTAAAAGTTGTGGACTTGGAGGATATGTATGTGAAGAAAAAATTTGGGATTTATGTGTTGAATCCTAGAAGATTTTCTTCTAGCTATTAATAACATCTTTTTGAAACAAGGGTGTCTGATGTAAAAGCATCCTTGGTTAGCTATAAATCCTATATGTTGAGGTATTCTAGCTTTGGAGTTGGAGGACTCGATTAGTGAAGAGGTGGTACTTGGTTGATACTAAGTTTTTCATGGTCATTGTGTTAACTGAATGACTCAGTTAATGAAGATGTTTAGCAATGCTTGTAGAACTTGACAAATACTAGGAGCTTAGTTTACACTGGGAGCTCGATAGTAGTGTTGTCTATGATGCTCATTCAATTAAGGGACCCAGTCCATGAAGAAGGAACCTGGCATATATTGTTTCTTGGTTTGCACTAGGACTTGATAGTAGTGTTGCTCTAGTTGGCTCAGTCAATGATGGAGTTTGGTTATGCTTGGTGGAATTTTGATGCTCAGTGGTGGTTTCTGACTCTCAGTTTGGTCTTGATGTCTATGGTGCTCAAGTTTTCTATGAGCCAACCTTTTGGAATTTAATTTGGGTTGTGGGTAGGTAATGAGTGTTGTAGCCAACTTGTGGCTTATAATGCAAATATTTAATGTAAGGGTATATTGTAATTTTTAATGGGCTAGGCAAACTTGTGGCTTAGTTGGGTATAAATAGGGGATCTTGTGGAGTCTTTAAGCAGTCATTCATTTGGAGGAGTGATGGTAGAGAGTCATTTAGCTTGGAGAAGAGGATGAAGAGTAGGAGCGAACTTTGAAGGGCTAGTAGCTAAGGCTTGGGAAATAAGGAGATTTCTTGGTGGGATTGTGAGCACAAGTTTTGGTCTTCCTTGGAGCTTTCTACCAAAGTGTGGATCTAGAAAAGCTGGGATTACAATTGAGCTAGATCTTGAGGGATCTTGTAGAACTATTTTTGTAATGGCTTATTTGTATTTTTCCCTAACCCAAAAGGCCTTATATTCGAGCACATTGTGTGTAAACATTTTTTCATGAATAAATTATTGTATTTGGTATCAAATTGTGTATCATGTTGTTGTGTTTCCACTATGTGGTTATTTGTAAGGATTCAAATTACCTCTAGTAGGGGTGCCCTCAGATCCTTGTTGCATTAGAATAATTAATAGTTTATGAAGTACTTTACTGTAAAAAATATATAAATATCAAATACCTTGATAGTGAAGCTCAACAGTTAACTTGTCACTGCTAACCCAAATCTAATTTTCTATCCATCTCATCAAATGAAACTACAATTTCTTCTTTATCCTAACCTTCAAGTTCAACTCATTCATTTTGGTTCAACACAATAAGGCCAATAAAAATTGATACATTTTTCTCTTTGTTGTCATTATTACTTAAAATATTTCGTAATCCTCTCCTTTCACATATGGAAGTCCAGTGTGCTAGTTCCTTTTCATAAGGAAATGTTTTCCAATTATATCGACTACTAAAAGGCCTCAAACAAACTTCCAAGTTCTTTCCAACTATGTTTCTTGTCATTGGTTTCTATAACTACAATGTACTAAAAACTCTTTCATCCTCAATAGAACCCAATATTGTCATTTGACATAAGTCAAAAAGTTTGAAGTATCCTAAAAGTTCTTCCCACAATATTAGGCTTTGACTTATTCTTTCCCAACATCATGTTATTTAGCCTAATTCTTAGGGATTATCAATAACCTTAACTTGACCATACAATATTACTACAAAATGGGATGATTTTGTGGAAGCTTGGCTTTATTGATTATTCCTTCTACTCCCTTTTTGTCAAATTTGAAATTTGTGTTATTACCAAATGTTTCACTAATTCTAGCAGCCTTCTATGAAAACTTTTGCATCAAGGATTTTCAAAAAATTAGGGGCAATAGACATTCCTTCTTAAACTTTTTCTTGAGTGAATCATGTAAAAAACTTGGATGAAACATCTTTTGCAATTTTATGTAAAATGGTCCTCACAAAAATCACAATACCATTGAATTCTACCAATATTATAAGTCTATCTTTCATTCTAGTAGTTTGTGTGGTAGAAGACATGTCATAGTAGTACATTGGTATGATCTTATCATGCATATGGATACATAACTCCCCATAATCATTAAACCCTAACATATTATCAACATGAATCAAATCTATGATTTTTTTCTATCAACTAAATTCTACATCATTGAATGGAGAATTCCTTAGATATTAATTATTGATGGCCAAAATAGTCATTCTATGAAGCATGGTGTATTCTTGAAAATACATAAATCTCTTGTGGGATTTTTTAACAATTGAGTTTATTGTGTCCAATAGTAGGATAATTCCAACCAAGGTTAACAATGTATCAACATTAGTACACCGATTCAGAAGATCACAATATTGGGATAGTTTGTTACGTCTATTTTGATTTTGATTTTGAGTTTGAGCTTGAGGATCATGACCTTGGTCATTATTTTTATTACGCATATGAGCCTCTATATTTTTTTCCATTGGTCCAACTAGGGATTTATATTATGAGAAAAATTGATTTAGTGGGTCCACAAATGGAGATCCATCTAGTCTCAACATCCTTGGGAAGCTTGTCTCCATTAGTCAATCCCTCAAAAAAATAAAATAATGAAAAACATCTAGGACTTTGATAGAAGTATGCAAATAGATCATGAATTAGTTGATCAAGTCTCGCTACCACTTCAAACTTCTGCACAATTTTAAATGTTAAATTGAGTTTATTGATCATGCATTAAATGGGAACCATGAAAGGTGCAATGTGATTTTTAGCTTTACGCATAGACCATTCCTATGGCCATGCATCGCTACAACTCTATCTTCTCTCACATACACCAAATTTTGGAAATTATAAAGTCATCCATACCAGCTATTTTATTTAATGATTTCTTTGCTACACCATACATACTTTGTGTTTTGTTTTCCTCCATCTTATCAACACATAGAATATGAGGATGATAGACATGGATCTTCATAGTATACACATGCATAAACATACAATAAGTGTTGTCCATTATTGTAACTTCATCTGAATAATACAATAAAATTGGACTCCTTTATTCTTTAATGCATATTACTTATTTCCACTTCAACAAGACAAATTTTCAAATCTCATCCATTATTTACTAACCAATGATTCACATGATGTCTTTGAACACTTAGATATTTTAATAATCTATCAAGGTTAGGATAGTATGTCATGGGATGACCCCTACTCAAAAGATAAAATAGAGTAGAAAATTAATAGTTTTAACCATACATGTTTCATCCATTACTCTTTGGAATTCAATTTAAAGTGAACCTACTATATGTAGCGGTTTGTCTTTATGTGCTTGAATCACCTAATATTCCAAGGCATACTCGATATGCTTGCAATCATCTTTTGATTTTAATATGAGTACTAATTGTTCCTTTCTATCAACTAATTATCTCTTATATACTTTTCCTATATGTTTTTTAATTGCATCTAATTTTAACCACAATTTTACATCCTTTTCAAGTTTCTAGGAACAAATTGTGCACTTGCATTCAACTAGAGATTTGTTTGCATCTGGATTTGACACTAGAACTATGAATGTGTACTTTGAGACCCAATTCATTTGAAATTACCTTGTCAAGTCCTACTCAAGCCTCATCTTTTTTTTTTTTTTTTCACTCCTCTATGCACTGCCAATAGTATCTATGGGATTCTAAGAAACACAATCATTGGTACTTATATTTACACCATCATTTGCGACTTTGTTAACAATAACATCTCAAGAATTTACACCAAAATCTATAGAATTCTGAGCAAAACCAACATCTACCACTTTTTTAGCAACATCACTGACATTTACATAAATGTCTATGAGTTTCTCAACAAAATCATCGGAATTGCCAAACAATTTGGTTTTAAGTTTCCTATTTGTCCTCCTCTTTTCTTCATTATGAACAATAGATTTACCAATGCTACTAGCTACAACATCACTAGTATTTACACTTTCATCATTGGCACTAACATCAATAGTATATGTATCAATGACATTATCAGAAGAAACAACATCAATAATGAAGTCTATTGCTTTAGTCTAGCTACTTTCGGTTCTAGTTTGAATAATCTATGTGATAGAGGCATCTTTCGGTACAAGTGTTGAGGAACATGTTGTCTATTTTCTCTATTGGGACCTAGAAGTATGACTTCATATTTTTTCTTTCTTTGGATGGCTTTTTGATTCAGAGGGAACTCTTAGGAGTTTGGGAACTCTCAAGTGTCTTGTTGCTTAAAATTTGTTACTAAAACAAAATATAAACATGAATATGATACCTAAAAAATAAAGAAAAATATAAAAAGAGTGAAGATCTTGGATAAATACATATTTATAACAATGCATGACATTAAACAATAATAATAGGTTAAAATGGAATAATAAACTAAGCCATAAAAGATTTCAAATAAAAATGACTCTCTCCTACTGGCTAAAAAAGGAAAAGAATAATAAAACTCATTGGTTTGGAATTCAATATGTTCTCAAGATGTGTGTAGACACATAGCAACAATTCACCAATTTTTTTCTTATGAAACTATTTCAATATTAACTTGCTTCAACCTAGCAACAAACTTCCAACAACCATGAGGCCTAACAAAAAATGTGGCAACCATTTGTAAGCTTACATCATGATAGAGCTAAACTATATTGAACTTGCAAGCTAGAGATAAGGAAAACCTTTAACTGCTAACCACCTAATCGGTGGGTGGTGGCTTATGCATATTAACAAAAAACAAACTCATGACTTGTCACCAATTGTAAAGACTAACAACTTGGTTGACTTGCATAGTTTAAAGGAAAAAACACTTTTCTAAAGCCAACAACTGAAAAAATTAAAATATCAAAAGAACACATGAGATTGCTCGAGAAACAAATCAACATTTTTTATATCTGTGATCATGTGCTTGAACACAAACTAGGCTCGCTAACTTGAAAAATTGAGAAGGAAACATTAAATATACTAGTGAACTTGGAAATAATTAGGCATACTTGACATCATTTCAAAAATGGCCATGAGGCCTCACAAGATGGGTGAAAATCATTTAGTATCTTGCATCATGATAGACCTAAACCATCTTGATCTTGCAAGCTAGAAATTTTAAAAAAAATTGACGGCTAAGCATCTACTTGTCGACTCTTAGCTTATTAAAATTAATAAGAAAAAAAATCATTACCTTTAGCTAACTATAAATAAAAACAAATCGAATGAATTTCACACTTAAAATGACAAAATACTTTTTCAAAACCAACAACCATAGAAATTAACACATTAAAAGCACTTGTGAGATAGCTAGAGGGTATGTGTAGGATCATGGTAAACCAAACTATGGCCTTAAGTGGCAGTGAAAAACTAGCAAATCAGGGTTATGTCAACTTGACACATAATTCTAAAGTGGTTCTGGACTTTATATCAAAAAGTTGTAAGAAAATAATCTGTAGGAAAATGAATCTAGTTTCTAAATTACTAGGCCTTATCTATAGAAAATAATATTTGATTGATCAAAAGTTTGGATTTTAATGCAGTACTATTAAAATTATAGGGTGAAAATAAAAAGTAGGTGTATGTCTAACCACCTTAATCAAAATCAAATGATAATATTTTTTTAATATAATTATAGATTTAAAAAGTAGACTCATGCCCAAATGTGACGCATATTTTTGGGTATTTTTATTCCAAATAAATAATTAAATATGAATTTTCTACTAAAAAAATTTCAGAAAAAAATCCTGTGTCTAACCACCTTAACTAATTGAAAACTTTACCAAATTAATTTTTTTCCCTTATACTAGGCGAAGCATAGAATGTGACACAACTTTTAGATTTAAAAAATGTTATACTGTTTGAAAGTTATAGCTAATTTTCAATCAGTATGTCAACTGTAAGATCCCTAATTTTAACATATATTTTAATAATAAATCAATAATAAATATTATAATTACATTATAAACCAATAAAGATTATAATATATTTAAAAATTATCACATTTGAATATATATAATATTAATAACTAATGATAATAAATTGATTAATAAACTAATCAATATAATATTATATATATTAATAATAATACAAGAATTAATATAAGTGATAATACAATATAGTATTATATTTACATAACATATATTTAAATATGTTATAATAACATATAATACTATATAACATATTTAAATATATCATAACAATAATATTTAAAATAACATATAATAATAATATATATGATATAATATATATATTTTAACATAAAAAATTAATTAGTTAAGCGCATAAGGAAGTGGCTTTTGGCCATATCGAGAAAATAGGTATAAAAAAGGGTAACGAAGGACACGTCAAGGGTAGACATTCACCGAATCATTTTAGCAAATGGCAGATTAAGCAAGACATTGAATTCATATTAATACATTGAGCAAAGAAATTATCGGCATCAACAAAGAACAACATAATACTTCCTATCTGTGGTCAAATCATGGACAGAGGAAGATCATCACAGATTCAACGTGGCTGGAGCACATTGATCAAGACATCATTGCTAGATCACACTAGAGTAGGACAGGGAGGAAGTCGTGGCAGCTATGACATATATTGGAAACTACAAATGTCCAAGTTGCAACAAATATAATGCCTCATTGACATAAAGGGAAAACTAAGTCATCATTCCTTTGAATACATAGCGTCAACATGAATATGTGGATGGCATACTTATGAATACAAAATCAATGTTAAAAGTGGGGAAAGTAATAAGGAGAAAGGAATTGATAATCAATTTATACAATTGAATTTGTCAATATATTAAGGAGATTAAAACAATATGTAAAGGGGAAGTACAAGGTGATATATTAGGATAGATCCCCAATTTCAATTGTATTCTATTTTATATATAAAAATCATTATTGTTATATAACAAAATCATTATATGTATACATATAAAATACAATTCCTTGTATTTCCAAGTATAGAATGGGTCCATTTGATGATGTTATTGTGCCTTTAAGATTTATTTAATAAAGGGTCCATGAAACATGTTTTAAATCCTTTAAAATCTCTAGATTTCTTGGGATCTTTCACTTTGCCAAGTCTTGTATTTGATCTTGTATTTGAGTCCAAGTTATGCTTGACGAGTCTGAGTCTCATAACTATGCTAATAACAATGTGTATTTGATCTTGTATTTGAGTCCAAGTATGCTTGACGAGTCTGAGTCTCATAACTATGCTGATAACAATGTTAGAGTGCAAGTTTTTACTATACACTATTAATCTCTTTCTTACTAGGTTTGTGAGAGGAGCTTTGTATCATAAATAAGATATTTGCCGGTCCATAAAAAAAAGAGACAATGAAAAAGATCTGGCATGTAGGATTGTAGCATTGACTTTATGATCATGTGCAAGAAACGTACACAAGTCAATCTATTTGAAGCATTTTGGAGTATAATTTTTTTTTTTGATAAGAGTTTGTGGATGTTAAAGAGATCAAGGATTGGGGTAGAGTAGAATGGAAACAAACAAGGTCAAAGTGGGAATACTGTCTCCCATGGTAAATAACTATTTAAAAATAACTGTACCTCAACCAATTACTTTCTATAATGGTGTCTGTTGTCTGCCATTGAAATAAATACACAAGTAATTTTACCCCAACCATATACAAGCAATGATAAATCACTCTTGGATAAAGGTGAAACTATAAATTTAGAACTGAATAGATGTATAGAAGCGATGAAATGCCATATTTGACTTTTAAATTTGCCGAGTGACATCACTAACAAGAATCACAATGACATTTGGTTGGTGATGTACTTATATTGTAGACAAACATATCTACAAGTATTGAATTTTTAAAAATGTATAATAATTTTTTTAAAACAATTTTTAGCTTAAATGTATTCTATTTAAATTATCTAATTTTTTTGATTATTTTCACAGCTCTACAATTTTGAAGACAAGGGTGGTCGGCGTGTTGCTCTAAGACCAGAGATTACACCTTCTTTAGCTCAACTAGTTTTGCAAAAAGGGTCTCCTTCACACTTATACATTATCATTTCATAATTATTCAAATGTTCTAGTTCACTTTTATTTTCTTCTATTAGGTGATGCAATAATCTAGGATTTTAAAAAGTGTTTATATTATAAGATTTGAAATTAGAAATTAAGAGCAATTGAAGGACATCCCAAAAGGGGACATTACATCAACCAACACTTTACAATCATCTTCATTGAAAATTAACTAATAAATACTTATCGAACTCAAAATTTGACAGCAATTATATCGATGGAATCTCAAGAGTGTTATAAAAAAACCCTCTTCATTTAATTCAATTTCGATAAAAATAACATTGTAAAATGGCTACCCAAAGTCTGAGTGTCAGTAAAACCCTTCTCAAACATATTTTTTGGGTTGACCAAATAGGCTTGGTAAATACCGAGCCTAATTGGATACCCAAAATAAAATTGGGTATCTGATCACTATGAGTTTTTTCAATTACAATTTTGGAGGGAAATTTGAGAGGAAATATTTTCTAATTGCAATTTTGGAGGGAGGGAAATTTGGGAGAAAAGAAATTTTCCAATTGCAATTTTAGAGAGAAATTTGAGAGGGTTTTAGAGGGAAATTTATTTGGGGGAAGTGTGAAAATTAATATTATTATTACATATGATTATGATTATTATTATTAACTATTATTATTATATATGATTATAATTATAATTATATATAATAATATTTATAATTATTATTATTAAATATAATATAGTTATAAATAGAATAATAATTATTATAACTAAATATAATATAGTCATATATATGATAAATATTATTATTATAAAATATATATAGTAATATTATATTACTATTATTATATATAATAGTATATATGGTTATTATTATTAAACCTATAGTCTAGTAACATATATGATAATTATTGTTATATAATCTAATAATATATTATTACTATGTTAAAATACACAGCATTATATTATTAATAAATGTAATATTATCATGAAATGCGTTGAAAGGGGTCATAGGTTAACTTATGACTTCTTTCGATGCATTTCATGACAACATTTGTCCCTAGGACCCCTAGTGACCCCTCTTGACACATTAGAACCAACCACATGCGTCCCTAGGGGTCCTAGGGCCCCTAGAGACATAGGTTGTCATAAAATGCATTGAGAGGGGTCATATGCTAACCTCTGACCCCTCTCGACGCATTAGAACCAACGAAATGCATCCCTAGGGGTCCTAGGGCCCTTAGGGACATATGTTATCATGAAATGCATTAAGAGGGGTCATAGCTTAACTGTGACCCCTCTCAATGAATTAGAACTAACCACATGCATCCTTAGGGGTCCTATGGCCCTTAGGAACATGCGTTGTTGTGAAATGTGTCGAGTGGGTGATGGGTTAACCTATGACCCATCTCGATGCAATGGAACCAACCAAATGTGTCCCTAGGGGTACTAGGGCCCCTAGGGACATACGTTGTCATGAAATGCATTGAGAGGGGTCATAGGTTAACCTATGACTCCTATCAATGCATTATAATGAACCACATGTGTCCCTAGGGGTCCTAGGGCCTCTAGGGACATACAGTGTCATCAAATGCATCGAGAGGGGTCATAAGTTAACCTATGACCCCTCTCGATGCATTAGAACCAACCACATGCATCCCTAGGGGTCCTAGGGCCTCTAGGGACATATGTTATCATGAAATGTGTTGAGAGGGGTCATAGGCTAACCAATGACCCCTCTCAAAACATTAGAACCAACCGCATGTGTCCTTAGGGGTCCTAGGGCCCCTAGGGACATACATTGTCTTGAAATGCATTAGGAGAGCTCATAGGTTAATCTATGACCCCACTCAATGCATTAGAACTAAACAAATCCATTGCTAGGGGTCGTAGGGCACCTAGGGACATACGATATCATGAAATGCATCAAGAAGGGTCATAATTTAACCTATGACCCCTATTGATGAATTGAAAACAACCAAATGCATCCTTAGGGGTCGTAGGGCCCGTAGGGACACACATTGTCATGAAATGCATCAAGAGGGGTCATAGGTTAACCTATGACCACTCTCAATGCATTAGAACCAACCACATGCATCTCTAGGGGTTGTAGGGCCCCTACAAACATAAGTTGTCATGAAATGCATCAAGAGAGATCATAGGTTAACTCGTGACCCCTCTTGATGCATTACAACAACCAAAATGTGTCACTAGGTGCCCTAGGACCCCTAGGGACATAGGTTTTCATGAAATGTGTCAAGAGGGGTCATAGGTTAACCTATGACCCTGATCGATGTGTTAGAACCAACCACATGCGTCCTAGGGCTCCTAGGGACATAGGTTGTCATGAAATTCATGTAGAGGGATCATAGGTTAACTTATGACCCCTCTCAACGCATTGGAACCAACCACATGCATCTTTAGTAGTCGTAGGGTCCCTAAGGACATTCATTGTCATGAAATGCCTCGTGAGGGGTCATAAGTTAACCTATCACACCTCTCAACATATTGGAACCAACCAAATGCATCCTTAGGAGTCCTAGGGCCCTAGGGACATAGGTTATTGTGAAATGCATTAAGAGTGGTCATAAATTAACCTATGACCCCACTTAATGCATTGGAACCAATCTAATGTGTCCTTAGGGGCCCTAGTACCCTTCAAGACATTGGTTGTAATGAAAAGTTTTGATAGGGGTCATAGGTTAACTTATAACCCCTCTCGATGCATTAGAACCAACTAGATGTGTCCTTAGGGGTCCTAGCACCCCTAGGGGCATATGTTGTCATTAAATGCATCAAAAGGGGTCATAGTTTAACCTATGACCCCTCTCAACTCATTAGAACAAACCACATGTGTCCCTAGGGTTCCTAAGGCCCCTAGACATATGTTTTCATGAAATGCATTGAGAGGGGTCATAGGTTAACCTATGACCCCAGTTGACGTATTTTATAACAACATATGTCCCTAGGGCCCCTAGTGACCCCTCTTCACACATTAGAACCAACCACATGTGTCCCTTGTGGTCCTAGCGCCCCTAGGGACATAGGTTGACGTGAAATGCATCAAGAGGGGTCATAGGCCTCTCAATGCATTGTAACCAACCAAATGTGTCCCTAGGGTTCCTAGGGCCCCAAGGGACATATGTTGTGAAATATGTTGAGAGAGGTCATAGGTTAACACATTAGAATCAACCACATGCATCCCTAGGGGTCCTAGGGCCCCTAGAGACATATGTTGTCATGAAATGCATCGAGAGTGCTCATAGGTTAACCTATGACCCCTATCGATGCATTGGAACCATCCAAATGTGTCCCTAGGGGTCCCAGGGCCCCTAGGGACATATATTATCCTAAAATGCATTGAAAGGGGTCATAGGTTAACTTATGACCCCTCTCAATGCATTGGACCAACCACATGCATCCCTTGGGGTCGTACAGACCCTAGGGACATAAGTTGTTATGAAATGCATCGAGAGGGATCATAGGTCAACCTCTGACCCCTGTTGACACATTGCAACCAACTAAATGCATCCATAGGGACCTAAAGAACCCTAGTGACATAAGTTGTGATGAAATGCATTGAGAGGGGTAGTAGGGTTCCAAGGGACATACGTTGTCATGAAATCTATTGAGAGGGGTCATAATTTAACCTATGACCCCTTTTCAACACATTAGAACCAACCAAATGTATCTCTAGGCGTCCTAGGGCCATCAGGGACATACATTGTCATGAAATGCATCGAAAGGGGTCATTAGTTAAACTATGACCCCTCTCAACACATTAGAACCAACCTAATGCATCCCTAGGGGCCTTAGGACACCTAGGGACATAGGTTGTTGTAAAATGATTTGAGAGCAGTCATATGCTAACCTATGACCCCTCTCAATGCATTATAACCAACTAGGGGCATACATTGTCATGAAATATGTAAAGAGGTGACATTGTTTAACCTATGACCCCTCTCTACACATTAGAACCAACCACATGCATCGTTACAGGTCCTAGGATCCCTAGGAACATACATGATCTTGAAATGCATCGAGAGAGGTCATAGGTTAACCTATGACCCCTCTTGATGCATTAGAACTAACCACATGCATCTCTAGGGGTCCTAGGGCCCTTAGGGACATACATTGTCATGAAAAAATTGAGAAGGGTAATAGGTTAACCTATGACCCCATTCGATGCATTTTATGACAACATATGTCCCTAGGGCCCCTAGTGACCCCTCTTGACACATTAGAACCAACCACATGTGTCCCTAGGGGTCCTAGGGCCCCTAAGGACATACATTATCATTAAATGCATCTAGAAGGGTCACAAGTTAACCTATGCCCCACTCAACGCATTAGAACCACCCAAATGCATCCCTAGGGGTCCTAGGGCACTTAGGGACATAAATTTTCATGAAATTCATCAAGAAGGGTCATAGGTTGACCCCTCTCGATGCATCAAAACCAACCACATGTACCCATAGGGGTAGTAGGGTTCCTAGGGATATACATTGTCATGAAATGCATTGAGAGGGGTCATAGGTTAATCTATGACCCCTCTTGATGCATTGGAGCCAACCACATGCGTCCCTAGGGGTCCTAGGACCCCTAAGGACATATGTTGTTGTGAAATACATCATGAGGGGTCATAGGTTAATTTGTGACCCCTCTCAACCCATTGTAACCAACCACATGCATCCCTAGAGGTCGTAGTGCCCCTAGGGACATACGTTGTTGTAAAATGTGTGAAGAGGGATCATAGGTAAACCTATGACCCCTCTTGACACATTAGAACCATCCACATGTGTCCCTAAGGGCCCTAGGGCCCCTAGGGACATACATTGTCATGAAGTGTGTTGAGAGGGGTCATAAGTTAACCTATGACCACTCTCGATGCATTGGAACCAACCACATGCGTCTGTAGGCATAGTAGGGTTCCTAAGGACATATGTTATTGTGAAATGCATTGAGAGGGGTCATAAGTTAACCTATGACCCCTCTCGATGTATTGGAACCAACCAAATGCATCACTACAAGTCCTAGGGCCCCTAGGGACATATGTTGTCCTTAAATGCACCCCTCTCAATGCATTAGAACCAACCTAATGTGTCGCCAGGGGCCATAAGACACCTAAGGACCTAAGTTGTCATGAAATGCTTTGAGAGGGGTCCTAGGTTAACCTATGACCCCTCTTGATGTATTAGAAAAAACTACATGAATCCCTAAGGGTCCTAGGGTCCTTAGGGACATACGTGTCATGAAATGTGTCGATGTCTCGATGAATTAGAACCAACCACATGTGTCCCTAGGGGTTCTAGGGCCCTTAGCAACATACACTAACTTAGAATTCATCAAGAGGGGTCATAGGTTAACCTATGACCCCTCTCAATGCATTAGAACCAACCACATGCATCTCTAGGGGTTGTAGGGCCCCTACGGACATAAGTTGTCATGAAATACATCGAAAGAGGTCATAGCTTAACCTATGACCTTTCTTGATGCATTAGAACCAACCAAATGTGTCCTTAGGGGTCCTAGGGCCCCTAGAGACATACGTTGTTATGAAATGCATCGAGAGGGGTCATATGTTAACCTATAACCCCTCTCGATGCATTAGAATGAACCACATGCGTCCCTAGGAAATAGGTTATTGTGACATGAATCGAGACCTATGACACCTCTCGACATATTGGAATCAACTAACTATGTCCCTAGTGGTCTGAGGGACCCTAGGGACATATGTTGTCATGAAATATGTCGAGAGGGGTCATAGGATAACCTATGACCCCTCTCGACTCATTAGAACTAACCACATGCATCCCTAGGGGTCCTAGGACCCTAAAGACATATGTTGTCCAAAACTACATCGAGAAGGGTCATATGTTAACCTATGACACCTCTCGACATATTGGAACCAACCAAATGCATCCCTAGGGGTCCTAGGGACATACATTATAGTTAACCTATGACCCCTTTCGATGCATTATATACAACCACATGCATCCTTAGGTTTCCTATGGCCCCTAGGGACATAGGTTGTCATGAAATGCATCGAGATAGGTCATAGGTTAACCTATGACCCCTCTCAATGCATTGGAACCAACCAAATCCTTCCCTAGGGGTCCTAACGTTGTCGTAAAATGCATCAAGAGAGGTCATAGGTTAATTTTTGACCTCTTTCGATGCATTTGAACCAACCAAATGTGTCCCTAGGGGTCAAAGGGTAGCTAAGGACATACATTGTCATGAAATGCATCGAGAAGGGTCATAGGTTAACCTATGACCCATCTCGATGCATTAGGACCAAACACATGTGTCCCTAGGAGTCCAAGGTCATTTAAAGACATACATTGTCATTACAGGCATCAAAAGGGATCATAGGTTAACCTATGATGCCTCAGGATGCATTGGAACCAACCACATGCATCCCTAGTGATTGTAGGGCCCCTTGGTACATACATTGTCATGAAATGCATTGAGAAGGGTCATAGTTTAACCTAGGACCCTTCTCGGCACATTGGAACCAAAAAAAGTGTCCCTAAGGGTCCTAGGGCCACTAGGGACATACGTTGTCATGAAATGCATCGAGAGGGGTCATAGGTTAACCTATGACCCCTCTCGACACACTAGAACCAACCAAATGCATCCGTAGGTTTTGTAGGGCCCCTAGGGATATATTTTTTCATGAAATGTGTTGAGAGGAGTCATAGTTTAATCTATGACCCGTCTCAACACATTGGAACCAACCAATTATGTTGTCATGAAATGTGTTGACAGGGAACCCCTCTCAACACATTCAAACTAACCATTTGCATCCCTAGGGGTGCTAGGGCCCCTAGGAACATACGTTGTTGTGAAATGCATCAAGAGGTGTAATAGGTTAACTTATGACCCCTCTCGAGGCATGTGGTCCTAGGACCCCTAGGGACATAGGTTGTCATGAAATGCATCGAGAGGGGTCATATGTTAACCTATGAACCCTCTCAATGCATTGGAACTAACGAAATGTGCCCAAAATAGTCTTACGGTCCCTAAGGACATATTTTGTCATGAAATCAATCAAGAGGGGACATAGGTTAACCTATGACCACTCTCGATGCATTGGAACCAACCACATGCATCTGTAGGTGTAGTAGCTATCCTAAGGACATATGTTGTTATGAAATGCATTGAGAGGGGTCATAAGTTAACCTATGACCCCTCACGATGCATTCAAACCAACCAAATGTGTCCCTAGGGGTCCTAGGGGTCCTAGGGACATATGTTGTTGTGAAATGTGTCGAGAGGGGTCATATGTTAAACTATGACCCCTCTCAATACATTGGAACCAACCTAATGTATCTCTAGGTGCCATAAGACACCTAGTGACCTAGGTTGTCATGAAATGCTTTGAGAGTGGTCCTAGGTTAACCTATGACCCCTCTCCACACATTAGAACCAAGTACATGTGTCCCTAATGGTCCTAGGGTCCTCAGGGACATACGTGTCATGAAATGTGTTGACATATCAATGAATTAGAACCAACCACATGTGTCCCTAGGGGTTTTAGGGCCCCTAGGGACATACATTGGTTTAAAATGCATAAGAGGGGTCATAGGTTAACCTATGACCCCTCTCGATGAATTAGAACCAACCACATGTGTCGTTAGAGGTCGTAGGGCCACTAGGGACATACATTAAGATGAAATGCATCGAGAAAGATCATAGGTTAACATATGATATCTGTCGATGCATTTTATGACAACATATATCCCTAGGGCCCCCAGTGACCCCTCTAGACACATTAGAACCAACCACATGTGTCCCTACCACTCCTAGGGCTCCTAGGGACATAGGTTGTCATGAAAATGTCGAGAGGGGACAAACAAAATGCGTCCCTAGTGTTCCTAGGCTCCTAGGGACATATGTTGTCATGAAATTCATTGAGATGGGTCATGGGATAATCTCTTACCCCTCTCGACACATTAGACCAACCACATGCATCCCTAAGGGTCCTAAGGCCCCTAGGGACATACATTGTTACGAAATGTGTCAAGAGTGCTCATAGGTTATCCTATGACCCTATCGATGCATTAAACCAACCACATGTGTCCATAGGGGTCCTATGGCCCCTAGGGACACACGTTGTCATAAAATGCTTCGAGAGGGGTCATAGGTTAGAACCAACCAAATGTTATCCTAGGGGTCTTAGGGCCCCTAGGGACATATGTTATTGTGAAATGTGTCAAGAGGGGTCATAGGTTAACCTATGACCCCTATCAACACACTAAAAGCAACCACATGCATCCTTAGGGGTCCTAGGGCCCCTAGGGACACACATTGTAGTGAAATTCATCGAGAGGGCTCATAGTTTAACATATGACCCCTCTCGATGCATTAGAACCAACTACATGCATACCTAAGGGTTGTAGGGCCCCTAGGTACATACGTTGTCATGAAATGCCTCGAAAAGGGTCAAGTTTAACCTATGA
Source organism: Cupressus sempervirens (assembly GCA_028749045.1). Taxonomy (NCBI): domain Eukaryota; kingdom Viridiplantae; phylum Streptophyta; class Pinopsida; order Cupressales; family Cupressaceae; genus Cupressus; species Cupressus sempervirens. Next base: position 367,938,744 of record CM053792.1, on the reverse strand, counting down.
GCCCTCTCGACACATTGAAACCAACCAAATTCATCCCTAGGGGTCCTAGTGCCCCAAGGTACATAAATTGTCGTGAAATGTGTCGAGAGGGGTCATAGTTTAACCTATGACCACTCTCAACACATTAGAACAACTCACATGCATTCCCATGGGTCTTGGAGCCCTTAGGGACATAGTTTGTTATGAAATGCATTGAGAGGGGTCATAGGTTAACCTATCACCCCTCTCCATGCATTGGATCCAACCAAATGTATCCCTAGGGGTCCTAAGGCCCCTAGGGACATATGCTCTCATAAAATGTGTCGAGAGGGATCATAGGTTATCCTATCCCTATCAATGCATTGGAACCAACCAGATGCGTCCCTAGGGGTCGTAGGGCCCTTCGGGACATACATTGTCATGAAATGCACCAAGAAGGGTCATAGGTTAACCTATGACCCCTCTCGACACATTAGAACCAACCACATGCATCCCTAGGGGTCCTAGAGGTCCTAGGAACATAAATTGTCATGAAATGCATCAAGAGGGGTCATAGTTTAACATATCACCCCTCTCGACGCATTAAAACCAACCGCATGCATCCCTAGTGGTCATACAAACCCTGGGGACATATGCTATCTTAAAATGTGTCTAGAGGGGTCATAGGCTAACTTATGACCCCTCTTGGTGCATTGGAACTAACCAAATGCGTCCATACGGGTCCTAAGGCCCCTAGTGACATACATTGTCATGAAATGCATCGAGAGCCTCTCGACGCATTAGAATCTACCACCTTCATCCCTAGGGGTCCGAGGGCTCGTAGGGACATATGTTGTCATGAAATGCATTGAGAGAGGTAATAGGTTGACCTATGACCCCTGTCGATGCATTAGAACCAACCACATGTGTCCTTAAGGGTCCTAGGGCCCCTAGGGACATAGCTTGTCATAAGTTAACCTATGACCCCTATCAACACATTAGAACAAATCACATGCATCCCTAGTGGTCTTAGGGCCCCTAGGGACATAAGTTGTCATAAAATGTATCAAGAGGGATCATAGATTAACCTATGACCCCTCTTGACACATTATAAAAAATCAAATGCTTCCCTAGGGGTCATAGGTCCCTACGGACATACGTTGTCGTGAAATATGTCGAGAACCCTCTCGACGCATTAGATCTTACCAAATGCATCCCTAAGGGTCCTAAGGCCCCTAGGGACATATGTTGTTGTAACATGCATCAAGAGGGGTCATAGGTTAACCTACGACCCCTCTTGATGCATTGAAACCAACCACATGCATTCCTAGGAGTCATAGGGCCTCTAGGGACATACGTTATCATAAAATATGTCAAGAAGGGTCATATGTTAACCTATGACCCCTCTTGACACATTGAAACCAACCAAATACATCCCTGGGGGTCCTACGGCCCCTAGGGACATATTTTGTAGTGAAATGCATCAAGAGGGGTCATAGGTTAGCTTATGACCCCTCTCATTGCATTAGAACCAACCACATGTGTCCCTAAGGGTCCTAGGGGCCCTAGGGACATACATTGTCATGAACTATGTTGAGAAGGGTTATAGGTTAACCTATGACCCCTCTTAACACATTAGAACTAACCACATGCATCCTTAGGGGTAGTAGGGTTCTTAGGGACATACATTGTCATGAAATCTATCGAGAGGGCTCATAAGATAACCTATGACCCCTCACGACACATTGGAACCAACCAAATGTATCTCTAGGGATCCTATGGCCGTTAGGGACATACATTGTCATGAAATACATCGAGTGGGGTCATAGGTTAAACTATGACCCCTCTCAATGCATTGGAACCAACCTAATGAGTCCCTAGGGGCCCTAGGACACCTAAGGACATAGGTTGTCATGAAATGCTTTGAGAGTAGTCATAAGCTAACCTATGACCCCTCTCAAAGCACTATAACCAACTACATGCATCCCTAAAGGTCTTAGGGCCCCTAGGGAAATATGTTGTCATGAAATCTGTCGAGAGGGTTCATTGGTTAACCTATGACCCCTCTCTATGCATTAGAACCAACCACATGGGGACCTAGGGTCCCTAGGGACATACATCATCCTAAAATGCATTGAGAGGGGTCATAGGTTAACCTATGACCCCTCTCGACATATTAGAACCAACCATATGCATCCCTAGGGTTCTTAGGGCCCCTAAGGACATACATTGTCATGAAAAATTGAGATAGGTAATAGGTTAACCTATGACACCTTTCGATGCATTTTATGAGAACATATGTCCCTAGGGCCCCTAGTGACCCCTCTCGACACATTAGAACCAACCACATGTGTCCCTACCAGTCCTAGGGCCCCTAGGGACATAGGTTGTCATGAAATAAATCTAAAGGGGTCATAGCTTAAACAATGATTGCTCTCAATGCATTGAAACCAACCACATGCGTCCTTAGGGGTCTTAGGGATATACGCTATTGTGAAATGCATCGAGGTCAACGCATTGGAACAAACCAAATGCATCCCTAGGGGTCCTAGGGCCCCTAGGGACATACGTTATCGTGATATGCATTGAGATGGGTCATAGGATAACCTTTGAACCCTCTTGACACATTAGACCAACCACATGCATCCCTAAGGTTCCTATGGCCCCTAAGGACATATGTTGTCATAAAATACATTAAGAGGTGTCATAGGTAAACGTATGACCCCTCTCAATGCATTGGAACCAACCAAATGAGTCCTTAGGGGTCTTGAGGCCCCTAGGGACATATGTCATCATGAAATATGTCGAGAAGGGTCATAGGTTAACCTATGACCCTCTCGATACATTAGATCCAACCAAATGTGTCCCAAGGGGTCCTAGGGCCCCTAGGGACATACCTTGTTCTAAAATGCATCAAGAGGGGTCATAGGTTAACCTATGACCCCTCTCGATGTAGTAGACCAACCACATGTATCCATAGGGGTCCTATGGTCCCTAGGGACATATGTTGTCATGAAATGCATCGAGAGGTTGATGTATTAGAACCTACCAAATATGTCCCTAGGGGTCTTAGGGCCCCTAGGGACATACATTATCATGAAATGCATCAAGAGGGGTCATGAGTTACCCAATGACCCCTATCGACACATTAAAACCAACAACATGCATCCCCAGGGATCCTAGGGCCCCTAGGGACATACGTTGTCATTAAATGTGTAGAGAGGGCTCATTCTTTAACATTTGACCCCTCTCGATGTATTAGAACCAACCACATGCATCCCTAGGTGTCCTAGGGCCACTAGGTACATACATTGTCATGAAATGCATCGAGAGGGGTCATAAGTTAATCTATGACCCCTCTCAACCCATTTAAACCAACCACATGCATCCCTAGTGGTCATAAGGCCCTTAAGGAATAAGTTGTCATAAAATGTGTCAAGAGGGGTCATAGGTTAACCTATGACTTCTCTCAATGTATTGAAACTAACCAAATGTGTCCCTAGGGGACATAGGACCCCTAACGACATAGGTTGTCATGAAATGCATGGAGAGGGGTCATACGTTAACCTATGACGCCTCTGGACACATTAGAAACAACCATATGTGTCCCTAGGGGTCCTAGGGATAAAAGTTGATGCGAAATGTGTCAAAATGGGTCATAGTTTAGATGCATTATAACCAACCAAATGCTTCCCTAGGGTTCCTAGGGCCTCTAAGGACATACGTTATCATGAAATATGTCAATAGGGGTCATAGGTCAACGTATAAGAACCCACCACATGTGTCCCTAGGGGTCCTAGGGACTCTAGGGCCATAGGTTGTCATGAAATGTGTCAAGAGGGCTCATAGGTTAATCTATGACCCCTCTTGACATATTGGAACCAACAAAATCTATTTCTAGGTCTCTTAGGGCACCTAGGCACATACTTTCTCGTGAAATGTGTCGAGAGGGGTCATAGGTTAACCTATGACCCCTCTCGATGCATTGGAACCAACTAAATGCATCCCTAGGTGTCCTAGGGCCCCTAGGGTCATACGTTGTCATGAAATATGTTGAGAGGGGTCATAGGTTAACCCTCTCGATGCATTAGGACCAACCACATGCATCCCTAGGGGTCCTAGGGTCCCTAAGGACATATGTTGTCATGAAATGTGTCGAAAGGAGACATAAGATTGGAATCAACTACATGTGTCCTTAGGGGTCATAGGGCACCTAGGGACATACATTGTCATGAAATGTGTCACCTCTAGACACATTATAACCAACCAAATGCATCCCTAGGGGTCCTAAAGCTCCTTAGGACATACATTGTCATTAAATCTATTGAGAGGGGTCATAAGTTAACCTATGACACCTCTTGACACATTAGAACCAACCACATGCATCCCTAAGGGTCTTGTGGCCCCTAGGGACATAGGTTTTCATGAAAAACCTATGACCCCTATTGATGAATTAGAACCAACCAAATGTATCCCTAGTGGACCTAAGGCCCTAGGCACATACATTATCGTGAAATGCATCGAGAGGGGTCATAGGCTAACTTATGACCCCTCTCAATGCATTGGAAGCAACCAAATATGTCCCTAGAGGTCCTAGAAGCCCTAGGGACATACATTGTCATTAAATGTATCAAGAGGGGTCATAGGTTTTCATGAAATGCATTGATAGTGGTCATAGGTTCACCTATGACCCCTTTTGACACATTAAAACCAACCACGTGTCCCTAGGGGTCCTAAAGACCCTAGGGTTATAGGTTATCTTGAAATACATCGAGAAGGGTCATAGGTTAACCTATGGACATACATTGTTATGAAATACGTCAAGAAAGGTCATAGGTTAACCTATGACCCCTCTCGATGCATTGGAATCAACCAAATGTGTCCCTAGGGGTCCTATGGCCCCAAGAGACATACATTGTAGTAAACAACATTAATAGGGGTAACTTACGTACATAGGGCCTCTAAGGACATATGTTGTCATGAAATATGTTGAGAACTCTTGATGCATTAGATCCTACCAAATGTGTCCCTAGGGGTCTTAGGGCCCTTAGGGACATATGTTATAATGAAAAGCATTAAGGGGGGTCATAGGTTAACCTATGATGCCTCTTGATGCATTGGAACCAACCACATGTGTTCTTAGGAGTCATAAGGTCCCTAGGGACATACTTCATCATAAAATACATGGAGAAGGGTCATATGTTAACCTATGACCCCTCTCGACACATTGAAACTAACCAAATGCATCACTAGGGGTCCTAGGGCCGCTAGGGACATACGTTATAGTGAAATGCATTAAGAGGGGTCAAAGGCAAGTATATGACCCCTCTCAACGCATTAGAACCAACCACATGCGTCCCTAGGGGTCGTAGGGCTCCTAAGGACATAGGTTGTCATTAAATGCATCAGGAGGGGTTATAGGTTAACCTATGACCCCTCTCGACACATTGAAACCAACCAAATCCATCCGTAGGGCTCCTAATGTTATCGTGAAATGCATTGAAAGGGGTCAGAGGTTAACCTATGACCCATCTTGATGCATTGGAACCAACCAAATGCCTCTTTAGGGGTCCTAAGGCCCCTAAGGACATATGTTATTGTGAAATACGTCGAGAGGTGTCATAGGTTAACCTATCACACGTCTCAACGCATTAGGACCAACCACATGCCTCCCTAGAAATCCTAGGGCCCCTAGAGACATATGTTGTCATTAAATGGATCAAGAGGGGCCATAGGTTAATCTATGATGCCTCTTGATTCATTGGAACCAATTATATGCATCCTTAGGGGTTATAGGGCTCCTGGGTACATACTTTCTAATGAAATGTGTTGAGAAGGTCATAGTTTAACCCATGACCCCTCTTGACACACTGGAACCAACCAAATCCATTCCTAGGGGTCCTAGGGCCCCTAGGGACATACGTTGTCATGAAATGTGTTGAGAGTGGTCAAAGGTTAACCTATGAGCCCTCTCAACACATTAGAACTAACCATATGCGTCCCTAGGGACCCTACGGCCCCTAGGGATATAAGTTGTCATTAAATCTGTCAAAAGGGGTCATAGGTTAACCTATGACCCCTCGAAATGCATTAGAACCAACCAAATGTGTCCCTAGGAGTCTTAGTACCCCTAGGGATATATGTTGTCATAAAATCTGTCAAGAGGGGTCATAAGTTAACCTATGACCCCTCTCAACACATTGGAACCAGCCAAATGCATCCCTATGGGTGCTAGGGCCCCTAGGGACATACGTTGTCATGAAATGCATTGAGAGGTGTCATTGGTTAACCTATGACCTGTCTTGACACATTTGGCTTTAGGACCCCTAAGGACATAGCTTGTAATGAAATGCATCAATAGGGATCAAATATTAACCTATGACCCCGTCTTAATACATTGGAACCAACCAAATATTAACCTATGACCCCGTCTTAATACATTGGAACCAACCAATCAAATATTAACCTATGACCCCGTCTTAATGCATCCCTATCGGTGCTAGGGCCCCTAGGGACATACGTTGTCATGAAATGCATTGAGAGGTGTCATTGGTTAACCTATGACCTGTCTCGACACATTTGGCTCTAGGACCCCTAAGGACATAGCTTGTAATGAAATGCATCAATAGGGATCAAATATTAACCTATGACCCTGTCTTAATACATTGGAACCAACCAAATGTGTCCCTAAGGGACCTAGGGCCCCTAGGGACATATGTTGTCATGAAATGCATCGAGAGGGGCCATAGGTTAACCTATGACCCCTATCAACACATTGGAACCAACCACATGCATCCCTAGGGGTCTTAGGGCCCCTAGGGACATACATTGTCATGAAATGCATTGAGAGGGATCACAGGTTAACCTATAACCCCTCTTGATGCATTAGAACCAACCACATGCATCCCTAGGGGTCCTAGGGGCCCTAGGGAGATACATTGTCATGAAATGCATCGAGAAGGGTTACAGATTAACCTATGACCCCTCTTAATGGATTGGAACTAACCACATGCATCCGTAGAGGTAGTAGGGTTCCTAGGGACATACGTTGTCATGAAATGCATCATGAAGGGTCATAAGTTAACCTATGACCCCTCTTGACGCATTGGAACCAACCAAATGAATCCCTAGGATCTTAGGGCCCTTAGAGACATACGTTGTTGTAAAATGCATCAAGAGGGGTCATAGGTCAAACTATGACTCATCTCAATTCATTAGAACTAACCTAATGCATGCATAGGGGCCCTAGGACACCTAGTGACATAGGCTGTTATGAAATGCTTCAAGAGTGGTCATAGGATAACCTAGGGACATACATTGTCACAAAATGCATCAAGAGGGGTCATATGTTAACCTATGACCTCTCTTTATGCATTAGAACCAATCAAATGCATCCCTAGTGATTCTAGGGCCCCTAAAGGCATACATTATCCTAAAATGCATTCAGAGTTGTCATAGGTTAACTTATGACCCCTCTCAATGCATTAGAACTAACCACATTCATCCCTAGGGGTCCTAGGGCCCCTAGGGATGTATTTTGTCATGAAAAAATTGAGAGGGGTAATAGGTTAACCTATGACCCCTTTCGATACATTTTATGACAACATATGTTGCTAGGGCCCCTACTGATCCCTCTCGACACATTAGAACCAACCACATGCGTCCCTACCAGTCCTAGGGCCCCCTAGGGACTAGGCTATCATGAAATACATAGAGCGGGTTCATGGGTTACCTATGACCCCTCTCGATATGTTAGAATCAAACACATGCATCCTTAGGGGTCATAGGGCCCCTAGGTACACTTTGTCATGAAATGCATCGAGAAGGGTAATAGTTTTACCTATGACCCCTCTCGATACATTGGAGCCAAAAAAATGTGTCCTTAGGGGTCCTAGGGCCACTAGGGAAATTTGTTGTTGTGAAATGTGTTGACCGCTCTCGACACATTAGAACCAACCACATGCATCCCTAGGGGTTGTAGGGCCCCCAGTGATACAAGTTATCATGAAATGTGTCGAGAGGGGTCATAGGTTAACTTATGACCCCTCTCAACACATTTAAATCAACCAAATGTGTCCCTAAAGGTCTTAGGGCCCCTAGGGACATATGTTGTCATGAAATGAATCAAGAGGGGTCAAAGGTTAAGCTATGACCCCTCTCAATGCATTGGAACTGTTAGGAATAAGGTGTCTCAACCTTGGATAATTCCTATTCTTATTATTTGTTTTGTAAGATGTATTTTTTGCAAATAATGTTGATGTATCAGCATTTTGAATTGTGTATAAGGAGATCATCACTAAAATAGTTAAGAAGGATTCCTATGACATGTAAGAGCTATGTTAGGAAGATTCAATGACAGGTGAAGGCATGTGACAACTGATAATTTTGAGTACTATACACTCTACCCCAATAGTGAAGTTTGGGACATCGGCCCAAAATTTTTTTGGGGGTTCCTATTTTCTCAGAGAATGGTAAAACCCTAATATGGTTACCTTTGGGAGTAGCCCTAAAGTGAAGCGCATGTTATAAGCATTTTTAGGGTTGCGAAGAGTAGGGATGCGAAAAAGTGTATTGTTGGTACTGTGAGTTGCTACTGGTGTCTTCTGTTGTCGTTGTTGAACTTGCATTGCAAGTGTATTGTAACCTTGTGTTGAAGATAATACATTGTGTAGGTTTTGGAGGCGTGGGGTTGTTTTATCGAAAGGTTTTTCCCCATCGAAAAATCTTTTTGTTATGTGTTTCTTTCTCTATATATTTTCTTTATGCTTAGTTGGCTGAAATATTGTTGTTTACATGATATTGAATCTGTAAGTGTAAAATATTTTAATAGGATTTGCACCATACTTCTCTTAAGAGATTAGTGTAGGAAGCTATTTCCACACCTGATTTTCCTTACAAGAACCAACAAAATGTGTCCCTAGGGGTGCTAGGGCCCCTAGGGACATACATTATCGTGAAATGCATCGAGAGGTTTCATAGGTTAACCTATGAACCCTCTCGATGCATTTGGCCCTAAGACCCATAGGGACATAGGTTGTCACAAAATGTGTTAAGAGGGGTTATAGGTTAACCTATGACTCCTCCCAACATATTGGAACCAACCAAATGGATCCTTAGGGGACCTCGAACCCCTAGGGACATATGTTGTCATGAAATGCATCGAGAGGGGTCATAGGTTAACCTATGACCCATCTTCATGCATTGGAACTAACCAAATGCATCCCTAGGGCCCCTAGAATCCCTAGGGAAATAGGTTTTCATGAAATGGATTGAACCTATGACCCCTCTCAACACATTAGAACTAACCACATGCATCCTTATGGGTTCTAGAGCACCTAAGGACATAGGTTGTCATGAAATGTGTTTAGAGGGTTCATAAGTTATCCTATGACCCCTCTCAATGCATTGGAACCAACCACATGCATCCCTAGGGGTCTTAGGGCCCCTAGGATATACGTTGTCATGAAATGAATTGATAGGGGTCATAGGTTAACCTTTGACTACTCTCAACACATTAGAACCAACCACATGTATCCCTATGTTATCATGAAATGCATCAAGAGTTGTCATTGGTTAACCTATGACCCTTCTCGATTCATTGGAACCAACCAAATACATCCCTAGGTGTCGTAGGAACCCTAGGAACATATGTTGTCATGAAATGCATTCAGAAGGGTCATAGGTTAACCTATGATCCCTCTCGATGCATCAAAACCAACCAAATGTGTCCCCAGGGGTCCAAGGGTCCCTATGGACATACGTTGTAGTGAAATTCATTGAGAGGCGTCATAGGTTAATCTATGACTCTTCTAAACACATGAAAAAAGGTCGAGAGGGGTGATAGGTTAACCTATGACCCCTCTCGACACATTGGAACCAACCAAATGTGTCCCTAGGGGTCCTAGGACCCCTAGGGACATATGTTCTTGTGAAAAGTGTCGCGAGGGGTTATGGATTAACATATGACCCCTCTCGATGCATTGGAACCAACCAAATGCTTCCCGTAGGGGTCCTAGGGCTTGTAAGGAAATACGTTGTCATGAAATGCATTGAAAGGGGTCATAGATTAACCTATAACCCCTATCGAGTCTTAATGCATTGATAGGGGTCATAGATTAACCTATATCATCTCTCGACTCATTGGAACCAACTACATGTGTCCTTAGGGGTTGTAGTACACCTAGGGACATACATTGTCATAAAATGCATCGAGAAGACCTATGATGCATCTCAACACATTAGAACCAAGAAAATGCATCCCTAGGGGTCCAAGGGCCGATAGGGACATATGTTGTCATGAAATATGTTGAGAGGGGTGATATGTTAACCTATGACCCATCTTGATGCATTAAAACCAACCACATGTGTTCTTAGGGGTCTCATGGACCCTAGGGGCATAGGTTTCCATTAAATGCGTAGAGTCTATGACCCCTCTTGATTCATTGGAACCAACCAAATGCATCGCTAGGTGTCCTAGGGCCTATAGGGACATAGGTTATTTTGAAATGCATCAAGAGGGGTCATAGGCTAGACTATAAACCTTCTTGACACTTTAGAACCAACCACATGCATCCCTAGGGGTCCTAGGGCCCTTAGGCACATACATTATCATGAAATGCTTTGAGAGGGGTCATAGGTTAACATATGACCCCTGTCGACATACTAGAAACAACCACATGCGTGCCTAGGGGTCCTAGGGCCCCAAGAGACATATGTTGTTATGAAATGCATCAAAAGGGGTCAAAGCTTAACCTATAACCCCTTTCAATGCATTGGAACCAACCACATGCATTTCTAGGGGTCTTAGTATTCCTAGGGACATACGTTGTCATGAAATGCATCAAGAAGGGTCATAGGTTAATGCATTGGAACCTACTAAATGAGTCCCTAAGGCTCTTAGGGCCCCTAGGGACATACATTGTCATGACATGCATCAAGAGGCATCATAGATTAAGCTGTGACCCCTCTCGATACATTAGAACCAACCACATGCATCCCTAGGGTTTGTAGGACCCCTACAGAAATAGATTGTCATGAAATGCATTGAGAGGGGTATAGTTTAACCTATGATGCCTATCAAAGCATTGGAACCAACCAAATGCATCCGTAGGGGTTGTAGGGCCCATAGGGACATACGTTGTCATAAAATGCATCAAGAGGGGAAATAGGTTAAAATATTACATCTCTCGATGCATTAGAACCAACCACATGTATTCCTCAGGTCCTAGGGTGTTTAGGGACATAGGTTAACTTATAACTACTCTAGACGCATTCTTAGGGGTCTTAGCACCCTTAGGGACATACGTTGTCATGAAATGTATCGAGAGGGGTCATAGGTTAACATTTGACTCCTCTCGATGCATTGAAACCAACCAAATGCATCCCTAGGGGTTGTAGGGCCCCTAAGGACATATGTTGTCATGAAATGCATCGAGAGGGGTCATAGGTTTTCCTATAACCCCTTTCAATGAATCAAAACCAACCATATGTGTCCCTAGGGGTCTTAGTGCCCCTAGGGACATACGTTGTGGGTAAAAGCATAGATCTGTGTCACCGTTTGTGATACAAAAACCTGTTTTGGTCAAATCTCATTTCTCTATCAAAACTCAATTTAAAAAAAAACTAAAAATACCCTTTTATAGATTTCAGATTCAATATCATCATTATATAAATTTTTGAGTGTTTTGATTAGTTATAATATGTTATAATCTCAAAATATTATAAGTCGATATTTCAACATTTCAGAAGATGCTCTCTCAAAAAATGATAAAAAATAGTAAATCATATCAAAAAAATAAAAAATATATATTTATCACTAGAGGAGAGAATCCTCTTCACAAATATGTAATTTATTTTGAAAAAGGTATAGATTTGATAGGGAAGTTTTGACGGCAGGAAAAAATTGTTGGATTCTAACAAGGTCGAACTTGAGTACTTATAACAAAGAAACTATACATCAAAAATAATTATTTCTTTTTTTGTGCACTAGCTATACATGTCATCTATAAAATATTTTCAAATTAGAACAAAAAAAGGTGATTTGCACATACTTGTTTGACGGGAACTACATCCTATATTTTTTATAGTTAAAAAAGGGACTTCAAAATAAAATAAAATGAATAAATTCTTAGTCAAAAAAATTATAAAAAATATAGGCATAAAATTCATACAATTCTACACATTTCATTAGTTCACATCATTTTCATATTTTAAACACAAATACCATTTTTTTTTGTCATTAATGTTGAACTGTCACATTTTGATATCACATTTCTTTATAAAAGGTGACACAGGTTTGTGCTTTTACCCTTGTCATGAAATGCATCAAGAGGTTTCATATGTTAACTTATGACCCCTCTCAATGCATTGAAAACAACCACATGCGTCCCTAGGGGTTGTAGGGCCCCTAGAGACATATGTTGTCAGAAAATGCATCAAGAGGGCTCATAGGTTATCCTATGACCTCTCTCGACATATGAGAACCAACCAAATGCATTACTAGGGTCTATAGGACCCCTAAGGACATAAGTAGTCATGAAATGCGTCAAGAGGGGTCATAGGTTAACCTATGATCCCTGTCGATGCATTGAAACCAACGAAATGTGTCCCTAGGGGTCCTAGGGCCCTTAGGGACATATGTTGTCATGAAATGCATCGAGAGGGGTCATAGGTTAACCTATGACCCCTCTCGATGTATTAGAACCAACCAAATGCATCCCTAGGGGTTGTAGGGCCCCAAGGGTTATATGTTGTCGTGAAATGCATTGAGAGGGGTCATAGGTTAACCTATTACCCCTCTCGATGCATTATAACCAACCACATGCATCCTTATGGGTCCTAGGGCCCCTAAGGACATATGTTGTCATGAAATGCATCAAGACTCTCAACTTATTGGAACCAACCACATGCATTGCTAGGGGTCTTAGGGCCCCTTGTGACAAAAATTTTCATGAAATGAGTCGAGAGGGTTCATAGGTTCTTGATGCATTGAAACCAACCAAATGCATCCTTAGGACCACTAGGGACATAAGTTGTCATGAAATGCATCGAGAGGGGTCATAGGTTAATCTACGACCCCTCTTGATGCATTGGAACCAACCACATCCGTCCCTAGGGGTTCTATGGCCCCTAGGGACATATGTTGTCTTGAAATGCATTGTAAGGGATCAACCTATGACCCTTCTGAATGCATTAGAACCAACCACATGCATCCTTAGCAGTCATAGATCCCATAGGGACATACATTGTAATGAAATGCATTGAGAGGGCTCATAGACTAACCTATGACCCCTCTTGATGCATTATAACCAACTACATGCATCCTTAGGGGTCGTAGATCCCCTAGGAACATACATTGACATGAAATGCATCGAGAAGGGTCCTAGGTTAACCTATGATCAATATCAACACATTAAAACTAGCCAAATGTGTCCTTAGGGGTCCTAGGGCTCCTAGGGACAAACATTGTCATGAAATGTGTCAAGAGGGGTCATAGGTTAACTTATGACCCCTCTCGATGCATTGGAAACAAGAAAATGCATCCCTAGGGGTTGTAGGGCCCTTAGGGACATGCATTGTCATGAAATACATGGAGAGGGGTCATAGATTAACCCATAACCCCTCTCAATGCATTAGAAACAAGCACATGCGTCTCTATGGGTCCTAGGGCCCCTAGGGACATACATTGTTGCAAAATGCATCGAGAGAAACCATAGGTTAACCTATGACCCCTCTTAATGCATTAGAACCAACCACATGTTTCCCTAGGGGTCCCAAGGCCCTTAGGGACATACGTTGTCATGAAATGCATTGAGAGGGAACCAACCACATGCATGCCTATGGGTCGTAGGCCCCTAGGGACATAAGTTGTTATGAAGTGCATCAAAAGCCTCTAGATGCATTAGAACCAACCACGCACATCCTTAGGGGTCTTGATGCATTGAAACTAATAACATGAATCTTTAGGGGTCCTACGACCCCTAGGAACATACATTGTCATGAAATGCATTAAAAAATGTCATAGGTTAACCTATGACCCCTCTTGACAGATTGGAACCAACCAAATATGTCCTTAGGGGTCCTAGAGCTCCTAGGGACATACATTGTAGTGAAAAGCATTGAGAAAGGTCATAAGTTAGCCTATGACCCCTCTCGATGCATTAAAACCAACCACATACATCCCTAGGGGTCCTAGGGTCACTAGGGAAATAAGTTGTCATGAAATGTTTTGAGAGTTTTCATAGGTTAACCTATGACCCCTTTGGACACATTGGAACCAACCAAATGCATCCCTAGGGGTCCTAAGGCCCTTATAGACATATGTTCTCGTAAAATGTGTCAAGACGGATCATAGGTTAACATATGACCCCTATCGACATATTGGAACCAACCACATGTGTCCTTAGGGGTCGTAAGGCCCCTAGGGATATATGTTGTCATGAAATGCATCAAGAAGGGTCACAAGTTAACTTATGACCCCTCTCGACACATTAGAACTAACCACATGTGTCCCCAAGCATCTTAGAGCCCCTAGGGACATAAGTTGTCATGAAATGCGTCGATAACCTATGACCACACTCGACACATTAGAACCAACCACAAGCATCCCTAGGGTTCCTAGGGACCTTAGGGACATTGATTATCTTGGAATGCATCAAGAGGGGTCATAGGTCATATGTATCACCCCTCTTGATGCATTGGAACCAAGAAAATGCGTCGATAGGGGTCTTAGGGCCCCTAGGGACATATGTTATCATGAAATGCATTGAGAGGGCTCATAGGTTAATTTTTGACCCCTTTGAATGCATTATAAACAACCACATGCATCCCTAGGGGTCCTAGCACCCTTAGGGAAATACGTTGTCATGAAATACATCAAGAGCCTCTCAATGCATTATAACCAACCACATGCGTCCCTAGGGGTCCTAGGGCCCTTAGGAACATATGTTGTCATGAAATACATCGAGAGGGGTCATAGGTTAACCTATAACCCCTATTGACACATTGTAACTAACCACATGCATCCTTAGGGGTCTTAGCACCTCTAGGGATGTACGTTATCATGAAATGCATCGAGAGGGGTCATAGGCTAATGTATGACTCCTCTTGACACATTAGAACCAACCACCTACGTCCCTAGGGGACCTAGGGCCCCTAAGGACATACGCTATCATGAAATGTATCAAGAGAGGTCCTAGGTTAACCTATGACCCTTGTCAATACATTTCATGACAATATATGTCCCTAGGGCCCCTAGTGACCCTTCTCTACACATTAGAACCAACCACATACATCCCTAGCAGTCTCAGGGCCCCTAGGGACATAAGTTGTCATGAAATGTGTCGAGAGGGCTGATAGGTTAACCAATGACCCCTCTTGATGCATTGGAACAAACCAAATGCATCCCTAGGGATCCTAGGCCCCCTAGGGACATATGTTTTCATGAAATACGTTAAGAAGGGTCATTGGAACCAACCAAATGCATCCATAGGGGTCCTAGGGCCCCTACAGACATACGTTGTTGTGAAATACATCGAGAGAGGTCATAGGTTAATATATGACCACTTTCAACACATTAGAACCAACCACATGCGTCCCTAGGGGTTTTAGGGCACCTAAAGACATACGTTGTCATGAAATGCATCGAGATGGGTGAAAGGTTAACCTATGAGCCCTCTCAATGCACTGGAACCAACCAAATGCATGACTAGGGGTTGTAGTGACCCTAGGGACATACATTGTAATGAAATGCATCAATAAGAGTCATAGGTTAACCTATGACCCTTCTCAACCCATTGTACCCTACCAAATGCATCCCTAGGGGTCCTACGGCCCCTAGGGACATACATTGTTGTGACATGCATCAAGAAGTGTCATAGGTTAACCTATGACCCCTCTCAATGCATTAGAAGCAACCACATGCATCCTTAGGGGTTGTAGGGATACTAGGGACATAGGTTGTCATGAAATATGTTGAAAGGAGTTATAGGTTAACCAATGACCCCTCTTGACACATTGGAACCAACCAAATGTGTTCGTAGGGGTCCTAGGGCCCCTAGGGACATACGTTGTTTCCAATTGCATTCAGAGGGGTCATTGGTTAAGCTATGACCCCTCTCGATGCATTAGAACCAACCATATGTGTTCCTAGGGGTCCTAGGGCCTCTAGGGACATAAGTTGTCATGAAATTCCTTGAGAGGGGTCATAGGTTAACCTATGACTCCTCTCAACACATTAGAAAAACCACATGTGTCTGTAGGGGTCCTAGGGCCCCTAGAGATATACGTTATAGTGAAATGCATCAAGATGGATGATAGGTTAACCTATGACCCCTCTCAATGCATTAAAACCAACCACATGCATTCCTAGGGGTCCTAGGGCCCTTAGGGACATACATTGTCATGAAATGTGTCGAGAGCCTCTTGATGCATTAAAACCAATCACATGTGTTCCTAGGGGTCTCGACTCATTGGAACCAACAGCATGCATCCCTAGGGGTCATAGGACCCTTACAAATATACATTGTCATAAAATGTGTTGAGAAGGGTCATAGGTTACGATGCAATTGAACTAACCAGATGCATCCCTGGGGGTCCTAGGGCCCCTAGAGACATATGTTGTAGTGAAATGCATTGAGAGGGGTCATAGATTAACCTATGACCCCTCTCAATGAATTAGAATCAATAACATCCATCCCTAGGAGTCCTAGGACCCTTATGGACATATGTTGTCATGAAATGCCCTCTGACCCCTTTCAATGCATTGGAATTAACCAAATGTGTCCCTAGGTGTCTTAGGGCCCTTAGGGACATACATTCTCATGAAATGTGTCGAAAGGGGTCATAGGCTCCTAATGCATTTGAACAAACCAAATGCATTCCTAGTGGTCTTAGGACACCTAGGGACATACGTTGTCATAAAATGTGTTGAGAGGGGTCATAGGTTAATCTATGAGCCCTCTCGATGCATTAGGACCAACCACATGCATCTAAAGAGGTCCTAGGACCCCTAAGGACATATGTTGTCATAAAATGCATAGAGATGGTTCATAAGTTAACCTATGACCTCTCTCAATGCATTGGAACCAACTACATGCATTCCTAGGGGTCGTAGGGCCCCTAGGGACATACGTTGTTATGAAAACTATCGAGATGGGTCATAGGTTAACTTATGACCCCTCTCAACATATTAGAACCAACCAAATGTGTCCTAGGGCCCCTATGGACATATGTTTTTGTGAAAGGTATTGAGAGGGGTCATAAGTCTTGATACATTAGAACCAACCACATGCATCCCTAGGGGTCCTGTGGATCCTAGGGTCATAGGTTGTCATAAAATGGATTAAGAGAGGTCATAAATTAACCTATGACCCCTCTTGATGCCTTGGAACCAACCAAATGTGTCCCTAGGAGACCTAATGCCCATAGGGAAATATGTTGTCGTGAAATACATCTAGAGGCTCGGTCATAGGTTAACCCCTCTTAATGCATTGGAACTAACCAAATGCATTCGTAGGGGTCTTAAGTCCCCTAGAGACGTATGTTGTCTTGAAATGCATCAAGATGGGTCATAGGTTAGCCTATGATGCCTCTGGATGCATTAGAACTAACCACATGAGTTCTTAGGGATCCTAGGGCTCTTAGGGACATAAGTTGTCATTAAATACATCAAGAGGGGTCATAGGTTAAACTATGACCCCTCTCGACACATTGGAATCAACCACATGCATCCATAGGGGTTGTAAGAGCCCTAAGGACATACGCTGTCATGAAATTCATTGAGAAGGCTTATAGGTTAATCTATGACCCCTCTCAATGCATTGGAACCAACCAAATGAGTCCCTAGGGGTCATAGGGCCCCTAGGGACATATGTTGCATTGGAACCAACCAAATGAGTCTCTAGGGGTCTTAGGGCCCCTAGGGACATATGTTGTAGTGAAAAGCATCAATAGTGGTCATAGGTTAACCTATGACCTCTCTCGACACATTAGAACCAACCACATGTGTGCCTAGGGGTCCTAGGGCTCCTAGGGACATAGATTGTCATGAAATGCATCGAGAGGAGTCATAGGTTAGCCTATGACTCCTTTCGACACATTTGAACCAACCAAATGCATTCCTCATGGTCATAGGATCCCTAGGGACATACGTTGTCATGAAACGCATTAAGAGGGGTCATAAGTCGACACATTAGGACCAACCACATGCATCCCTAGTAGTGCTAGAGCCCCTAGGGACATACATTGTTATGAAATCATCGAGAGGGGTCATAGGTTAACCTATGACCCCTCTCAATGAATTAGATCCAACCAAATGCATCCTTAAGGGTCCTAGGGCCCCTAAGGACATACATTATCATGAAATGTGTGGAGAGGGGTCCTATGACCCCTCTTGATACATTGAAACCAACCAAATGCATCCCTAGGGGTCTTAGGGCCCCTAGGGACATTCATTATCATGAAATGCATCAAGAGACCTATGACCCCTCTCGACACATTAGAACCAACCACATGTGTCCATAGGAATCTTAGGGCTCGTAGGGACATACGTTGTCATGAAATGCATTGAGAAGGGTCATCAATTAAATGCATTGGAACCAACCACATGCGTCCTTAGGGGTCGTAGTGCCCCTAGGGACATGTGTTGTCATGAAATGCATCAAGAGGGGTCATAGGTTAACCTATGACCACTCTCAATGTA
The DNA here is from genome assembly GCA_028749045.1 of Cupressus sempervirens. NCBI lineage: Eukaryota > Viridiplantae > Streptophyta > Pinopsida > Cupressales > Cupressaceae > Cupressus > Cupressus sempervirens. Next base: position 367,920,086 of record CM053792.1, on the reverse strand, counting down.
TTGGAACCAACCACATGCTTCCCTATGGGTCCTAGGGCCCCTAGGGACATACGTTGTCATGAAATGCATCAAGAGCAGTCATAGGTTAACCTATGAACCCTCTTGACACATTGGTACAAACCACATGGTTCCCTAGGGGTCATAGGGCCACTAGGGACATATGTTGTAGTGAAATGCGTCGACAATGGTCATAGGTTAACCTATGACCTCTCTTAATGCATTAGAACCAACCACATGTGTCCCTAGGGGTCCTGGGGACCCTAGGGACATAGGTTGTCATGAAATTCTTTGAGAGGGGTCATAGGTTAGCCTATGACTCCTCTCGACACATTTGAACTAACTAAATGCATCCCTCAAGGTCATAGGGCCCCTAGGGACATACGTTGTCATGAAATGCATTGAGAGGGGTCATAGGTTAACCTGTGACCTCTCTCGACACATTATGACCAACCACATGCATCCATAGCTGTCCTAGAGCCCTTAGGGACATAAGTTGTCATGAAATGCATCAATAGGGGTAATAGGCTTGATGCATTGGATTCAAAAAATTACATCCCTAGGGGTCCTAGGGCCCCTAATGACCTATGTTGTCATGAAATGCATCCCTTGGGGTCCTAGGGCCCCTAAGGACATACATTGTCGTGAAATGCATTGAGAGGTGTCATAGGTTAACCTATGACCCCTCTCGATACATTAAAATTAACCAAATGCATCCCTAGGGGTCCTAAGGCCCCTAGGGACACACGTTGTCATGAAATGCATCGAGAGACCCATGACCCCTCTTGATGCATTAGAATCAACCGCATGCATCCCTAGGGGTCCTAGGGGTCCTAAAGACATATGTTGTCGTGAAATGCATCGAGAAGGGTCATAGGTTAAATGCATTAGAACCAACCACATGCGTCCCTAGGGGTCGTAATGCCCTCAGGGACATGTGTTTTCATGAAATGCATCGAGAGGGGTCATAGGTTAACCTATGACCCCTCTCAATGCATTGGAACCAACAACATGCTTCTCTATGGGTCCTAGGGCCCCTAGGGACAAATGTTGTCATGAAATGCATGGAGAGTAGTCATAGGTTAACCTATGACCCCTCTCGATGCATTGGAACAAATCACATGCATCCTTAGGGGTCGTAGGGCCCCTAGGGACATACGTTGTCATGAAATGCGTCGAGAGGGGTCATAGGTTAACTTATGACCCCTCTCAATGCATTGGAACCAAGCACATGTGTCCCTAGCATCCCTAGGACCCTTAGGGACATAGGTTGTCATGAAATGCATAGAGAGCCTCTCGATGCATTAGAACCAACCACATGCATCCCTAGGGGTTCTAGGGCCCCTAGGGACATACATTGTTCTGAAATGAATCGAGAGGGGTCATATGTTAACCTATGTCTGCTCTAGATGCATTGGAACCAACCAGATGTGTCCCTAGATGTCCTAGGGTGCCTAGGGACATACGCTGTCATTAAATGCATTGATAGGGGTCATAGGTTAACCTATGACCCATCTCGATGCATTTTAGAACCAACTTAATGGATCATCAATTATAATAATAATAATAATAATAATAATAACAACAATAATATATGTTGTTATATTTAATAATAATAATAATAATAACATATATAATATTTTACGTTATTATATTTAATAATAATAATATAATAATATATATTATTATTATATTTAATATAATTATAATATATATTATTAATATAATTATATTGTAATTTTATTATAATATATATATATTATTATATTTATAGATAATAATAATAATAATAACATATATTATTATATTTAATAATAATCTAATATAATAATCACATATATTAATAATAATAGGTCATAATAATATATAATACATAACAATAATCCTAAATAATATTACTCATCATACATTCCTCTTAATTTTCTCCAAAATTTTGGCATCGATATTGGATATCCAATTTAGTATCAGGTATTTGATCTTAGATAGGATACTTGATTAAATTGGTATGATTTTTTCAAAATATTCACTGTCACTATAGACTCAACAACATTGCTTTTTGTGGGCCATTTTCACAGGTTTTAGGAAAACTCACATTTTGGGGCCCAAACAATTGAAAAAGGTTTGATAATATATCATTAGGTGTCCAATATTGTCATATGAATGGGGAGCAGTAGTCATTAAAAGGCTAAATGCAAAAGGAAGGTATCCAATAAAGACATTGTGGCATATAGGGAAAGGGACAAGGTAAATCACCGAAGTAAAAGACAAGGTATGTTAAATGTGAGTCAAGTTGACAATGAATTCGTCGAAGGTGAAATCACAAAGTTAGATAATGAATATATGTAGTTGGAGAATGAAAAATGTACCAATTGATAACGATAATGTTGGGATTGAAAATTTAGAGAATAAAAATTTGGAGGATGAAATGCTACTAGGTCATAATGTAAATTGCATAATTGACCATGCTAAACATGATAATGCATAGGAACCTTACATATCTTCTAATTATAATTGACATGAAGGTTCTAGAACACCGAAATGGATAATTGAAATTGATGAACTGATTATTACCAATTTGGAAGGAAAAAAATAAAAAAGAACCATTTGGTTATGGGCTTCAAGACTATATAAGATATTTTTTGGCAACAAGATTATAATAATAATATCATATTAAATAATAATAATATATCATACTATTATATTATAATAATATATATTATTATTTAATATTATTATTATAATAATTATTATACTATAATATAATAATAATAATATTATTATATTATAATCATATAATATTATACTATAATAATAATATTATAATGTATTATATTATAATAACATATTATATTATTATAATATAATATAATATTTCATATATTATAATATATAGTAATGTAATATAATATATATAAAAGATATAATATAATAATAAAAAATAATATCTTATAATATAATATATAATAAACAAGTATAATATATTATAAATTATAATAATATAATATAATAATAATATTATTATATAATATAATATTTTATATTATAATATATAGTAAATTAATATAATAAATATAAAATATAATATAAAAATATATAAAACGTAATATATATTATATATTTTATGTTATATTATATATATTGTACTCATTTTATGTTATTGTGCCATATCGTATATCCAATGTTATATTGGATATCTGATATAGTATCAGATATCCGATACCTATACATTGGATGAAATAAAATCATAGACCCGCGGACCCTCATTTTATGCAAATTTGGGGCCAGTATTGCCATAGCGGATCGGATATCAGATACGAGATCGGATATCAGATATCAGGTATGTCCCCCCCGAACTCATTTTTAACCTAAATTTAATAGATTTTAACATGATTTTGTTTGTTTTAGTTGAATCTAGGGTTTTTTTGACAAAAATGGTTAAAATTTAGATTTTTTTTAAATATATATTACGTTTTGCAATTCAATAGGAATGGCTGATCAAAATGATGACATTGAGGTAGGGAATAATATTCCTCGTAACCCACCACCAAACGATCCAGTATCCCCACAAAACCCTCCACTAAGTGATCGTCTACCTCCTCAAAACCCTCCTCAAATCAAGGATTTGATAAATGAAAATCTCACTGAGTTGAGAGGTTTGCATAGAACATACAATAATGTACCTGCACTAGCTCCTATGTTATCCACGTTAAACACCATAGTGGATAGCATTGAAACCCTTACAAACCAACAAAATGCCGCTCTTTGTTGGCGTGATGAAATGCACCAGATGTTTGATGATGGTTTGGATTATGATGAGGTCACGGCCCTCAACATAACCAAAGACGATTTCACTAGCCTTTTTGCTAACCCAAAAATGGGTATACCAGTTGACCCAAAAAAAACCAAACTATCAATTAAATGTTGCACAAATGACGCCATACATGCAAATTTTTGGGACCATTGGTGGATGGTCTTTGATATCCCTCCATATGGAAATTTAGACATACCATTTTATTTCCTTCGAAAATTATATGCAGAATTTGTGTTGAAACTTAAAGTGAAATATTGGACCATGAAGCCCAACATGAGCTTAGGACTAGGAGCTCCTCAGGATAGACCCTCTTCCCAGTAGAAGAAACTTGGCACTTTTCTCCCCCCCTTGATATCTCCCCCCCTCCTCGAGTGCAATATCCAGATATTATGGCAGAGGCTAGCTCTCAGACCATCAGAGCCATTAATAGGCTGAGTAGCCTAATGATATCTCAGGCTAGATCAGTCCTGCCTCCTCATGTTGATGATGTTGGTGCCAATTCATCATCAGCTAGCTCATCACACGTGTGTGTGCCTTACACTTGCATTACATGCAAGAATATTTTCCTGGGTCCCATAGGTGATCTTCCTGAGTATCATTTTGTATTAAACGAGGATACACCAGACGCACGTGCAGAGGCTACAGACCCTGATGCGAGAGAGGAGGAGAATGCAGAGGCATGGACTCCTTCGGTGTCGGTACGTGTATACATTTTTTTGTTATGACATATGTGATTTAAAGTTAAATTTTATAATAGAGTAATTTTAATTTTTAAGCCATACTGACTTTTACATGTATGTGATCTTCATTCACGTTTAGTTGATGACCGAGGAGGAGCTCAGACAGATAGATGATGCTACACTCTTGGCCATTTCATTTGGCCTTGAGACATCTATGGTACATTATGTTGTGTTTGCATTTTTTTTTTCTATTTGATATTGTAGCATATATGGTTGCTAATCTTTCTTTTATCTTGCAGATACCACCTGCCCCGGGGGGACAAAGCGCGGGGGGTGAGCCAGCATGCATTGACAAAGGAAAGGTAATTAGATGTTTTCTAATTGATTAAATATTGATGCATTCTTGTAAAATTTTTGTGGTAATCTCATTTAATTACATTCTTTATTGTATATAGGGTGTGGCTATTGGCGATGAGCCTATACAGATTCGGCGTCCTAGATCATCAGGGATTTTCATTCGCACAGAGAGCCCCATTGTATGTATAAGTATCATTTATTTTTTATTTTTTTAATTGATGCAAAGGAAAGTATGATTGTTGTTCTATACAATTTATGTGATTTTTTCGTACCAATAATGATTCATGTCTTGCATATGTTCATTACAACTTAAATAGGCTTATATGCACCTATCCAACCGACCAAGTTAGTTACAAAGGTTTATTTAATCAAACAAATACCAAATTACTACTTTCCCTCCAAAACTAATATGACCATTTGAATTTGAAATTCAAATTTCAAACTATAGTTTTTATGCATTCCCTAACTTTCTAAACTATTCCATTGACTCAAAATTGGTCATATGGATTTATTAAATGCAACTAAGTATGAAACTATCCTAAGACTACCCCATATGGCTCTTTTGGCCATTTTACATCATGTTGCCCTTAGGTCCTTACTAGGACTTTTATGACTTTTGTCTTTCAAAGTACATTATTTATTACATAATTCTATTATTGGTTTTAATATATCCCAATTAACAATCAATGATGTCTTTGATCCTCTATCTTCATCTGGTACCAAGGCTCTCTTAGATGATTTAATAGGTGCCCCTGCACCAAACACCCCACCTTCAAAGCAACTCTTGTCCCAAGAGTTAAGGGGTACTATCTTCTTTCCTCCCATCCTTCTAGAGGGATGTTTGCAACTTTGCACCTGCAATGTATTACCCTGCACACCTACATACAAATCATTAGAAACAAAAAGCATTGGATCCTTGTTACCAATCATGGTAACCTTACTGCCTGCTGATTGTGAACAGTCATGTTTTATCCTTGACAAAGGCTGAATAACTTGTTGTCTGAGGTCATGCTGACCCTGTCTCTTATCCTCCATGGATATGTTCACTTCTTTGTTCACTCTCATCACCAAAGGACACCATACTATTCCTATCATCACTCCTTTTGCTGTCATTGTCTGCTTGTAAGCAGAATTCTGAATTTTGTCTTGAACAATCTCATCCTTCATAACCAAAAGAGATGGCTTCAGTGGCAGATCTATCATATCATTTTTACTCTCCCTCTACTCCTGCAAGTCCACAAACTCTTTCTTGCCAAAAAAAATAACTCTTTCCTCATCATGACCAGTCAAAGGATTTAGCTTAAACTTCACACCATCTTTGTGTACTATATAAACATTTGATGAGCCAAAATGAATAGTGTTCCTTGAGGCTTGCCAAGGACTTCCAAGGATTATATGGTAGCATGTCATTAGAATGTGATCACATATAGCTTGATCTTTTATATTCTCCTATAGAGAAATCCACTATTGCTTGCTCCCTTACAACAATATTTTGTGCATCACTGACCCAAAATGCCCTATATGGTCTATCAATAGGATACTTCTTCAATCCTAGTTTATTTACCATTTCATAAGACACTAAATCATCAAAGGAACTAGAGTCTATTATCATCTTACAAATCCTACCATGGCTCATGCAATTTTTCCTAAAAATGGATGGTCTGGTCTCCTTTTGCTGCTGCATTTGTGGTCCTCTTCTCACCATCAAAGATTCTCCTTCAAGTTCAGGGTCTGCATTATCGTACTTCTTTTCTTCCTCTTCTCCTTGGGTCAAGGTGACTCTCCTCTCCCCATTCTTGAAATCCACACCTTTCTTAGGGAACTTGTAGGATTGATTGCCTACTCCTCCACATGTGAAGCATTTACCTATGAAAACACTATTACCTCTTCCACTTCCAAATCTTCGTCCCCTGAAACTTCCTCTTGTCTCAGATGTAATCTCTTTTCCTTTATCTTTGTCTTGATTGTTTGAAGTGTCAAACTAACTTCTTACACCTCTTCCTCTCATTGTTCCACCTCCTCTCTAATTTTATTGCCTCTCATTCTTTCTTTTCAACTTCTCCTCTGCCCAGATTGCCAACTGAAAACATTTTCCAAGTGTCATTGGTACATTCAATCCTATTTCATCTTGAATATTGTACTTGAGGCCATTAATTTATCTAGCCACCTTCTCATCTTCATCTTCCAATCCTCCCCTAATACTCAGGGTATGGAATTTATCAGTATAGGACATGACATCCATATCCCTTTGTTTCAAATTGTTCTTTCTTATCTTTAAATTTGGATTGCTAAATCAGATGGCAAGAATTGGTTTCTCACCATGGTCTTCATTTCTCTCCTAATTTGAAATCTTATTCAATCCCCTTTTGATGCAGAGTCTGCAGCAACAACCTTCCACAAGCCAATAAATGGCTGTCACAATCCAACTTAGGATTCTAGGACTTCTCACAAGTCCTCTTACTCACTCTGAGTATACTCAACCTCCAAGCCAAACAAGGCAATCCCACTTCAAAAGCCTCACCAACTGTCACCAGAAATGGAGACAATCATGGACATACTATTCCAACCCAAACTCATCAATTTGTTTGGTTCCACCAAACTCCCAACACAATTTTGCACTTCTAGGCCTACAAACCTTGTAGCCTTCCAATTAGCTTCTTTGCACTTTTCTCCCAGTATCCCTTAATAGCATAGGGACTTCTCCATAGGTCCAAACACCCTTCTTGGCACCTACTAAGAATCCAAAAGCTTTTGGACTGATCTTGCTCCAACACCCTCCAAATTGCTTCTTGGTACCTAGGCCTAGTTGATCAAGTTAGGCTAGGGCTTCAAGGAAGAATGGGCAAGGTGGGTTCCCAAGACCCAAAACACTTAAGGAAATATCCAACATAGTCAATGCATCCAAATCCAACACTTAAACTGATCAGAAGTGCTTGCAACCATGACTGTCACCAATTACCTTACAAAAATCGGTCAAGCACATGGGCTTGCATGACCTAGGGCCGACTTGGAATAATAGTTGCCCTTCTCTCCAAGCCTCCAACCTTTGGCATTATGTTTCCTAGTCTCCTAACTTGCATATCCCTCAGTTTTAGAGGGTGCCACTAGTGGGAATGCAAGTTACGGATGCATTTGTGGAAGGGTCTAGGAAACAAGGCTTTTCAGACCACCTTCTACTAAAATGCAGATAACTTTTAAACCCCAACTCCTTTTTGAGTCAAACCAAAACAAAAAAATTCCTAACTCACCCCTGCAACTATTTCATACACTTAGCAATCATAAAATTTCTGTACAGATCTGTACCAGTGTAACAGTCGAGCGATTACCAGTAAATTTCCAAAAAATTGAAGTTTTTATTATTTTTTCTCCAAACCACCATACACTCTGATCTCCCCCTTTCATTTGAGATCAAATATGACATATATAAAGGTCTATATGATTTTTGGAACAACCATATAGGCGTTCTCAACCATAAAACAAACAAACAACCACTTTTTGCTAATACTGTTTAGGAGGAATTAGACACGCCAAGGCTTCAACAAAGGGACCAGCACACTAAGGATTTTCAAGATTATAGGTCTTGGTCACACTCCTAAACACCCAAACTTCAAAACCCTCCTTAAAATGGCTTAAAAACTAGGGCCTACTTGTTCAAACCCCAAAACTCAATTCTAGAACATTTTGACTTGTCTAATGACAAGATATGATCATGATAACCTACATGAACCTATCAAATGACTCATCTAACATATGAAATCCTAAAATCCTATCTCATGCCCAATTACAACTTTTTTCCACATATGAGTCCAACATGATAACTTTGTATGCTTCCATGAGCCATAATTGGTGCAAGGATTGCCCAATTGACTTCAAGAGATGTTCCATGACCTTTGTAATGCCTTGGATCTTCAATGTTCCCCTGATGAGCATGGGATGCTCCTACATAACTTATCTTCATAAATAAATTCAAAACTAATTTCCGTGATATTAACAACTACTATTTTGTATCTCATAGGAGACTCCTAGTGCACATGAGGTTCGGCGGGACAGTTATGTAGATTTGATGATGCGCCCACTCATTCTTGAGGACAAGCCTACAATAGTAAGTTGTAGTTTGAATTCATGATTAAATATGTTATAAATTTAGCATGCTATGAATTATAATGTTATAGTTTAAATTGTAGATTCATTTGACAAAGGTATTTGAACATATACAACCCACAATCAGAGAGGTACCAGCATTGCCGAGGGCATACGAGAGGACTCCTGACTGGCGCAGGAGGTCGACGAGAGAGGTATTTATTATGAAATTTTGATAGTATTAATCTCCATTACGGAAAAGATCATTATGCATTTGAGTAATTCAATGTTAGATACGTAGAATCATATAAATTTAGTAGTCTAACTTTGGGTTTTCCTTTTTTTTTTATGTAGGAGGCATCCGATCCACCTAGTGCAACGAAGAGGCTGCATTTTGATCATCCACTAGCACCCTAGGATAGTATAGTTTTTGTAGGATGCATCATGAGACATTTTGAGATGGCATATGCCACATTGTATACAGAAAAATTGATATTATTGGGAATTGGTGCTAGTAAAATCGGATATCTGATATTGCAAAGTGAATTTTTGGAGGGAAAACTTGCTAGAATTTTTTGACTTTGGTTTATTACTAAGCTAATAGTATAGTAGTATTAATATATAATAGTATTAATAGTATAATAGTATTAATATATAATAGTATTAATATATAGTAATATTAATATATAGTATTAATATTATTACTATAGATATAATAGTGTTTATTTATATTATTATTGTAGCTATAATAGTATTATTATTATTACAATAGATATGATACTATTAATATTTAATGTTTATTTATATTATTATTATTATTATCATAAAATAGTATAAATACTATATATATATATATATATATATATATATATATATATATATCCTTTCATTTTTTGACCCATATACATATGAACGATTTGAATATGTCTGTAGGGGTCCTAGGACCCCTAGGGACATATGCCATCGTTTAATGAGTCAAAGAGGGTCGTAGGTCACCCTATGACTCCCTTTGACCCATATGGCCCATTCGAATATGTCCCTAGGACCCTCAGGGACATATGTCATCGTTTAATGGGTCGAAGGGCCTTATGACCCCCTTTGATCCATATGAATGATTCGAATATGTCAGGTCAAAGGGTGTCATAGGTCACCCTATGACCCCCTTTGACCCATATGAACGATTCGAATATGTCCCTAGGGGTTATAGAACCCCTAGAGACATATGCCATTGTTTAATGGGTCAAAGGGGGTCATAAGTCACCCTATGACCCCCTTTGACCCATATGAATGATTCGAATATGTCCCTAGGGGTCCTAGGACCCCTAGGGACATATATCATCGTTTAATGGGTTAGAGGGTGTCATAGGTCACCCTATGACCCCCTTTGACACATATGAACGATTCAAATATGTCCCTAGGGGTTATAGGACCCTTAGAGACATATGTCATCATTTAATGGGTCAAAGGGGGTCATAGGTCACCCTATGACCCCCTTTGACCCATATGAACAATTCGAATATGTCTGTAAGGGTTCTAGCACCCCTAGAGACATATGTCATCGTTTAATGGGTCAAAGGGGGTCATAGGTCACCCTATGACCCCCTTTGATCCATATGACCATTCGAATATGTTCCTAGGGGTCAGAGGACCCCTTGCAACATATGTTATTTTTTAATGGGTCAAAGACCCTATGACCCCCTTTGACCCATATGACCATTCGAATATGTTCCTAGGGGTCAGAGGACCCCTTGCAACATATGTTGTTTTTTAATGGGTCAAAGAGGGTCGTAGGTCACCCTATGACCCCCTTTGACCCATATTACCCATTCAAATATGTTCCTAGGGGTTCTAGGAACCTTAGAGACATATGTTTTCGTTTAATGGGTCAAAGAGAGTCATAGATCACCCTATGACCCCCTTTGACCCATATTACCCATTCGAATATGTCTCTAGGGGTCTTAGAACCCCTAAGGACATATGTCATCGTTTAATGGGTCAAAGGGGGTCATAGGTCACCCTATGACCCTCTTTGACCCATATGAATGATTCAAATATGTCCCTATGGGTCCTAGGACCCCTAGGGACATATGTCATCGTTTAATGGGTCAAAGGGTGTCATAAGGCACCCTATGACCCCCTTTGACCCATATGAATGATTCGAATATGTCCCTAGGGGTCTTAGGACCCCTAGGGACATATGTCATCGTTTAATGGGTCAAAGGGGGTCATAGGTCACTCTATGACCCCCTTTGACCCATATGGTCCATTCGAATATGTCCCTAGGACCCTTAGGGACATATGTCATTGTTTAATGGGTCAAAGGTCCCTATGACCCCCTTTGACCCATATGAACAATTCAAATATGTCCTTAGGGGTCCTGGGACCCCTAAGGACATATGTTGTCATTTAATGGGTCAAAGGGTATCACAGGGCCCCTAGAGACATATTCGAATCGTTCATATGGGTCAAAGGGTGTCATAGGTCACCCTATGACCCCCTTTGACCCATATGAACGATTCGAATATGTCCTTAGGGGTCCCAGGAACCCTAAGGGCATATGTCATCGTTTAATGAGTCAAAGGGCATCATAGGTCACCCTATGACCTTTGACCCATATGAACGATTCAAATATTTTCGTAGGGGTCTTAGGACCCCTAGGGACATATTTGAATCGTTCATATGGGTTAAAAGGGTATGTCATCGTTTAATGGGTCAAAGGGGGTCATAGGTCACCCTATGACCCCCTTTGACCCATATGAACGATTCAAATATGTCCATAGGGGTCTTAGGACCACTAGGGACATATGTCATCATTTAATGGGTCAAAGGGTGTCATAGCTCACCCTATGACCCCCTTTGACCCATATAAGCGATTCGAATGTCCCTAGGGGTTATAGGACCCCTAGAGACATATGTCATCATTTAATGGGTCCCTTTGACCCATATGAACAATTTGAATATGTCCCTAGGGGTGCTAGGACCCCTTGAGACATATGTCATCATTTAATGGGTCAAAGGGGGTCATAGGTCACCTATGACCCCCCTGACTCATATGAATGATTCGAATATGTCCCTAGGGGTCCTAGGACCCCTAGCGACATATTTGAATCGTTCATATGGGTCAAAACCCCATTTGACCCATATGACTCATTCGAATATGTTGCTAGGGGTCCAAGGACCCCTACCGACATATGTTGTCATTTAATGGGTCAAAGAGGGTCATAGGTCACCCTATGACCCCCTTTGACCCATATTACCCATTCGAATATGTCCTTAGGGGTTCTAGGACCCCTAGAGACATATGTTGTCGTTTAATTGGTCAAAGCGAGTCATAGGTCACCCTATGACCCCCTTTGACCCATATTACCCATTCGAATATGTCTCTAGGGGTCCTAGAACCCCTAGGGACATATGTTGTTATTTAATGGGTCAAAGGGACCTATGACCCCCTTTGACCCATATTACCCATTCGAATATGTGCCTAGGGGTCCTAGGACCCCTAGAGACATATGTCATCGTTTAATGAGTCAAAAGGGGTCATAGGTCACCCTATGACCCCCTTTGACCCATATGAACGATTCAAATATGTCCCTCGGGGTCCTAGGACCCATAGGGACATATATCGTCATTTAATTGATCAAAAGGGGTCATCGGTCACCTTATGACCCCCTTTGACTCATATTAACCATTGTAATATGTCCCTAGGTCTCTTACGACCCCTAAGGAGATATGTCATCATTTAATGCGTCAAAGGAGGTCAATGGTTGACCTATGACCCCCTTTGACTCATATATATTAATAATATACATATCTATTAATAACATACATATTAATATATATATTACATTATTATATTTAATAAAAATATTACGTTATTATATATAGATTAATAACATATATATGTATTACTTTATTATATTTAATGAAAATATTATGTTATTATATATATATATATAATATTATTATACATATTAATATAATAATATATAATACGTATTTTATATATATGAATTACGTTATTATATTTAGTAAAAATAATAATAATATAAATTATATTTATAGATTGTAATAAGATTAACATAATATATTAGTATATATTGTTAGATTATATCTTATATCTTTACATTATGTTATTATATATATATAATATATTAAAATACATCTTTACATAGTAATATAAGTGAAATAATTTAGAAATAATAAGTTGTGACATTTAAACCCAATTTTCCCTCCAAAATGGGTTGAGATTTTAAATTTGCCCACCTCAACATGTCGGATATCTGATTTCAAATCGGATATCTGATTTCAAATCGGATATCCGATTTGCAATCAGATATCTGATTAGGCTTGGTAAATACCAAGCCTACCCGGTCAACCCAAAAGACGTGTTTGAAGAGGATTTTAGTGATACTCAGACTTTGGGTAGTCGTCTGACAATGTTATTTTGATCGAAATTGAATAAAATGAAAAGGGTTTTTTAATATTGATCTCTAGATTCCATAAATATAATTTCTGTCAAATTCTGAGTTTGATAAGTATTTATTAGTTAATTATCAATGAAGATAATTGTAAAGTGTTGATTGACATACTGATTGAAAAATAGCTATAACTTTCAAACGGTATAACATTTTTTAAATCTAAAAGTTCCGTCACATTCTATACTTCGGCTAGTATAAGAAAAATAAATTAAATTTAAATTTGGTAAAATTTTCTATTAGTTAGGGTGGTCAGACACGAAACTTTTTTTTTCCGAAAAAGTTTTGGTAGAAAATTCATAGTTAATTATTTATTTGGAATAAAAATATCGAAAAATATGCGTCACATCCGGGCATGAGTCTACTTTTCATATCTATAATTATATTAAAAAAATATTATGATTTTGATTAAGGTGGTCAGACATACACCTACTTTTTATTTTTCGCCTTGAAATTTTCTTAGTACTGCATTAAAATTCAAACTTTTGACCAATTAATTATTTTTTTCTCCTGATAAAGCCTGGTAGTTTAGAAACTACATTCAATTTCTTATAGATTATTTTCTTACAACTTTTTGATATAAAGTCCATAACCACTTCAAAATTATGTGTCAAGTTGACATAAACCTGATTTGCTAATTTTTCACTGCCACTTAAGGCCATAGTTTGGTACACCATGATCCTGCACATACCTAGATTGAGTCATGGATAATCTCTTAACATATCAGTCTTAACACTTCTTTGTAAATCTCCCAATAGACTTTGTTGTAAGTGTGAAATCCTCTAGTAGGGTGAGACCTAATAGTCTCAAATGCTTTTAACAAGGTAGACTCCTCACAACATAGATCATTGAATATGGTCAAACATTGTAACCCTAACAGGGTAACATTATTACTCTAGTAGTGAAGATTTGTGGGTTCACCCCATTTTTACCTTCACCTTGGAGGGTTTCTGAGTAACCAAATCTTTGTGTCATGTGATTACTTTTCATGCATGTGATTAATAGACTAGATCTATATGTTATTATAGTTTGATTTTTTAAGTTATGCATGCATTAGATATGAGATGGTAAATGTGGTGAATGCACTATAAATTGTTAAAAGGTTAAAAGTGTCAAAGATCTAGATTCACCCCACCCTCACCCCCCCTCACCCCCAACTCTTAGTATCTTGGTTTCTAATTAAGACTTCCAACAATAGAATCCGTTGCTGACCTGGTGGCAAAAAATATAAGGTGAGCTAACCATTTATAATAAAAAGGTGGTGAACAATCAAGGAAATACATCAAAAAAATTCATTAATGGGGGAAACCAAAGATACCGCCCAATATAACTATTCTCCAATTTATAGACATGGTCGACATCTGCAATTAGCGAATTGTAAAAAAAAAAACCACTAAAAATATTGCTATTATCTACCTTATATCGCTAATAGGATCGATAAAGATGATCGATAAAGTAGGTTTTTTTTAGGTAAAGAAGGCCAAAAGAAGTCTATTTTTGCATAATATCAAGGGTAAGAAGGGTGATAAAGAGAATGATTAGTAGTGGTAATTTATTGATTATGGAAAAATTTAAGGTGTCTATGGATAAGAGAAGCTACAACTTGCATGGAAGAAAGCCATCGAATACCAATATTAACTTGAAACTAATTGGAAGAAATAATGAAAATAAAGGTAATAACCATAACTTTACTATAAAGGGTCATGAGAAAATATATAGAATATTGAGGGCGATAAAGGAAACTATTACTAGTTTGAATCCACACTTCAGATGCATCATAGGAATCCTTATGCAATAGTTTGTTAGAAAATGTTTAAGTGATAACATTATCTGTGGAAGAGGGATAAATTAAAACACCATGAGAAGGGATATGAGAAACCCTAGTAGTAAAGTAAAGAGGACCATCAAGTGCTTTAATTGTCTCAAAATGATCAAAAGTGATAGGAAGGGAAGGTGTAGGTAAAGTGGATGCAAAATTAAAGGTTGAGGTTGCGATTCAATATGATTAACCACATGATCATCTTTTTCCATCTTTTCATCATAAGTGATATTAGTAATAGAAGAAGAATGTTGATTAATGACATTTTTTGAATGTGAAGGTAAGGGATTAGTGTAAAGTTGCAAGTTCTGATTAAGATATAGAATAATTTTATTCGTACAATTAACCTTAGCATCAAAAAATACAACATTAGTATCAATAAGGTCTTGAATAGATTTTTTTAAACCATAAAACCTTTGAGTATCATGGCTAGGATGGTGATACTATTGAAAAAAAATATTTCGATCAAATGATTTAGGCTTTGGTTTGCTTGTGTCAATGAGGAAGATAGGAGGAAGTTTAATAATATTAGCATTAATTAACTTTGACATAACCACATGTAAAGGATCAAATAAAGTAGTTTACTTATAATTAGGATGATACACAAAGGAAAACATATCCCTACCTTTGGATGCGACAACAACTTGATCATCTATTATGTTTACTGTCTCATTGATTTTGATGTACTTGTTAGGATCATAAAATTATTTTTGATTAATGATGACATTGCTCTTATCAATAGTAACATGAGTCATTGGAGGGGTGCTCTCAAGTTGGCTCACTTGTAATTGATAATGGTGAAGCATTGCACGAATATGTGAGAAAGAAGTATACTCAATATAGAGAATCTTATATCTCTAATATCATTTTGTAAATTAGAAGTAAAAATATGTTGTGTCATGATTAGGCACAAGATAGATATTTGAGTATAATTTTTTTTTATCTACCAATAAAGTCACTAACTTTTTCTTTAGCATTATGTTTGCAATGCCTCAAATCAGTTAAATAAATTTGAGGACCAACGTTGTTTTCAAATTATTGAATGAAAGTGCTGCCAAGATTTAGAAAATATCAATTGAATAAGAGGGTAATGAGCTCAATACAATTGAAAATATTTTTCCTTAAAAGTCCACATGAACAACTTAGTCATTATCCTATAGTCATGAGTAAAATCCATTCATATAGTTTATAAATTCCTAACATAAATAAAAGGATTGTCCTTACCATGTTAAACTATAAATCAAAGGATCACCCTTACCATGATAAACTATCTCAAGATGAGGTGTCTCAAAAATATTTGGGATAACAACATGAAGGATGTCTAGAGAGAGGGTATTATCAACATCAAATGTATGAGTGGCATACTTAGATTTGGTGAATTGAGCCACTTATTGTTGCAAAGAGGAGAAAATTTCAAATAAGCTAGCAATGGTGGGATTAGAAGATGTGATAGTAGGAATAGATACATTAGATGTGTTAGAAATGTTATTTTAAGAAGTAGAGGTAATATGAAAATATGTAGGTGGAGGAATAGAAGAAGTGAGAAGATAATTGAAAAATGTGAAAGTTACAACATTGTATGAAAGACCAACAATTGTAGAAACCATAATGAGAGGTGACACATAAGTGGGAATGCTAGGAATAGAAGGTTCAACAATTGTGGAAGGAGGATTGTTTCCTAACTCTTAAGCACATTTTATCAAATGTTTGTCATGCAATATGTTTTGATTACATAAAAATAGGTTTTAAAGGACCCAAAAACTTTTAAAAAGTATCATAGAAATAAGAACATAAAAGTTTAAAGAACAAAAGGCCTCAAAGAAAAAAGAGAATAGATAGAATGATCTAAAAAATAAGATGCCAAAAAACAACTATGCATGAAAAGATAGTAAAAGAAAAGCAAAAAGATAACCCCTGGACAACTACAGAGTCTTCAAAAGGTGTGCTACTTGGTCTACTAGGATGTTTCATATTTTTTGCAGAAGCTTTCATGTCATCCAATTTTTTAAACTTCTACTCCTTCATTCTTCTTGGAATCAGCCCTTGTGCACTTTCTCAAGCCCTAGTCTTCATTCATAGCATGGGATTTGTGGCCTTACTCTACTCTAACTTGTTCAACAAGGTGTTAAAGTTGTTAGTGACAGTCTTCAAAATAATGCAATTTTGATCTGCTAGTTTTTTTGACTATTTTCTCCATGTTACTCACTCTAGTATCCAGACCATCCATGCTTTTTTGAAGATCTTAGCCTAACTAATCTAAATTCTTGTTCTTGGTTTCAAGTGTTGGAAAATGCTTCATCAAATTCTTTATCTCTTCTGCATTGCTAATAACCTCAGAGAGTCTATTGTGTTCTCTTCTCCCCTAGTCATCTTGCTAAGCTGATCAAAGTCCCTTGATATGTCCTGCATTTTTTGTTTTAGGGTACTAGAATATCCTTCATCATTGTCCCCAGGTTACCAATGATTCCCTTTAGGTGCCCCTAGTCACCCTCATCCATATTATGCTCAAAGTAGTCCTCATGCTCCCCCTGTTTGTTCCTATCTAGATCCACCTCCTTTAATACATTCTCATCACCCGCATACTAAGCATCACGCAATATGTTAGTATTAGTTCCATCATGATTAATAATTTTCTTAATGGCCTCAATAGAGGCAACACTATCGATATTTTTATTCTCTTACACAAGACATTTTTCCAATTTGTTAAATTCATGAGTGATCTTGTCAACTTGGGAAGGAGGAACTCTTTCCACTTCATCTTCATCATGGGAAGAGTGAGAAAAATTATTCTCCATGATAGGATTGAGATCATGAGGAAACATTTTGGTATCATCGTGGGAGCTAGGAAAGAAAGAGGAATCATGATCAAAAGAGCCCATGAGTCTACAAATTCTTCTATGGGAATGTTATAGGTTGGAATTAATGTGATGAAGCTCATAAAAGGGGAGATCATGGAAAGAGAACCTAATGAGATCTAACCACAAAAAAGATCTAAAGAATACCAATTTTGCAAGGAGCATATACAAAATATCTAGATACAACAAGAAAGATAGAGAGTTCTAACTTCACAAAATAGCCAAATCTAACTCCAAAATTAATTAAGTGTCACATGTCAGGTTCACCAAAATAAGACAAACACTCAATGCAAAGAAATAACCTAACTCCAAAAAGAAAGGGGCACAAGCTAGTTTTACCAAAATATTTAGGTGAAACTAATAAACCGAAAGAGAGATCAAGTAATCAAACTTCAAAATCAAAAGGGGAGACATGTCAGGTTCACCAAAATGTTTAGGGGAAAAGTAATGGAAATGAATTTAACAATGTAAACTAGATGAGATGAATTAATTACTTAAACACTTTTACCCTGATCCATTCAATACAAGTGAAAGCATGGCTTCCAAATATAAATTTCAATATAACTCAATTTAGATTAGCACAACCCAAATAGGATGAAGGGATACAAATACCAAACCCAAATTATACTAAGGAAGCACAAAAAAGGTTCTCTTTCATGTAATACTTATTAACCTTAGATATCTAATATGAATTTAAGTTGAAACAATTGATTAAATGATGAAGCTGAAATAGACCTAGGAGAAATATGTATGCAATCTATCCAATTAAAATAGGAAAAGAGATATATGAGATGAGATGAAGAGGAGAGAGAGAATTGGCCTCACAACATGCAAGGAAAACTTCTTTTTTTCTATAGAAATTACATATCTACAACTACTTAAATCTAAATGTGAATATGTGATCAAAATAGATAACCCTTAAAACCCTAAAAATCTTAGATCTCTAGGTATAGGTCAACTTGGGTGACACATAATGGTAGGCTTACAAGATGAAAAACATGTTTCTAGAGCATAGAAATCAAGTCAACCCATAGTTTTTTTGAAAGCTTGTAATAGATAGTTTCTATATTTGAATTCACAATTTAGATAACCTACTACTACACACAAGAAAAATGATTTATGTTGGGGAGATGGGATTTCCTTAGTCAAGATCCCATTTAGGAATTTGATATTGAAAGAGACAAGTATGTAAAAGCACATAAGGAAGTAAGAAAGTTGTAAATATTTGATTTACTTGATGAAACCCTTGTTAATAAGGATTTTGTAATTCTTGAATGTTGTTGATGTTGAATATTCATTGAAGGATGCTAGAAATCTCCACAAATGTAGTGAATCTAATACCAAATTATGGAGACATGAATGTAGATGTGCACATAGAAAGAAGAAGATGAATTCTAAAATGTAGATATCTCCTCCGTTGATAGCCAATAAAGTGCTAGATCTCGAAGAGAAAATGCTCATAACAGATCCTGGAATCTTGAGAACACCTTGAATGCTTGAATCCCTTATGAAATTTTCTAGCTTGAGTATCCTTAAACATGCTTGTGGTTTATTTTTGATGAATTATAGATGTAAAAATGAGGTGCCCAAGCTTCCTTTAATACTATTTTTTTGAATTGAAAACAAAGCAAGATAACATGGTCATCCAATTTTCCAAGTTGAATCATTGAGACTAAAAATGTGTAGGGTACAAGTCAACCTAGCTTACCTATATCAATATAGGTAAACGGGATCGAGCACTACTAGGGTTATTTGAAGAAGGGACAACCCTAAGGTTTGAAAAACTATACAAATGAAATTGGAAAGTAGAGAATTGAGCAAGAGAAAAGACAAATTAAGCATAAATGTATCCATGGTCCTTAAAATCACTAAAGGATGGGAGATAAAAGGTTTTAAATAATGAGTGCTTCCATTTTAAGATGGTATGACAAATGTGTGTGTGTGTGTGTGTGTGTGTGTGTGTGTGTGTGTGTGTGTGTGTGTGTGTGTGTGTGAAGGAGCATACTAGAATAGTCAACAATCTTGTATGTATGGTTTTTGTGCTTAGATTTTTTGAATTATGCTTTATGCAATTAGGGATGTGTTCAAGGCATATTGAGGAGCCTTATTGTAAGTGTGTATCAAGTTTGGAGCTATCATGTTGGAGTTAGAGTCATTTTGGTGGCTATTAGTAATGTGTTCTTGATTTACTTGTAGACTTTGGAGATTGTATTTATGAGATTCAATCTAAGGGATTTGGTGTGTGCACTCTTGGATTTGGATCATTGGATGGCACATGGACCTATGCCTAAGAGAATGTACTCTTATTTGGTCTTATCAATTAGTTATGAATGGTAAACTTGGGGCTTGTCCTAAGTATTTAATTATTTCATGTATTTAATATATGTTTCCAAGCCAACTTGCCAACTTGTGGCTTGAAGATGTATTTAATGTGAGTGCTTACTTAATGAAACTTGATAGGCCAACTTGTGTCTTGGTTTAGTATAAGTATAGAGTTTTGGGATGCAAGAGTCATCATGTAACATGGAGTTCAACATAGAGTAGTTGAGAGGGGGAAAGTTTAGCAAAGCTAGTAGCTGAGTCTAGGCTTGGAAAATAAGAAGGTTTCTACGTGGCTTACAAGCACAAGTTTATGTTATTCTTAGGTTTTTCTACTAGGTTGTAGATCTAGGGTAGCTAGAAGTTGGATCTTGTGAGGTCTTGTAGAACTGTTATTATAATTACTTTGTATTTGGTTGTAACCTAGAAGGCTTTATAGTCAAGCAAATTGGATGTAAATCTTATGATTCTATTATGAGAATTGTTGTTATTTTGGATCTAAGTCTCTATTTTATTGTTTATATTCTATTGTGTGGTTATTTACTGGGGGCTAGGTAATTTCCTTTGGGGATTCTCCTACCTTGCACTACATCAAGTGGTATTAGAGCTAGTTGATCTTATGGAGCTAGTTGATCTTGCAGACTTGTTTCTTTGGGTTTGTGAAGATCTTGGAAGATGCCTCAAAGATTGGACCCTAGGGAAATTGTAGATGTCTGTGATGCTATGGAGCTGAGGATTACAAAGAAGATTAGAGAAGATTTCAGATCTAAGATGGACTTGATGAAGAATGATATGGTCATTGAGGTCACAAGAGCTATAGCTAGTGCACCTAGGAATGTGGGTGCTACAGATTGATATGAAGAAGCTTATGAATACTTTGAGGTTTCTAGAACTAGTGGTGAAGATACAATTGATTGCATGGAGGGATATGTGGAAGACATAGCCAACCAATTGGATAGATGTAGAGTGCACCTAAAATTGAAGCACAAGATGGATGTTTCAAATTTCTTAGGTACTTTGAATCGTGAAGCTTCTTTATGTTGGAAATAATTGCAAAGAGATAGAGAAGAGAAAGGTGAAATGAAGATCACTCGAAGGAGATTAATGGTAACTAAACTGAATCTTAAGTTCATCCATACTAATTATGAACTTGAATTGTTTAGGAGGTTTCAAAATCTAAATAGAAGGATATGACTATGAAGGATTACATCGAGGAGTTTTACAAGCTAACTATTCAGTCTGGACATAGGGAACTTTCTTAAGAAAAGATGGCTAGTAATATTGATGGTCTAAGATTCAATATTTACGATGAGATTGGTATGTTGAATATTGCTTCAGTTAAGGATGCTTATTAGTATGCTCTAAGGGAAGAATAAAATTTGTAGATAAGACATCATGGTAATTCTCAAGAGAAGGAGAAGCAAGTGAAGGATAAATAGATTGTTGAAGATGAACCAAAACCTGTTGAGAGAAAAAAAAAAAAAAAAAAAAAAACAAGTAAGGTTGCATTTAAGGGTACTTGCTACACATGTGATGAAGATGGACATAGATCTTTTGAATGTTCTCAGAAGGCTGGTGATAGAAGAGTTGTTTTCATGAATTAGAATGTGGATTTGGTGAATGAGAGTGAGACAGATGGAGATAATTTACTAATTTAAAGAGTGTTTCTTGGTAAAAAGATGTTGGAACCTTTTTAGAGACATAATTTGTTCAAGACTCATTGTAAGTATGGAGGTAAATGTTGAAATATGATTGTGGATGGTGGTAGTACTAATAACCTATTTTCTAAGGAGATGGTTCAAAAACTTCATTTGAAGAGAGTGAGACATCCTTGTCCTTATAAGATTGGTTGGTTACAGTATGAGCATGATTTGGAAGTGAGGGAGAAATGTCTTGTTAATTTTCAAATTGGACACTATGTTAATCAAGTGTTTGGTGATATTGTGGTCATGAGTAGTTTTCACATATTGCTTGGTAGACCTTGGCAGTATGATTGTAGGACAATGCATAATTGTGTCAAGAATGTGTTTATTGTTGAGAAGGGTGGCAAGAAGAATTACCCAATTCATTTGCAGAATGTAGAACTCAGAAGAAAGAACCTAAGCTTTGGTAGTCGAGTCAAGTTGAAGGATTTTCAAGTGGTTAGATATTAGCATGGAAAGAAGACCTATTGTACACCAAAGACAAATATGCATATAATAGTTGCAAGAATGGAGTCGCAGAAGTGGAATGAAGGCAAGAGTGTGTAAATTGATGTTGTGGAGGACACGCATGTGAAGAACCAGTTTGGGGTTTATGTGTTGAACCTTGAAAGATGTTCTTCCAATTGTTGAGAAAATCTTTCTTCACACCTAGGGCGTTGACGTAGGAGCATCCTAGGGTAGTAAATAATCCTATATGCAGGAGATTTATGCTCAAGTTTGTTGAGTTATGCTTTGTGCAGTTAAGGATGTGTTTGAGGCATATTGGAGAACCTTTTCCTAAGTGTACATCGAGTTTGGACTTGTCCTGTTGGATTTAAAGTCATTTTGGTGGTTGTCGGTAATATGTTCCTGATTTACTTGCAAACTTTGGAGATTGTATTTGTGAACTTCAATTTGAGGGAGTTGGCATGTGTGCTCTTGGATTTAGATTGTTGGATAAAATGTGGACCTATGCCTAAGAGTGCATACATTTATTTGGTCTTATGAGTTATTTATGCATTGTAAACTTGGGGCTTGTCTTAAGTATTTAATTATTTCATGTATTTAATGTATGTTGCCAAGCTGACTTGTGGCTTGAGGGTGTATTTAATGTGAGTGTTTATTTAATGTAACTTGATAGGCTGAATTGTGACTTGGTTTAGTATAAGTTGAGGGTATTGGGATGTCTTGAGTCATCATGCTGCACGGAGTTCAACATAGAGTAGCTGAGAGGAGCAAAGTTTAATAGAGCTAGTAGCTGAGTGTGCGCTTGGAAAACAAGAAGATTGCTTGGTGGCTTGTGAACATAAATTTAGATTCTTCATGGGATTTTCTTCTAGGTTGTGGATTTGGGCTAGCTAGGAGTTGGATCTTGCGAGGTCTTGCAAAAATATTATGTAATTTCTTTGTATTTGGCCATGATCTGAAAGGCCTTACAACCAAGAATGTTGGATGTAAATCTTATGTTTGTATTATGAGAATTGATGCTATTTTGGACCCAAATCTATGTGTTGTTGGTTGTATTTTGTTGTGTAGTTATTTGATGGGGGCTAGGAAATCTCCTTTGGGGATTCTCCTGCCTTGCATTGTATTAGTATGTGTGTGTGTGTGTGTGTGTGTGTGTGATAGACAAAATCAAACATTTCCCTCTTCTTTCAAAATTTTAAAAGATATTATAGATGCAAACTCAATAACATCCTAAAAAAATTCATCTTATGGGCTATATTTTATTACTTTTATATGCTTGCTTTTTAATTGACACTCATAAAATATTCAAAGTAGATAAACTTATGGTTTGGCATTTATCATGCTTTCCTTTCCACAACCACTAACGATTGTATAGAGTATAAATATATGCAAGGCTATGAGAAACATGAAGAAGAAGAAGAAAACAATACCTAGTAGTGCAACCTTTTCATGACTGATTATTCAAATTTGTACCTTTGTTTCTCTAGCATGCATGATTCATGTAGATCACATACATTCCAAAACATAAACGAGTAAAATGCAAATTCCCTCTATTCACCTTTACATTCTATACTCTCTTTTGGGTTTTTCCTGAATGCGCTATCTTAATGCTTAATATTCTTATTTTTCACACGCTAATCATAACCCAACTTTATCACTAGGATAAACATTATTATCTTAGTTATAGAATTGGATTGCTATACATATTTTATGGTTTTCTACTCATGGACACAAGTCAATCTCTTGGATAGCTTTATACATTGTCCTTGTCCACCTTTTGAATTTTAAATTTACCATTCTCAAAGTCAATAATTGCAAAACCATGATTGTTGCCTATTGATTTGGACACTAAAAGTTTAAAATAAGCTTTTAGAATCTTGTATTTAGTAACAAAGTAGGTCATAGTCATTATTAGCTATGGAGACAAGTTATCATTGACTAAACTCCCTTAAACACTTAAATAAATAGAGATATTAGACTTGAATCACTAAGTTGGCAAATATCTTTCTTTAACATTGTAGGCATTTGAAC
This sequence comes from Cupressus sempervirens, assembly GCA_028749045.1. Taxonomy (NCBI): domain Eukaryota; kingdom Viridiplantae; phylum Streptophyta; class Pinopsida; order Cupressales; family Cupressaceae; genus Cupressus; species Cupressus sempervirens. The sequence goes on along the minus strand of CM053792.1, from coordinate 367,895,512 downwards.
AAGGGCAAAGGAGCTTGTCTAATAAAGTGAGTTTTACACTTCTAGCTATTCACAAACAATTTCAAAAGTGCTTGTTAGCACCAAATTTGCCTATTAAACAAGTATGAATGAATATGCAAATTAGTTTGAAAGATTCACATTTATAGAAGACATATAATCATGTACATATGATATAATATCATTAATTAATAAAGAATATCACAAACACAACTTTATCTCCATAAAAAATCTCAATATCAATTTATTTTAATCACTTTTACAACATTTTACCAATAGATCAAAGCTCAACTATTACAACTCATTAGTCAATTCATAAATATACTCAGCAAAACCAGATTATCATATCTATGTTTCTAATTATTATTATTTAAAATACATATCTTTCACTTCCCAATTCATATATTCAGTGTTGAATTTTGTGAATAACTTAAGAATAGTGTCATAACCAAATTTAGATATGAATGTACTTTAGGTTTACAAAATCATAGAAGGTTCAGGAGACATTGCAGACATGAAAGTCTAGACGATGACATTTCTGTGTCCCCGAAATGAATCACAAAAACAATCAACCTTATTTAATAATATGTTTGCGAGTTTCCCCATTCGAACAACCAGAGAAAACATTGCAATGATAGGAAGATATACCTTCTTATAAGCTACACTACAACATTCAATAAAATACTTTATTTCTTTTTCTCTGAAACAATCTATGGATGCCGATATGCACAGTGCACCTGAAAAGATACAATAAACAATATCAAATTGTTCAGATGCTTCTCATTTATTATGGGACGTCAAATGAATAAAATATGATATACGCAACATTTTGGAAAAGGAAGGCGGTGGTTAGACCATACCAAAATACGGTACATTATTCCATATCTAGTTTTCTCTAACGTGGAAAGTTTAAATGAACCTGGAATTCTTTAGGTTGACATACAATTTCAACTGTTTGTAATATTAGGATAAGCCTTAATTTTTTTTCTATGGGATTTCTTAGATCACACTTTATTATCTAAAATATGGAAAATAAAAATACAAGAAGAGTTTATCGTAGAATTCAATTTGAAACGTCCATCAATGATTTCTTTCATTTTCTAATGATGAAATAATAAGATCCATAGAAAAGTTCATATAATCAAACTTAAAAACATCTTGAATACATACTAGTATATATCAGACTGAATTTTAGTTCATTTAAGAGAAATAAAATATACATGCTGTCATTTGGATCTAAGACATGGTTATGGGAAACTGTCTTCACCTTAAAATTCGCATTTCATCTTAGAGACTTTTTGCGGAGACCTCAAAAAAGGTTGGAAACTTCATGACAAAGTATCCTGAAGTGTCCCAGTCTCGTAATCCAAAAAAGTGAAGTCTCTTGAAAGTCTAATAAAATATAAATGTAAAATATAATATTAAATAATTTTATATATTTTAGCACTCATTTTAATTTTTTCAATGCAAAAATTAAGACCAATGAGATACAATATTGTGATTATGTGAGTTTTGAAATATTTGACTCTATATTAATGTGACATTACTATTATTATTTACTTTAGTCTTTTAGTTTTACAGTATTACTATTTTCAAATTTTGTATTTAGTATTAGGCTCTTTAAACTTTAGGAAAAAAATTACTGTCTCCAAATATCCCGTCTCCTATTTTTGAAAAATTGCTGTACCGGTACCAATACCACTACCAGTACTGGAGACCTTTAGTCTCCCCGACTCCCAGTTACCTTGGTTTAAGAAATTTGGATAAACAAAGGCATTGGTTAAAATTGATGGTTGAAGTATTTTTTAACGTACATGAGTTTTACTGTTTGGAATACTGATCTAAAACAAGTTAACTGAAACTCCCTTGTGATTTTAGCTTACTAAATAAAAACAACCAGTGCAGTGCACTTTCAAAAGTTAAAAGCACATATTACCAGATACTCTATATATGCACTAAGTTTAAATAAGTAGCTGCAGCAGTAAACTTCGAAGAAGACTAATTATTTACCAAATTTCATGTTCATAAGGTGAACAGTATTCACATTAATTAAACTCTTATGATAATCAAATTTAAAAGTTTATCTAAAACATCAATAAAAAAAATTATACAATCAAATCTAAAAAAATTATCCCATGTTAATATATTATTTCAGGCTAATATGATACACGATACATTTTTTATATCTGCAATTCTATTCAATAAAGACAACACAGTATACATAAACTCATTTGGGTTTGACAAACAAATTGAGCAAATCGGTTATATAGTTCTAATAATCTTTGACGTGCACAAAGTTAAAATATTTGCAATGCAGGTTGCAGATCTAAAGATTTCAACATACACTCAATGCAGTTATTAAGCACATAACATCAAATAATACAACTAGCTGCAGTTGTAAACTTGGAACAAGACTAGGTTTTATTTAGAAAGATTCATGTCGACAGGATTCACAGTAGTCATAATGAATTCTTATTACAAACTGAAATTTCAAGTTATGACTGAAATGTGAGGGCTGAAGTGAAGTATTACAAAACTCAAATTCCTTATAATTGAATAAATCATAACGTACTCGAAGTACACAGATTTGAAACGCAGATCCTCAATCGGCAACAAGGAAATTAAGTGTTCCTTGAGATTTCAATATGCTAAACCAATAATAAAATGCACCTTATAAAGATTATTAGATCACATAATACAAAATACCATGTATATACACTAATCTGCAGGGCAGCAGAAGTTTCAGTCTAAGTTGCCGCCATAACTTTTAGGTATAAGTCTACCACCATAACTTTCACCACATTTTGATGTGATTAGTTCACATTAGAACTTTATCACAGACTGATTTAGAAGTTTTTAAGTCTACTACCATAGCTTTTTACCACATTCTGATGTGATTTATTCACATTAGAACGTTATAATGTTATCACAGATTGATTGAGAAGTACAAGTCTCATTCGGCCATTCTTAAACATCATATACTAAAGAAAAGAAAAAGCTTAGAAAAATCAAGTCAATTTTGACTATTATACTTTTAGTTTAGGAATGAAGTCTTAATGTGTGATGTTTAATCCGTTCCAATCAGCTCACATCAGAACATTGTTACAGATGGACTGAGAATTGGAACTATCAGCAGTGGTGAAGATGGGTGCAGTGGAGTAAGAAGAATTTGCTGAAAAAGACGAGAAATTCAAAGATGGGCTAGAGTTGAGATGATTGAATTGCCTGAATGCTGGTCCCGAGCTTGCTGCTGCAGCAGATTCAAGGGCTTGAACTTGGCGCTTCAAGAACTTGACATAGTGGATTGCCTCATCAAGCATTGAGGCGGTGTCCATTTTTGTACCACCTGGTACAAGTCTCTGCAGAATTCTGATCCTTTCACTGATTCTCTCCCTCCTATGGCGTGCTGCAACACTCTGAGGATCCTTTGAAATTCTAACATTCCTCCGCTTGGGCCTCTTTATGCTTTCAGGATCTATGCTAATTGGTTGCATGGCTGCCACCCTGAATATCATCTCCCTCATGGCTGCCATGCTTGCAGATGCATTGCCATAATTGCTCACACTACCATCCTCTGAAGAATAATACATCTGGTGCTGAGCCATTTCTGACTGCAGCCTTGGGAAATAGCTCATTCCAGGGACTTGCACACCAGAGGGATTTATGGCCACCTGATTGAGACCTTCATTGCTGTTGCAACTATTGCTTCTCATGTCATCTGAGGAGGCACCACTGTTGCTGTCACAAGAATTCACATTTGATTGTTGAATCATTTGATGTTTAAGACTAGTGGTCGGATTACTGAATCCTTGGAATGCAGAAGAGAAAAACTCAGGAGAAGAATTCACAATGGGAGAACTACTGAGTCCATATATATCAGGTTCAAGCACCGCTATGTACTCATCTATTGTATCTCTGAGTTGCTGCTGTCCACAATTCAAAGAATCCATCTCAAAGACTTTCACATCCATTTATAATTCTAGTGTGATTTCAGATGAGCCACCAAATCAAATCAATGCTCAATGTCAATTGCTCAATCCAAACCTTTTTCTCTCATAAGCTCAGACCCATAAGAATGTGCTATCTAGACCAAACCAATTTCTTTGAAACCCACAAGACTGTGAGCCTATTTTTCTTATAACTTCAATCCCACAAGAATGTACTGTTTGAACCAAACCAATTGCTTGCTGTTCTGTTTAAACCAAATTTGTCTCTCTCATAAGCTCAAACTCAAAAGAATGTACTATTTAGACCAAACCACTTTCTTTGATGCCCACAAGAATGTGCTATTCAAACCCAACTTATTTCACTCATAAGCTCGGACCCAAAAGAATGAACCATTTAAACCAAACCAATTTCTCTCACACCCACAAGAATGTTATATTCCTATAAACTCAGGTTGAGAAGAATTTGCCATTTAAGCCAAACCCATTTCTCTCATACACAGGAATCTATAAATCACAAAAACAAAGAGTCCAATGATAATAATGCAGACAGGGACAGCAATTGGAAGAAAAAAAGAATGGCAGTGGGATATGATGATTTTCTATCAAGCAGAGTACAAGGAAATGGGTGTGCAGAGCAGTACAGATGCTGATGTACCTTTAAACTCACAGAATTGCACGTGTATTGATTAGATGGATGCCAAACAGAGCTTGGAATGGCAGAAAATTTTAAATGAACAAGAAAAAAAACCCTCAAGAAAATGAGTTCCACAACCTAGAAACCCTAACAGTCTCTGCTCATCCTTTACTTAGCAGTCTGCAATCTGAAAACCCTGCAAACATTTCACGTTAACAATTCTAAACCCACTCACTCTACTAAATACTCGATGCCATGCAAGATTACTGTTGCTTAATCTCAGTCAACCACCCAAATCAATCCATTAACAACTAGTCAGTACTCTCAACATTGGGATCTTCCTCGGACAAATACATAAGCAGACAGATAATATTATTCCAACCATGTAGCAATATCTATTACGCGGATTTCGTTGCTGCATTAAGATTGCCATCACGAGACCTTATCTAAATGCCATTACTATATCTCTCTTCTCTTCCTCTAAACTTATCGGGAATTGTAGTTTGAGTTAATGGCTTGCGGGACCCAAGTACAGGCTTTTTCTGTATTACCTGCTCCAAAGCAAATACCAGAGGATAAATGCAGGCATCAATCCATCCACCTTGCTCCTTTATAACAATGGAGCCCAAGAATTATCAACCCCTCCATTATACACCACCTAAACAATTCAGTGGGAAAAAAAGGAAAGAGAAAAGATCAGAATTTCTTATCATATGGCTGTTCTCCATATAAAATATATTTTCGATCAAATTTGTAAAATAGAAAATATAAGTGCATTCGAGTTGGAGTAGTACTAGGATGGGTGACCTTGGGGAAGTCCTACACAGTTGTCATAACAATATCACAACACAAATAGAACATATATTAGATATTCGTAAAGTTTTTAGCATTTGTTCTTCATGATTTCAATCTGTTGTAATATAAATCCAAAAGAAAACCAAAAATAAATAAATAAATCGTCATATATATTTTCACTAATTTGTAACAAAAAAAACTTTTTCCAATCTTATATTATGAATCTCTTAATTACAAAGGCAGAAAATGCTAAATCTTTAGTTAATTTTATATAAAACTTAACCAACCCTAATTCCTTTACAAATATTATGAATCTCTTAATTACAAGGGCAGCAATTAGTGCAGTCTATCTATCCATTCATTCATCGCCCATATACCTACATTCATTCATGCATTCATCATTTTCCTTGCACTATACAAAGTACCTTTGAATTTTTTCACATGTACCTGTTTGCCATTCTATCAAGGTACCCAACAAAGTGTACAAAAGTCTGATGAGAAGTGCCCACATGAGGTGTCTCTCAGCTTTTTCAGATTTTCGTTGTGATTGTGCATCTTTTATCCAACTGGGTTGTGATTTCTTCCCTTTCTTGGGCGTAATATGGGTAAATTTGTAATAATAGTCATTATTGTTTATAGTAAGAGCAAGGTTAAGAAGCATCTTCCCTTCATATTGCTGACTGACACACTTCATGGGGTTTCCACTTTCTCCTTAACAGGCGGAGCAGCACAATGTACTTGTAGTTACACCTTTCAAATCTTAAGTGACTCGTAACTTGCAACAGGTACAATTATCCTTAAAACAAGCCAACATATCACACAGACCTGATTTGAACTTTTCTAGATGAAAATATGTAACTATTACATTCCAATTAGAAATTAAAATTTGTCACTACATTACAATGGGAGTTGAACTCTCAACTTCAAGCTGGCCTTTCATTGATTATAGGTTTTAAAGGATTAAATTTTGAAATGCATTAAATAATAAATGAGGTTATAAAATGTTTTCTCGATTATTAAGGGTATTTTTCAAGAAAATATAACAGTAAAAGATATTAAATTAAGAAATTAAAATTCAATTGTTTAATTTGAAGATAAGATAATAAAAGTTTAATCTAAATTATTTTAAACTATTAAAATTAATTTCAATGAAATATAACATTTGTCAGTTATTGACAAAACAATCTTCCCACATCATCCAAACAATCTTTCCACATCATCATTTTTAAGTTCTTCAAATATAATGTCAGTTATTGACAAAACATAGTTGATATGTTATTTAATTTTGATGATTAAGAAAAAATTAGTCTTTCATTTTGCTCCATCTATTGCATGGTTTTCATTTGTACTTATTAATGCCAATAAGCATTCTACAATGACAAATGCTGTGAGTGTGTTAATGTTAACTTTTATTCTTCTAGATTAAATTTGACAAGCATCTACATGTCAAAAGTTTAAATCTTATTATAAATATAATATACTTTTAAAAATAATTAAATATATACAACATAAAATATTTGTTTAAATTATAATACTTGGAGATATAAACTATCCATTTTTTAAGATATCAAACTAGAAAGCTTAAGTTAGCAAAAAACTAAATAAATGGAAATAAAAGAAATATAAATAATTTTAGATGTAAATTAAACTATAATTATTTTGTAGTGGATATCTATCGACATTTCTTTAGATAGATTTATTTAAGATATCTAGATACTAGTCCTAGGACAATCAAATCATTTAAGAAACCTCCTATTGTTAGACTTGAATGTCCTTGTTTTGGAAGCAAACCTTTATAATCAAAACCAATGTCTACAATATAGTTAAATTTAGCAAAACCTCCTTATATAGAATTTCCAAATTAAGTGTTATATGCAAGAGGGGAAATCAAAATCTTGTCCTTTAATTAGGTGTTTGACAAGATCCAAAACAAGTTGAAGCACAACCAAATATTTTTTAAACATGGATTTTTTTCCTTAGAAAAAAAAACCCCATGTAATATTATTATAAACAAATAATCGTATGTTGAAATTCCAAAATTAAGAAGAGGAGAGAAGGATTCTTTGTAAGGAAGGAAAACAAGATAACTATAGTGACAAGTAGCTTAAACAAAGAGTATGTGTTATAATATGATAATGCAAATTCATTCTATATTGGTCATGGTTGTTATCATTGAGACCCTAAAAAATCATGTTACTTGAATGATTTAAGAAATGATGGACACACTTAGTGGATAATAAGATGCAATAGATAGACTAATTCGTCTTTAAAAAATGACAAACAAATCAATAGGTAATGTCATTTTCTCCCCTCAATTGCTTGTACGTTTTGATGTGTACAAAGGAAACATTAAGATAAAGAAGAAATGAAAGGAAAGACAAGAAAAGAATACTTTTTTAATAAGGATGACACTTCAATTATTCATTTCAAACAATCAAGTGGAACCATTAGCCTCAATGGACAAATGGTTTGAAACCGATAGGGTATAGTTGAAACCAGTACCAAAAATATGAAATCAATACAATGGTTTTGAAATTTTGACACATAAAAGGGATAGTTTCATCATGTGTAAAAACAAAGGTAGAAGATATAATTGTTAGTCAAATTATTTTGTGATATTTTGATCTAATTATGCTCTTCAAGATGATCACCTTAGATTAAATTACATGCACAAAGAATAAATTAATACCAAATATAGAAATCCCACAAATGAAAACTTAGAACATTTGATTAAGTGGGATTAATTATTACTTTTGTATGATGTAATAGCACCTAAAACTGACATTTAACCATAATTTAAATTAGAATTGTTGACTTAGGCTATGACCATGAGTTTAGGGTAAGGCGATCAAAATTGCTTAAATCTTAGCAAATCTTATCCAAAGCAATTTGTAGATATTGTTTTTTTTTAAATTGCAATAAAATGTAGTAGATATAGACACGGATAGACTATCTCAGGGGAACTAATTAACATGGAAATCATCCTTTTAACTTATGTCTTTGTTGATATAGTCCCTCTTGTATTTTTCCCACCCATCCCCTCCCCCCCACACCCCCCACCGTCACACTCACACACACACACACACACACACACACACATTGCAATTTGACGTAGGAGCTTATAGGTGGTAGCCATTGTTAGAGTTAGTGGATACTTCTTCCTCATGGAATTGGAGGGCGAAATCATTGACACACATTTTTGTGGTTGTGAGATTGTGGGGTCTAATGGTTGAACTCATTATAGTGAAACACAAATCTTCTAGTCAGACACCATTAGATCACAAAAAGATCAAATATTTTAGAAACAAGCACATACACATGCACATGCACATATGCATACACATACATATCAACATATGCATATACATACACATTATTGATTATTAAAAAAATTAATTAAGTTTTAAATGAGGTTTCAAAGAATTATATTTAAAAAATAATAAATAATAAATAAAGTTTTAAAATGTTTCATAGGGGTACTTTATAAGAAAATATAAATTATGACAATATTATTCTTTTTTGAATACCCTACATACAAAAGGATTATAAATAGAAAGAAGATAATAAGCTTAAACAAAATTCCAAATAATCTTTACACATCATCACTTTTAAGTTCTTTAAATATAATGTCAAATATTGACAATGGATAGTTAATATGTTATTTAATTTTTGAATCTTCTTACATCATCACTTTTAAGTTCTTTAAATATAATGTCAAATATTGACAATGCATGGTTGATATGTTATTTAATTTTGATGATTGAGATAAAATTTGAGTCTTTCAATTATTAAGGTGTTATTGCTATATCTATTGTATAGTCTTCATTTATAATTATTCTAGGAAAATCAACTCTTTTGAAAGAATGAAGTAGATTGGAAAATTTATTCTTTGACTACCTTCTATTAGACTCGGCCTTCCTTGTTTTGGATGTAAACCTTTATAATAAAATTAGAGAATCTAGAATATACTAAAATTTATCAAGCCATCCTTACATAGTATTTCCAAAATAAGTTCTATATGCATCAAAATGAGAAATCATTAACTTTCCTTCTAATTAAGTGTTTGAAAATGAGCAACTAATCACATGTTGAAATCCCAAAATTAAGAAAAGAAGAGAAGGATGCTTTGTAAGGAAGTAACCCAAGATAAATTTATAGTAAAATATTACTCAAATAAATTGTACATGAACTATAATATAATAGTAATAATAATTTAATCTATACTGGTCATGGTTGTTCACTTATTGAGATCCTAAAAAAACATGTTACTTGAATGATTTAAGGAATGATGGGTACACTTAGTGAATGATAAGATGTAATAGATAGGGTAAATCCTCTTAAAATATGACAAATAGGTCAATAGGAAATGATATTATCTTTTTTATCCCCCCTTAGTTTCTTGTAGGCTTCAATATGTAGAAAGGGGATATAGAGATGAAGAAGAAATGAAAGGGAAGACATGAAAATTATACCATTTTTACAAGCATGATGTTTCAATTGTTCATTTCAAATAATAGAGTGGAACCATCAAATTTTGTGGACAAATTGTTTCAAACCAATAGCGTATCAATTAAATGACTACCAAAAACATGAAATCATTGCAATGGTTTTGAAAAATCCACTTATAAAAGGGATAGTCTCATCATGTATTTAAAAACTAAGGTAGAAGAGATAGTTGTTAGTCATAATATTTTGGGATATTTGACCCAATTAGGCTCTACAAGATGATTACCTTTGGTTAAATCATGCACAAAGAATTAATTAATACTAAATGTAGAAGTCTCCCAGACGAAAATGTTAGTTAGATATGTTACATGAAGTGGGACTAATTATGACTTCTATATGATGTAATAATGTAGGATGGGCATTTAACCATGATTGGAATAAGAATTATTGACCCAAGCTACTGCCATGAGTTTAAGTTAAGGCCCCAAAATTTTCTTAAATCTTAGTGAATATTATCTAAATATATTTAAAATATTTTAAAGTTTCTAGAAAATTTATACACATTAATGAAAAAGTTGTAATAAAATGTAACAAATCTAAAGGTGGAGTATCTTAGACAACTAATTACCATGGAAACAATTCTTTTAATTTAATGGATTCATTCATACAATCCATATTTCCTTTCCCCCACCATACACAATCATTGTAATGTTGAAGTAGGGGAGTATAGGTGGTACCCATTGTTTGAGTTAGTGGTTACTTCTTTCTCATGGAATTAGAGGGAAAAAACCATTGACCCATTTTATTGTGATTATAAGATTGTGGGGTAACATGGTTGAACTCCTTTTGGTGAAGGACTACTTACCCAACATTGGATCACGTAAAGATCAAATATTTTAGACATGTGCACATATGCATACAAATATGCAAATACATGCACATATATAGATATGTACACACATGTGTGTAGACACACATATACAATGTAAGTTATTGGGTTCATATTGAGGAGAAATAATATAACATGGTCTTTAGCTTTATATTTAACAATTTTTATAAACTTAAAACTCATTATGAATAATAATGCCTAATTCACAAAACTATAAATTTGAAGTATTGATAAACATATTTTATAACCATTTACATGAAATTTGACAAATAAAATTTTATAAACATAAAAATAAATATATTCCTCTTTAATAATTTTGATTTTAAATTTTATTTAAAGATTATATTTGGCAAATCTAAGAATCATTTTAAATAAACTATTTATTTTAAGTTATATATATTCAAACCAAACTTAAACATCATATGCATCTATGTGAAAAGGATTCTAAAAAATAATGTGCATTTAGTATTTTTAATGAGTGTGTATACATGTATATTTCAATTTTCACCATACATTTTTCTAATGTCACTTTTATGCATATTTTCTTGACCAAAAAAAATACATTTAAATATTTCAATCCAAAGTATACAAATCATTAATCTTCTACCTAAATTGTCTTCAAACGTTCACCTCAACTATGTCAAATTTTAATTTTTCTAGAGACCTTTTCCCCAATTCAACTAGAAAATAGAACTATTGTCATGCATTTACCTTTTTAAAATATTTTCTTAGATCGTTATTTTTTAAACAAGTAGTTGGACCATGTTATTCGGGATAATTATTTAAGTTATCAGATGGTAAAAGTGGTAAATGAAATCTCTATTCCTTTATACATGTCTCACTGGTAAATGAAAGCTTTATTCCTTTACACGTGTCTTACAACTACTAATTCATGAGGCTTATAGAAGTGTGGGGATCAATATAATTGTAAAAGTAACAATTTTGAGTAGAGCCTACTTTACATTTGTTATAAGAGCCATATATGCTCTATATGCTCCTTTTTGTACATAATATGAGCATATGTTAAGAGCATTATTGTCTTGTAATGAATTTATTAAATAGAAGAGTTATTGCAAGAATTATATAAAGTGAATAATTGTGATAAGTTGCCAAAACAAATTTACAAATCCTAATTTCTACAAGCTTTTAAAAATTACAGTAGTACATGATTTTTATATTATCTTTATTTTTAATAAATATTATATTTGAAACTTTGTGTGCCCTTTATTTCATAAGACAAGCTAATAAACAAAAGAAATGTTTATAAACCTACTTATATCATGTACAATTTATATTTGTTTCATATCAAATGAACTAAGTTCAAAAAAATGACTCAAAAGTAAGTAAGAATTTATGGACGTGGCTATCCTTCATCGAAACTATATAGTTGACCATTTTTCAAAAGATCGAAAACATCATGGATATTTTTAAAAATTTCAGCATTTGATCTTCATGATCTGCATAGTTTGTAGTCGAAAACAACAAAAAAAAATATTTAAAAAATCACTACGTTTTTGTGAATCTAAAAAAAAAAAAGTTTGACTTTGTTTTGTCTTTGGTACTTTTTTTTTATGGAAATTAACATGTCCCAAAATTTATTAGCAATGGTAGCATGGTCTCAAATATAAATGAGAATGTTGGATATTAATAATGAATACATGATTAAGATTTTTAATAATTTTGTAAAAACTTATTAGATTTGAATCGTGCATCACTTATTGATTAACATTTTTCATAAGTCGAAAACAACAACAAAAATATTTAAAAAATCAATACGTTTTTGTGAATCTAAAAATAAAAATAAAAAGTTTGACTTTTTTTTGTCTTTGGTACTTTTTTTTTATGGAGATTAACATGTGTCGAAATTTATTAGCAATGGTAGCATGGTCTCAAATATAAATGGGAATGTTGGATATTAATAATGAATACATGATTAAGATTTTTAATAATTTTGTAAACACTTACTTATTAGATTCGAATCATTCATCATATATTGTAGTGAAACAACTCAATCAAGGATTTAAAATAATAATATTAGAACAATTTAGCAAGTACCAAAACTTTTTTATATAAGTATGTGGGGACATAATCCTCTTTTCAACTTGTCCTATTCTCTCCCATTTCAAATAATCATCATAAAATGTGGGGACTTAGTCCCCTTTACAACTTGTCCTACCTAATAAAAATGAAAGTCCCATTTCAATTAATAGTCATTTGGGGAAGTTTTTTTACTTAAAAAATGATTGGCTATGATGTGAAAAAATGGATGCATACAAGTAAATGTATGATAAATTTGGAACACAATACTGTTTCAATTTAGAAATCTAGTACCACCTTTCCATGTGGGAAATTACACTTGAGAAGAATATCTTCATTTACATATGGTCAAATTAACCAAACTATAGAAAAACACTTACATAAGAAAAATAAATCATGAAAAAAGTAAAATAGTATAGAAATAGGTTCATGTGCGCTCCATGTATTGCTCTATAATGTGATAGGCCAAGAATTGCAAAACATGAAACTATGGTAAATAATCCAAGGAAGATACATAAGAGGCCGAAGCCAAGATTAATTATTAATATGTGCTATAATTTATTATTTATTAGATTTGAATCTAAGATCTCTAGAGGCTCACAATTTACTATTGTGTTGTAGACTCTTGCCTATACTCAATATGTAATAACGTAACTTATTTTCTTGACCTATTAATGACAAAATGAGTCTTCTTTAATTTTCAAATGTTAAAAATTGAACTATCTATCTATTTTATCATTTCTAAAACAATTAAACGTCTATTACATTATTCATTTTATAAAAATAAACAAAATACTCTCCATAAAACAAGTACATGCTATTATCTAAAATCAAGATCTATATTCCAACAAAATACAATTTATTTTTTAATGTGTGTTTACCTAAAATTTTTTCATTTCAAAAAAAATTCCTACCTTCGCAAGCTTTATTTAATAATTAAAAACAATGTGCAAGCTTTAAATTCAAGTTTCTAAATAGGTAAAATTAGTTGCCATTAAATTATAACCCATTCTAGAATTTAAGGCCAACCTTCATGCTTTCATACAAGCATGAGCTAAGGTGCGATGAACATAGCCAATTTATAACTACATTTATGAATAGTCAAAGCTGCCCGTTGACTCGAGGCATTCAAGCTGCCCGTAAGGAGAACGAGTAAATGTAAAAGTAGTCAAACTCAAATTGAAGAGATGTAGAGCTTTTGTTTAGTATTATTTTTGTCCCATCTTCCCAACAAAATCACACAATATATGCTGCTTGTTGTGAAAGAGAAGTATCGAGGATCTTTTGGCCTTTTTCTTTCTTCAAGAGTTTGATTTGATTTTGTAAACTTTAAAGTATTTTAACTCTCAAGTTTGATATGTACCATCAACCATACATATGGAAATATGTTGTCATAACATTGTAAATATATGTTGTCGTAACATTGAAAATGATTTATATGATGTGTTCCTTCATATTTTTTTCTTAAATAGAATCTTTTTATATTTGTTCTTTCACATTATATAGGATGTGATAGTTATCTTTTTTAATGAATTAATATATAATTTAAATTTGAGTATTTAGAAATATATATGAGAATATTTTTTATAATTATCAAGATTTCTTAGTAACATTTAACATTCATAATAAATATTCTAGTTACAGTTATAAATCAATCTTAATTATACTAATAACAATTATCTTAATTATAATGAGAATGATTTAATCTTGATTACTTTTAATAGTTGGCATGGTTTCTATAAGATTCCTCTTCGATTTGAATGTCACTTGATTTCTATAAGATGCCTACTTGAATTGAATAATATGAATGAAGTCAATGAACTTCTCTCTATCCTACAACATGCCCAACTATGCTTTGTCAACGCATTCCCTTTATTAATAAGTACTAAATGCACAAGTGAATAGAGGATATTATATTGGTCACAAAGAAAGATGCATCACTTCAAATGGGTTACATGAATATACTATATATTTTAAGGATTTCATTTCTTGCTTCTTACTTAACACAATATTTTGTTGTCTTGGCCATTATTTTATATGTAAGTTTATTCATTATTCATCAACACTAATCATATAATATTGTAATTAAATGCAAAGTAGCAAGATATAAATTATTGGTTCATATACAATATGTTTTTTTATCATTTAACAAAAAATTATTACTATACTCTGATTAAGAAAAATACATGATATTTATCTATTTGACCTTGACCTTAAAAATTATGATCACAATGATTATAATAACAATCAATCAAAAAATTTACAAGGATGTATTTTATTTATTTAACAATTACTTAAATTGTTTCCATCAAATATTATTCTTTATTTAGTTTAATTATGTAATTTATGGTTTAATATAAATCCAATCGCCCCCTTATTACTTTGAATATATTTGGGACTTTTAAGGCTTAGAATGAATAAATTTATTATTATTTAATCTCAAAGATATATAGTTTAACATACTTGTGACCAATTGAAAAAAAAAAATTATAAGTTTTACACACAATTTAGCTATACACACTCATAATTAAAGAATCAAGATACATTGTGTAGTAGAAACACACTTGAGTGCATAGGGGCATATTAAGTAGTGTTCTATAGAATACACTTGGTAAAAGTAATTAATGCTTCACAAGAAATATGTAGTGCTTGCCCCTAGTTTACATTTCTGTTATGATTGTTAAACTCTTTTAGGCCAGTTTTATGCTTGATTACTAGTAGTGTTGTTTTGAGATTATCAGATATTGTTTCACATTTAGTTGATTATATGATGACATTACTTGTTACTCTATACTTCATGTATGCATGATGATTATTACAGTATTTTTAGTTATTGATGATGATTAGTTAGATGGATTATCATGTGATTTCTTATGGATACTTACCCCATACTGCATGTGTATGGTGTGCATGTATGTTTTCTTTATGTATATCATTTCTAATGTGGTTAAGGAAGGGAGTCATAGTCACCTGCTAGTCGGGGTCTACACAATGCACTACTTCCTGCCATTGTCTATTTAGCTTAGAATATTGTGTTTGTACATGCATGGATTTTATGTAGGTTGCAAGTACTGGGTATCAACTTCCCTGAATTGCCAGGATGAACGTACCCTATCGCATTATCTCAATGGTAAGAGAGGGGAGATAAATTCTTAAGTCCAAATCCTAAACCCTTAACCCATTTGTCCTAGAAAATTAGGACAAGTATCTGAATTGATTACCCTCTGAATGTGTCAAATGATGTTAATTCGTGATTATAACCCTTTGTAAGGAAACTTGGCAACAAAGAATATAACTGTTTCCACATAACCCATCACGAAATTAAAATCCACATGCAAGAGAATAGACAACATACCCACAAAATTGTGACACAAGATATACCCTGGGAAACCCTCATTGAGGGAAAAACCCAGCCTCCAAAAGCATCCATCACCATGTATTATTCAGCAAAAAATACCATTGCCATACAACCATGGAAGCCTTCATGGCCATAGCCACAACCAAGCAAACTATGTGAACAAGCATGAATCCACACATCCCATGCCATGCTTTCAACCTTCACAAATGCTCTCCTTGGCTAACCTGTCAAGCCTTGTCCCGCTAGACTCTTGCCTTTTGTCTTCTCCTTGTCACTCTATCTATCTCTCTCTCACAACAACTACCCTTGTGGCTGCTTATATAGTAGTAAGTCCCACAAAACCACCAAGTGGTATTACATAAACCATGTGCTAAAAACCATGTGCTACCTAACCCACTAACCCCCCATTTAATATTGGGCTTTTAATTCTTTTTCCCAATATTAAATAATTACATAAAATATTTTCACAATGTTACAATACAACTCATCAAGAATATTCCATGGGAATCTTTACATGTTGCACGTCCATCTAGGTACAACATTACATAATAAAAATAAAATAATAAAATAACAATATTATGCAATGTGTGCAACACCCATTATCTCAACAATCTCCCACTTGTTGTATACATTGCATAGGGTCAATCTGTAGCCACATAAATGAACAAGGGAACAATCCCTCCCAGCACATCCACCATCATGGATCAAAATACACCAAGTGCTCCATCCTGGTAACCGCAACAAAATCAAAGTATCCAGCATCTCAAACATGAATGATCTCACCTCCTATTATGCCACTGCCACTGGACATACATAGAAGCCATCCAAAGAGAAAGCCACCCAACCTGTCGCATTAGAAGATCATAAAATCCTGTACCAACTAAAATTCCAAGCACAAATAACCTGATCCAAAGGTAATCACATGTATCCGTAGTTGTCAAAATATCCATAGCTGAAATAGCACCCACAACAAAGTGCCAAACCCATCCAACTATCCATACCTCAAAGGTATAATAAGTGAAGCTTATATCACTGACATATCCAATCTGCAACCTGCAATCACAAGCCTCAAGAGCAATACCTACCACATATATACCAAGAAGCTCCCACTGCAAAAGATAATGTCAAATCTATAACCAATCCACTCAACACATCTTAAAGAAGTGAATCCATGTAGTATCAAGGACATCCACAATACATAAACCAATATCCTGCAAGAACAACTCTCATAACAAGTCTCCAATGCTCTCCTAAATTCTCCACAACCAACAGAGGAAAGAGATAAAGGAATAACCATGTCATCTCTCACATGAACACAAACCAGTGATCACAATCTCTAACCAATCTCAAATCCAATGTAGGAAAAATTGAACATCCAGGAAGATAACCAAGACCAGAGAAACCATGCAAATCATAACATGTATCATGTCCTTCTACACACACCTCTAGATGTAAACTATGCAAGTATGATCTCCTTCATAAAACCCCAACAAGAAGCCTCAACAACACCCAAACCATACCATATAAATAATCATGGATGTAAGCCTCTCACAAGAAGATCAAACTCATAAACTATTCCTAAACCAAGGAATAACCATTCCTAATCCATGGAATATGCCCAACATAAAACTATCTCCCAAACTCAACCAGCATAACAACATATGCACATGGAGATAACCAATGCTTAACCATCTCTCAAATGAACCCTCCAGAACTAACTCATGTACCATAGCTCAAGATCCATATCCATGAAAGACAAGCATAAATATAATGCAACTGAGAGAAACAATGGGCTATACCTCTCAAGTAGCAAACCGCCGAGTAGACCAAGAGTGGGAATGAGAATGCTCATCAAGATACCCAAGTCTCCAACCAAGACTCGTCTAAGAACAATTTCCTCTCAAGTCCATATCAGGTGACTGCCCCTCAAACTTTCTGCTGAAAACCATCAACCGTCCCAACAAATACTTCTCTAATCCAAGAGAAATCAGCGTGACCACCGTCTCTAAGTATCCATGAGCACCTGTAACCAATCAATCCATGCCAACTCCAAATGAAACATAGCAATATCATGAAGTATCCAGCTTATGATTAGTGTACTCAATACCAAGAAACTAAACCAAGATCAATTTCCAAGTTCCAACCATGGCCTCAGGAACATAAACATGACAACATGATCTTACCATCTCAACTAAAGAGATAACATGCTCCATATGAACACACCATAACATGTCACAACTCTAAACGCGTATCAAGAGTATACCATGACATAATAATGAAACCATCCTCACACCAAGGATAACATGCCAAATAAAAGCATAAACCACACCTTTGCCAAGAACCCTGTGAGTCCTCAAGATGCAACCATCTCCACACACCATGAAGATAACCAAGAACTCCATGAGTCCTCAAGATCTAACCATCTTCAAACACCATGAAGATAACAAGTGCACCATGCAAATGTCAAAGATGCTTCTGCAGCAACAGGATCTAAGACAAACCTCCAACATCTGCAAACACTCAATAAATATATCAATGCCAACAACTCCCACTCAACTGTGGTACCAAGTCATCTATGGCATCATAAAATCCATCCTCTCCAAACCAAGAAGATATAAACCAAATCAGGAACTAATCCTGCACTGTCACTCCATCACTGTCACAAGCTCCCACTAAACCGTGTATCCAAGCTATCCATGACATAATGATGAAAAATCATCCTCTAACCATGAGAATCAATCAAGGCATCAAACCATCAAAGAACTCAAAGTGCACATCATGAGCTCCTTAAAAGAAACCAAATAACTATGATCCTTAACCAAGAAGATATACCACCATAACTGAATCAGAAAATCCAAGCTAATGAACATCAAGGATGTACCTGTATAACCAATCATGTCATGCCAAAATTTTTGACACCATGATCACATCCATGAACCGAGCATCTGGCTCTCAATATGTCCAACCTGTCAGCATAGTCAACCACAATCCTCTGCCATGACTGTACCTAGTAACAACATCTCATCCCTTCTACATGACGATAAAATCATGTGACTTAGGGCATAGACAACCCAAATCCAAGCCACCAATCTGAATATGCATCAATAATGAAAGATCAATGGGCAAAGACAACCCATAACCAAGCTATAAATGCAACCTGTAAGTATAGACTGCTTACAACACTGCACAACTTGTAGACCCAACAAGTCATCATACATATCCAAATCAAACACTGATAACCATATCATCATGAGACCAATCTAAAATATGAACTGAGTATACAATGACATCAAAACTTAAATCTCCAATGCCATAAACTCACAATGTTACCATAGTCAAAATATGTCTATAAACTGTTTAGATCAATATATCAACAAATAAATCATGCCAAACCTACATCAAATCTGAACCAATATGTAGAGCTCTCCAAGAGCTTTTTGTTGACTACTCGAAGTCCAAAATCCAACTCCGTATGCCCAAGTTATGCCCTAATCCGTGCTCAAAATAGATAACATCTGACTTTAGGGCTCTTAAAACTTGACAAAATTTCAAAATCATAGAACCAAACCTACACCATCTTGTAGTGCTCTGAATTAGCTTTCCAACGCCTGTAAGAACTCTGAAATCTAATATTCTGAGAGAAAGTTATGGCCGTTTTACTAAGATAGTCTTTTTACCATTTTTAGTATGATTTTTCATATTTTATTTTTTTCAGTGACGAAAATTCCGACGGGATTAAATTTGACGGCCATCACGGGCCGAAACCAAAAAACTCTTTCATTTCCTCTAAACATGGCCAAACTAGGGCATATTATATATCAAATTTTATGGAAATATCGACCCGAATCCAATGGTGAGGTCTGTTTTTACCCAGGATGTCATTTTGCAACCTACCCCCCAAAACCCTCATTTTAAATGAAACATCCGAAAAATATTTTGTCCAACAATTTCACATGCCCAAATATTTTAACATCCCATTATAACAGCAAATCCAAAACCCTTAGATCTGCAATAAATCATTCATATATCTTGCCCTTTTCTTTTATCCTCTCATGCATTCCCATGTATTCAATCTAGGGTTACAAATAATAAAACCATAGCTCTGATACCACTTGTTGGGCCCATTTGCCGTTGCACCAAAAGCCATGACTGTTAGTGAACATGGAACACCACATAATTAACCACCCGTGGGCAGGGGAGCACGTCGCATCACCCAACAATCTCCCCCTCGACGCGCATACCAGGTGCTTACGCGGGTCGGGAAGGCACCGAGGAGATTTGAACCCATGACCAGGCCAAAATCAGGCTCTGATACCACTTGTAAGGAAACTTGGCAACAAAGAATATAACTGTTTCCACATAACCCATCACGAAATTAAAATCCACATGCAAGAGAATAGACAACATACCCACAAAATTGTGACACAAGATATACCCTAGGAAACCCTCATTGAGGGAAAAACCCAGCCTCCAAAAGCATCCATCACCATGTATTATTCAGCAAAAAATACCATTGCCATACAACCATGGAAGCCTTCATGGCCATAGCCACAACCGAGCAAACTATGTGAACAAGCATGAATCCACACATCCCATGCCATGCTTTCAACCTTCACAAATGCTCTCCTTGGCTAACCTATCAAGCCTTGTCCCGCTCGACTCTTGCCTTTTGTCTTCTCCTTGTCACTCGATCTATCTCTCTCTCACAACAACTACCCTTGTGGCTGCTTATATAGTAGCAAGTCCCACAAAACCACCAAGTGGTATTGCATAAACCATGTGCTAAAAACCATGTGCTACCTAACCCACTAACCCCCCATTTAATATTGGGCTTTTAATTCTTTTCCCCAATATTAAATAATTACATAAAATATTTTCACAATGTTACAATACAACTCATCAAAAATATTCCATGGGAATCTTTACATGTTGCATGTCCATCTAGGTACAACATTACATAATAAAAATAAAATAATAAAATAACAATATTATGCAATGTGTGCAATGTTAGGATAAACCACGGACAGAAATAAAAAACTACATGCAAATATAACCAATAACAAAAATAATAGAACACACAGAAATGAACACAAGGCACCAAGATTTAACGTGGTTCACCCAATCCCTGGGCTACGTCCACCAAACAGCAAGTCCGATCTTATTACAATCCAGTGATTACAACCTGATTACCCCTTACAGCTCAATACCGCCGCAAGAACCAATTTCGTATCACCACATATCAAAAAATACCCAACCCTAAGCCCTTTTTATACAAGTATTAAATCGCTTTAGGGTTATAACATGTCGGCCATATGTCGGCCATAATATGTCGGCTACCATGTCGATGTCGGCTACTTCCAAAAAAAAATTTTGCAGTACAGTACTTTCCTGATCAGTCACCACAATCTAACACTTCATAGCGAGGTAGCGAGCTCCGTTGATTCACTTCAAGCTGATGTTCCAGATTTCTTGTACATTTAGTCAGGTAGGTATTAATGAGAATCGGATCTCTGCATAGCTGGCACATGTCAAAATTTATCACAATCATCTGTCATTACACGTCATCAAAGATCTTGCCGATCTTTTGCCATTTTACGGGGCCTCGCTAACTCGCTAATGGTGAAGCACCTCAATTTTCCGATAGCGAGGTAGCGAGCTTCAGCACATTAAAGGATTCCGTGCCGAAAAATGCAAGGGGTACCCAGTAATTACTTCTGTTAATTAAAACTGATTCTGACAACGGTATTTATGACTGGTCATGCCACCTGGTGTAATTATGATACAAGCAAGATGCAATGTCATCATTTTTAGATTTTCACGTGGCCTCACTACTTCGCTAACGGTGAAGTGCCTGAATTTTCCGATAGCGAGGTGGCAGAACTTCCGGAAAAATCAACATTCCGGCTCTGATGTCAGATATTCTAGTGGGTCCCTCTCCTCCCTTTTTTATGGCGAATTGCAAAGTGTACCTGCACAATAAAGCATTTAATAAGCAAATCTCCGATCGCCGCACCTTCACTTCATGGTCCCACCGCTTAAAAACTCAACACTCGCTATCTCACTATACTTAATGAGCATGCAACTCTCAATAGCGAGGTAACGCCAGCGGTAGATCTAATTGGATCTGACGGTTGGGACAAATAGGAAGAAAGGTAACCTGGGAGAAAGGAAAAGGAATACGAAAGCATATTCGCTTCTTTTGAAATTTGAAAATTTCGCGCCCGACCATTTATGAATAGGGATGAATATAGGGCTTATATGGTGATTATTTCTTATAGATGTTTTATCCAAAACCCTATGCTTCACTTAGACATAGAACATCTGACTTTTCTATGGTTTAACTGAAAAATTTTTTACTGCAGAAAAAGTCAGACCAACAGTGGCTCTGTCTGGGGATGATAGACTACTTGAGTCTATGCAAGGATTCAGAATCTATGGGAGAGCAGACTACAAATCCGGGAAATGACAACTTCTTCAGAGAGCACAGAGCAACACACAAAAATAAAAACTCAGACTGTACAAGGATTTACAGAAAATAGGACGCTAGGAAAACCTAAAACTAATGTTCATGGAAGAAACTAAGTATTTTTTCAAGAAAAATACCTCTTCAAGAACTGTCCATGAACTGGCAATTCAAGAATATTATCAAATACATCTTTGATTATGTAGGAATCTTCACCTCAAGCATTCTCAATGAGATATGGGCCTAACCAAATGGGATCAAATTTGCCATGTTTTCCTTTATCTTCAATTCTGGCGTTCCACATTAAGACTAGGTCTCCATTTTCAAATTTCTTGTTTACAGTTCTTTTATCATAGAGTGTTTTGACTTGTAACTGCAATTTTTGATTTCTCAGAGATGCTTCTCTTCTGGCTTCGGTCAATCCTACCAATTCATTCATTCTTTCTTTCATTTCATCAGTAGTATCTTCATCATATGACTGGATGTAATTGTATAATCCCATCAAATTGTTCTGGGGCATTCTAGCTTGAATTCCATACACTAAATCAAATGGGGCCACCCCAATTGCCTTCTTTACAGTTACTCTGTCAGCCCATATTGCCAACTGTAACTTGGAATCCCATGCCCTTTTATTATCGTCCAAGGTTCTCTTAATGATTTTCAACAGGCTTTTATTTGTGGACTCAGCTTGTCCATTCCCTTGTGGATGATATGGGGCAGATGTTGTTCTTGTCATTCCATATTTATCACAAAACTTGATGAATTCCTCAGACCTAAAACACATAGCATTATCTGTGACAATTTTCTGTGGACATCCAAATCTGGAAATGATATTATTCAATAAGAAATTATTTACTACTTTACTCGTTGCATTTCTGGTAGGGATAGCCTCTACCCATTTTGTAAAGTAGTCAGTAGCAACCAGAATCCAAGAATAGCCAGTACTGGACTTGGGAAAAATTTCTCCTATGAAGTTCAGACCCCATTGTTGAAAAGGTGCTTTAGTTTCAACTGGCTTCAGTGGAGTATTTCTTGAGAATTTCAGCTTCCCAGCAAATCTCTGACAAGGATCACATTTCTTAACCATAACTTGAGCATCTTTGAACAAAGTGGGCCACCAGAAACCAGCTCTCATTATCTTATGCGCAGTAGTTTTGGCCATGTAATGTCCTCCACATACTCCAGCATGCATTTCTTTCAAAATCTCTTTTGCCCTTTCTCTGTCAACACATTTCAACAGAACTCCTTCAAAGTTTCTCCACCATAAGTTATTTTGAACAATTACATACCTGATGGCTTGCAATTTAATATTCCTTTTTTCATTATCAGGCAGATGGGGAGGAACTTCCATATGTTGCAAATAATGTATAACATTAATGTACCAGTCACACTGGTCCATGTCACATAAATTAGTTCTGAAATCATCATTTACTAGGTTTATCTGATTAGCTTCCAAGTTAGTTTCGGCCATAAGTTTGGCCAAACCTTGACCTCTTACTAACTTAGTTATCTGCATATCAATGTTAAATTCTTGGATTCTATTGATCTATCTGCATCTCCTTCCTGACACTTCCTGCTGAGAGAAAATATCTTTAACTGCACACTAGGTACAAAGGCAATAATAGTAGCACCTACCAAATAACTTCTGAATGCTTTTACAGCCTTTACCAAAGCATATGCTTGTTTTTCATTTATTTCATACTTCAGTTCAGCATGCTGCAGGGATTTGCTAAAAAAGGCAATAGGCTGTTCATACCCTTCTTGGTTTTTCTGTAATAAAACTGCAGCCACAGTATGGAATGATGTAAAAGAAAAAATATGCATGGGTTTTGTATAATCTGGGGTCCTCAACACTGGAGCATTTTTTATCACAGTTTTTATATCCTGGAATGCCTGTGAAGGTTCACCATTCCAATCTATAACAGCTCCTTTCTTGAGCATTTTTGAAATGGGTCTACTGATTTCAGCGAAATTGGTAACAAACCTCCTCAGAAAGTTAACCTGGCCAAAAAAGGACTGTATACCTTTCACGTTTTTAGTTTTAGGGACTTTATCAATAGCTATTACCCTTTCTGGGTCTATTTTTACCCCATCCTTGGACACTATGTGTCCTAATAACTTTCCTTCTGTGACCCCAAACGAGCATTTCTTTGGGTTTAGGGATACCCCATATTCCAGGGCTTTTATAAAAAAATTTTCCAAATGTTTGCAGTGATCTTCAGCCTTGTTAGAATACGCTGTAAGATCATCCTGGTACACAACCATGAATTTGTCAATATATTCATGAAATGCTACATCCATGGCTCTTTGGAAAGTAGCTCCTGCATTAATCAAGCCAAAAGGCATCCTCACATACACATACGTTCCCCAAGGGGTTGTGAAGGCTGTTTTGAACTGTTCACTTTCTTTTATCAGAACTTGATTATATCCAGAAAAGCCATCCATCATTGACATCAATTCAGAGCCGGTCACTTGTTGCAACATGGCTTCCATATTAGGTAAGCCATAATTATCTTTTAGAGATGCAATGTTTAGATTTCTAAAATCCACACAAAGCCTAATATCTCCATTCTTTTTTCTTACAGGAACAAGGTTTGAAACCCAAGTGGAATGCCTAATTGGTTTGATTATTCCACCATCTCTCAGTTTTGTCAGTTCTTCCTACATTTTTGGGGCAAGGGTAGGATTGATTGGCCTCTGTTTTTGCCTGAAAGGTTTTACATTTTCTTTCAACGGTATGACATGCTAGAAAAGGTCCTCCCTATAAGCTTTAAGGTCATCATATGACCAAGCAAAAACATGCCTGTACTTTCTAAGTAGGTCAATCAATGCTTTTTTGATTTGAACTGGCAGATTTTGGCCGATGTAAACCTTTTTAGGGATTTCATCCGTTCCCAAATTCATTTCTTCTAGCTCCTACGGTTTGGGGTCCTTTATTTCCGATCTTACTCTGTCTTGGTTATCAAAAATGTTCTCCAAGACTACCAACCCCTTAGGCATCTTATTTGTTTTTAATTGCATGATTTCTTGACCAAAAATGGTTTCCTTCCCATTTATGGTTTCAATCAGTCCATTGCAGTCCATCTCCTGCCCATGGTATTTGTCTTCATTTAGCAAAAAATTTGTGATATCTTTGTCATCTTCAAACACCTGCCAATTGTCAATGTTGTCAGGTATAGAAGGTCTGTTTTGAATCTCAATCTGGGAGATTCCTGCAAATGATATTTCTTTTGGTTTGATAGCTACATTGGCCAGAAGATCAGCCATTTTATTCTGGGTTCTATCTCTCCATGAGATCCCAAATGCATCAAAGAATTCTATTTGATCCCAGACCGCATTTCTATATTGTTTTAATCTCCTATTTTTTGAGGAGTATGTTCCTTTAATCTGAGAGATGATCAATTCAGAATCCCCTATGACACACAATTTCTTAATTTTGTGATGTGTGGCCACTTTGAGACCTAGCAGCAATGCTTCATATTCAGCAATGTTATTTGTGCAAGCAAACTTCAAGGTGAATGAATACCTGAAGGTGTTATTTTCAGGGGACACAAAGACTACACCTGCCCCTGCACCCTCTTTAGAACTAGCCCCATCAAAGAACATTGTCCACAATTTTGGTGAATTCATGCAACATTCAACCTCATTTTCAATGATATTAGGTAAGTTTTCCACTTCCTGAATAATTAATTCAGCCCTGAAAGCATTAATCCCCGTGTCTAGGAAACAGGTGGTATCTTTGTCAATTTCTTCACCTAAGATGTGGTTAACCCTTGGTTCCCTATTTACCCTGACAGCTTTGTCCCCTATATGAAAAGTGGCATAAGTAAGGTCACATTGTAGGCTTCCCCCCATGGCGGCACTCCATTTTCTGGAAAGTAGCATCCTGTAATGTGGGGATATATCCACTACAAGGACAGACATGGTTAATTCCACCTCAAGAAATGCAGCCAGTTTGAATGGTAAGGCATTTATAGTACCTATTACTGGAACCTCTCTAGCATCCATCCCTCGGCATCTACCTTGCTTAGTATCCACCTTCAATCCTAGGGCTTCCATTACTTTAAAAGGCATTATAGTGTTGGAAGCTCCAGAATCTATCATACAATTTTTCAAGGTTTTCCCTTTTATGATTAAACTAAGGAAAAAAGGATTAATATCTTGTATGAACGCAACTGATGAATCATCTAAGAACATCTGAGGAATCTGGGATATAATACCATTGTCCTCTATTATTAATGGGGTCTGTTGGGCTACAGCTTGATTATCAATACTATTGTTGTTTGCTATTCCACCCAACCATGACAAAGCCTTATTTTTATGCTCTTCAATTCTAAAAAGCTCAGACAAGGGTACTTTCATAGTAATTTGAGATAACATGGCAATCATATCAACAGGTTCAACCACAGTAGGTTTTACAATAGTACCTGGGATCGGAGTCTTTTGAGTAGTGGGCACCACTTTTAGCTTGACAACATCCAGTTCTGATTTCTCTGGTTGCACTACGGTCTTTGTTGCTTCACCTTTCTGAAATTGAACCTTCTTTTTTGGTTCCCATTTTTGACCCTTGTTCTCCTTGATCTTAGACACATCTATACTGACTTTCTTGTGTTGATCATCTGTCTTATGAGTGGTGTCTTTGATGAACATACTAGATGGCCTTCCTGCCTCATTATTTATTGCTCTATTTCTCAAATTGTAATTACTGTGGACTTGTGAAATCATTTCGGCTGTAATTCTATCAATTTCCTCCTTGGAGGGGATTCTTAGGTTTGTGAAACCTACTTCAGAAAATGTATTGCATACCTTATCTGTATCATTCTTTTCATCATCTGAAAATATTTGCTGATGATGTAACTGGTAAGCAATTCTCTGGCTGGTAACATCATTCTCAGGTTCTTCTGAATCAGAATCTATCAAATCATCAGATGTATTCGCCATATTGCAGCTTATATCATCATAGTTTTTTTCTTCTGTTTCTTCTTCTGCTTGCACTCCTTGAGCTTGGGCGAACGACTGGGCAACAACACAATAATCAGCAGAATGAGGTGATTGGCATATAATGCACCAAGGTACATCATCATTCATATTTACAGTGTTCCTTTGCAGGGGGTCTGGGGTACCCTTATCTTTCATATTTTGGATCTGGTTAGAAACTGGTTTACCATCTTTCCATTGGGTGGTGTAAGGGTAATTCTGCATCCTAGGCTGTCTATTGAAATTGCTGTTATTCACAGGGGTTCTCTCAGTAACATTTGTCTTATTGAAAATAGTGGAATTCATCTTCTTAAGCATTTCTAAAACATGGCCTATAGTAGGTTCTTCAGGCCTTTTTCCTATGGGAGTTTTGTCACCTTCCCTTTTATTATTATTCTTAGGGTTGAAAAGCTTAGGATCATCCCTCCTCCCTAATTTGCCAGAGGCCTTTCTATTATTTTCTATATTCACTGCAACTCTATAGGCATCTCTCAGAGTTTTAGGATCCTTATCTCTCAGTTGGTAGGCCATTTTGCTATCAAAGGCATTAAAATAGGTTGTAAGACAGACGTCTTCATTTAACCGCATAAACTGAAATAGTTTGTACATCCCTTTCTGAAATCTCACATTGAAATCAAATGTGGATTCATTTGGATTCTTCTTGATATTGTTGAACTCATTCAACATGAATCCTGCATTAGTATTGTCCCCATATTGTTCCTTGAACAATTTCTCCAAATCACTCCATGAAGTAATACTATCATCAAGCAACCTCCTGAACCAATCCCTTGCATCCTCTGTGAGTGAATGCACAAATAATTTCATCACCATGTCCTCATGTTCAACTTCATAATCATTGAGCATGTCAATGAAAATTCTCAAATGTTCTTCACCAGTAATAGCATTATTTCCAGAAAACTTAACCACTTTATCCCTTAAATCAAAAGATATGGGATGGGGGGCACCAGGAATACCGGCAAATGATATTTGTCTATATTTTTCGAGGTATATAGGCTTCTTCTGGAAACCAAGAGCGTTAGAGGTACTAGCTGCATTAGCTTGAGTTAGGAGAGCAGCTTGGGATAGCTGTGGTGGGACAAATGGGACTTGAGTGCCAATATTGGAAGATGAGGTAGGAGCAGATTGGGGTGCTTTCTGAGTCGGGATTATGGGAGCATTAACTGGTGCAGGATTTGTAGGTGGGATAGACAAACTAGGCCATGAATTCAATGCAGAATTAGACTTTATGAATTGGATTTTCCTTCTGGTTTCTGCGGCCTGAGCTTCATTTTCAACCTTCTCAAGTTCTTTTGCAAGGTCTTCCTTCTCCTTTCAAGCCTTCTCTAGTTCTAGATCTATTTTTGATATGGAGGGTTGTATAGGTTTGCTCGGTATGGCTTGAGGCTCATTTATTTGGATTCCTATAGCCTTGCCTTTCCCTTTATCTGGAACTGTTCCAGTGGGCTCTATTGGATTAACTTGAATGGGTTTATAAGCTTGAACTTGAGCAATAATTGGTTCTTGTCTTTGATTTAGGAGTTTTTCCTGTTGTTGAACTTTAGCTCTTAGATTATCAATATTTCCAAAGACGTCCTAATGGAGAGTGGGGGTATTCTCTTCTAATTTTTTATTTTGCTCTTTCAAAGCAGCCATCCTTCTTAGCAAATTATCTCTTTCTATTATTGCATCCAAAGTGGCTCGCTCCCTTTCCTTTTCAAGACGGATGCGCTTAGCTTCTTCCTCAGCAATCCATTTCTTCAAAAATCCTATTTCAGATTGCACTTCTTTAGAATCAGCAGAGGTTGCCTCGGAATCAGCAGGATCATCTAGATCTATAAGGTTTGGTTCCATATATGGGGCTACTCTGGGATTAAAAAGGGTATCAGATGAACTCCTGAATCCTAGCCTACAATTTATATCTGCTACAGGCCCTGGTCTGGGTGAAGCAATTCCCATAGTAGATACGTCTTTATCTTGAAAAACTCTCTGATCTGGTAATGGGGTACTGAAAATACCTCCTAAAAGTCTTGTATTTTTGGATTCAGAACTAAGCGAAGATGATTCTCTTGCTATTATCGATTGATAATGGGAATTTACAGAGGCATTACCTCTAGGCTTCCAAGTAGGATTTGGATCTATTCTTTTCTTATTTTGGTTCTTCCTACCACCTTGGGGTAAATCAGTATACATTGATACATCGGGATTGGCTCTCATGTAAGCCCTTGTGTTTTTTCTCTTGTCAGCCATATTCTCCTTTTGTTACAATAAGCACTAGCTTCAAAACCTTGACTGAGTCGCCACCCTTTTTCGGGAAAATATAATAACACTTCTTACTGACAGAAAGAAAACAATACACAAATGGGAATAAAAATACGGCACAAAGAGATCAATCACTGATGTTGTAAGACTGCAACTCTTGCTTGTTAGATAAGACACTCGGATAAGCTGGATGCGTCAGTGTGTAGCAATGGTACTTGGGTTTATATCTTCTTTAAATTCTCAAGTTTTGACACTAAAGATTCCCCTATAGCTACGGGAAAAATAAAGATCACACGACACAAACTTACTTAGTAAGACTAAAGACAACTGCAGTACTTTTCACAGATGTGTTAGAGATTCCCCAGCAGAGTCGCCATTTTGTTGGTGTTTTATTTTGATGTTAACAGTACTAAAACTACTAGGCGACAAAAGGCTTAGTACCTAGATATCAGTACATACACAACCTAAAGAATAGCCAATTCTCATTATTACTTGCATATGCAAAGTATTAGGGCCCAACTTCAACAAAACCTTAGACGGTTTTCTACTCTTTTGGCTCTGTAAAACCAGGGTGGGTGCACCCGAGGATGGTTCAAAGATGGAATAATTGTATGAGAATTATCCTTAGTTTCATTTTGATTCTCATCTCTAAATCCTCAAACATATAGGTAAATAACTGATAAACACATCCCTTGAACAGATATGGCCAAGAAATCTTCTATAGCTCTGCAGATGTTTCCAACAACAATGGCTAAATGAAGCTAAAACAATCCAGGCAGGCAAGTGCTGGCCAACTTTGAAAATCTTACAGGAAAGATAAATGAAAATTGATTTTATGATGTATTTTGAAAAAGCTAGTTATAATATACTTCTCTTTTGGCTAAAAAACTTTCGATCAGTGCCTAATCCATTGGGAATTCAGAGTCAAGTAAATTCTTAGATCTAATTTGTTGCCTTGCAACAAATTTTCATCAGCAATTCTTACCAAAATTTATCATTCAAAAATCCTTATTAACACCCGAGCAACCTCATCACATTCATCAAAGCCTTTACTTAATCCATTGAATTAACAACAATAACAAATGGATGTACAGTCTTACTAAATTGCAATCAATTGCATAAGCTTTTACTCACACAACATCAAGGTAGTTCAGTATTAAAAAAGGAGACAAAATTCAGAGAAGAACAGATATGGGGACAGTTCATAACTTGTATTCATTTCCTTTGAAAATGATATATCCTTTACAAAAGACCCAGAAAACCTTCCTAGAAGAAGCACAGTTCTTTCTACATTCATCCATATATCAGAAATTTTGACAGGAAAAAGTATACTATAAATTTCTTTCCCAAAATGTTTGGACCAAAAAAGAACTAAGCACAACACTTAGTGAAAACCAAATTCGGACCCATCTTTAGCCTTGGGATCTCACTTAAATAATGTGAGATGCAACAAGCTTCAGGCTACAGTAGGTGACAGGTGTCCTTCTTTTGAAAATAAAAAAAACAAGAATAACAGAAAGGTTGATTACAATAGCACTTCTTGGCGGGTCCCTTTCTGTTATGCTTCTTGGTTGTTATGATCTGCTCTCGCAATCATTCCTCATCTTCAGAGTACATACCCATAAGGTCTGCAAGTGATGTATCATCTTCTGTTACATGCAAAATCACTTTAACCTGGGGATTTTCTATGTCATCATTGCTGACTACAAGAGTAACTATTACTCTTACATCTTCCTCGTCATCTTCTCCTGACATCTGTTCACTAAACTGATCTTTCCATCTGTTGAAAGTATCATCATCTGGCCAATCAAAACTTAGGGTTTCTCTTTGTATCTTTATTAAAGAATTGGCATTTTCTTCTAAATCATCGAATTCTTTTCTTATATCAGCATAATACAATTGTATTTTTACCAGCTCTTCATTTGTCTTTGCCCAAAACCAATAGCCAGTCTCACTGATGATGTTTGTTATTCTATTATCAAATAATTCATCCATTTCCTTTTTCCATTTGTCCTTTTCCTTTACTGTATCAACAGATTCTAAGGCACAAGAAAATAGGGTGAATTTTTTAGCAAAATATCTTGAAAAACAGAGTGTCAATTTCCTCTGTAAAGAATCTCTTTTATTTTCAAAATTATCTAATTGATTCAATAAATCAAAAATCCTCTCAACCTGATGATAAGGCATTTAAACTGTAGATATACAAATAATTGTAACATCATTATTCCTCTGTCTCCACTTCTGTGCAAGAGAATCTAGTCCATTCTTTTCTTTATTTAACTCATCTATGAGGGTTACAATCCTTGTCAACTGGTCATAAAAATTTGACCATTGTATTTTATCCCTCAAGTATGTCACACCCTGCCTCCATTTCTCTTCCTGCTGATTTCTAAATTCTATCTGCCACTCATGTAATTTGGTTTTTTCTGCTTCAAATTCCTCTGCAGTATAGAATTGGGGTCTTTCAGGGGTGTCAGGTATCTCAATAATAGGGGTTAATCCCACAGATGACTGTGGGGGATATGCAATTCTTAATGTACTGGATTCTCCCACTTTTCTCTTTCCAAGTACCTTTTCTAATTGAGATACCCTGTTCTCTAACTCAATTCTCCTTTTTACCTCTTGATTATAGGCTTCCACCACTACTTCATATTTATTATGCATATCCATCATTTCCCTCTCTTCTCTTTCCGCAATAGCCAGAGCAAATTTAGAATAATCCATATTCATGTGGGCTGCCTGTACATTTGAAGTGTCAGCAACTCTTCTTACAATGATACTCCCTGTCAATCTTGAATCATCAGGCTGTGATGAAGTAACTCTGGATCCTCTTCTCAGGGACCACATAACAAGGGCAGCTTGATCATTGCTGAATGCTGTACCCAAGAATTCCTCTTTATTTGGATCCTGGAGTCCTAAATTATTTGAAACAGAATTAAAAACTAATGCGTCAGCAATGTCCCAATTGGGCAATAATAAAACATTAGCATTTTTTACCATCTGTCTTCCCTCATCAGGGGTTATATTTT
This sequence comes from Cupressus sempervirens, assembly GCA_028749045.1. Lineage (NCBI taxonomy): Eukaryota > Viridiplantae > Streptophyta > Pinopsida > Cupressales > Cupressaceae > Cupressus > Cupressus sempervirens. The sequence continues at coordinate 367,862,681 of CM053792.1, read as the reverse complement.
GGAACTCTTGAACCATTTGTTCCTTTATTAGATTTTGAATGGAGGTATCATCCATTTCTGGATGTTCTGCTCTCATATTATTGCACCTTTGCTCAAAAATGTGCATGTTTACTCTCCACGCAAACTGATGGAAAGCCCTAGATCTTACAAAATTGTTATCAGACAAAAAATGCTGACTGGCTTGTTCCAAAACAGGGTCCAATTCCCTTCCTCTGAAATCTGCTGTAGTTAATTCAAAACTTGGTATAGGATGAGTTTTATCTTGTATGTGTTTTTCTATGATGAGTTTTTGTATTTTGTTTTATGAGTCCTTGGTGATTTTTCTATTAATTAAGTCAAATTAAATTATTAAATTAATTATTTAATTTAATAGAGAATTAATCACGATATTTATAATATTTAATTATATTTAATTAATTGGAAAATTAATTAAATAAAAAGAATTAAATTTAAAGATAAAAGTTATAAGTTTAATTTTAGAATGTGATAATATTTATTTTATTTAATAGTAAGATATTTAGAGTTCATTTTTAAATAAATACTAAATATTATTATTTAAGTTAATAAATATTTTATTAATTAGCGTTTCAAAAATAAATTCAAAAGTGAAAAGATATTAATTTATTAAAAGTTTCTAGATAGCATAAAGTATGCATGAGATTTAAATATAAGAAATTAATTAAAAAGATAAAACAAGTGAATTTAATAAAAATTGCATAATGCGCATATGAGATTAAAAGTTAATAAATTAATTGAAAAGAAAAGTCAAGTGAAAATTAAATAAAGTTATTTTATAATTCATAAACATGCTTGGAAAAGATAAAGAAAAGATAAAATAAAGAGTTAATAAAGAGTTAAGTCTAGTGAGCAGTGAGTTCTCTTAGGTGATCACACAATTAATGCCCCAATTTTAGGAGAGAACTCCATATCACAAATTGAGGGTTCATTTTCAAAGGGCAGAAGTTTTAGGAAGGATGCAAAATTTGGAGAAGGAGATTTTTCAAAGAGAAGGTTCTGAGAGAAGAAAATTCTCTCACAATCTTTTGGGTGTTTGCAATTTTAGCATTAGAACTAGGTAGGTTCTTGAGTTTTATGCACCCAGTTAAATTATGTTATTTAGATAATCTCGTCTTCTTCGTGTCTGCTAAAATCAATTTTCTAGATATCGTTGTATGAATCTTTCGCTCTCTTTTCCTCAAACTTATGATGTTTGTATTGTATCTCATCTGTATGTTAGGACTGGAAGAAAAATAAATTAATTTGAAATCTCATTCCATAGGAGAAAGAAATTTGTATTTTACTCAGGAAGGGTTAGAAATGATATGGAAATTTTATATTGAAAAGTCAATTGGTTCGTTGAATTCTCCCTATTAGAGTTTTCTTGTAATTCTGTTAAATATATATATATTTTTAAAAATGTGTAAAGGAGGGGGTTTATTTTTAAAAATGAATTTTATTAAAATAAAATTTAAAAAGAAATAATATAAAATGGGAGGCAGGGCCGTGACACCCCCACCTCCCCCCTACCATACTCCCGTGGCGGCAATTAAGGGCTACCGATAGCCTTTTTATGGTTGCAAGACAAGCCTACTACCATGAGCAGCAAGTACACCTATTGCCATGGTAGCCAGTCTGTTGTGACATCCCAAAGGTCGGTGAGCCTTTTTAAATAAACGATATACATATTAATGAATTCACTTTTTTTTAATATTTATTTTAATTTAGTTTATTAACATTTTTTTAATTAAAATTTATTATATTAAATTTTAAAATTATTAATTGTTATTAATTTTATTAATAAGTTTAATTAATATATATTAATTTAATAAATAATTAAATGATATTAATGTTGTTATTTTGAATTATTAATTAATTTAATTAAATGTAGTTTAATTAAATATAATTAATGATGAATGTTATTAAATGAAATTTCAAAACTTATTTAATTATTATTATCGATAAAAAATGATTTTTAATAAAATTGTAAAGAATTTCATTTAAAATCAATAATTTATTATTAATGAAAAGATTAAATATGAATATTTTATATGATTATTAATTAGTTTAATTAAATATAATTTAATTAAGATTAATTAATAATGGAAGGTGTTCAATTAGGTTTTAAATTTATTTAATTTTTTATAATACTAATTTTGATAAAGTCATAGATTATTTTATTTGATAATCGACAAGTGTTAATTATAATAATTTAAATAAATAAATTACCCTTGGATTATTTTGATTAATTGAATTAAAATAAAAGTAGGGGTTATTGTACATTTTATTCCAATATAAGAATGGGATAAATTGTAAGGGCTAAATGGTAAATCGTAGGCACTCGAAAACATCCATTGAATGAAAACTTTACCTTACTGTTTAAACTCAATTACATGTTTTCAAATCAAACCAAACTGTGAGACTATTATGTTTTCTATGTACTATCTATGCTTTGGGGTGTGTTGACTAGTCTTAGGATGTTACCAGAGGCTTAGGAGTTATGTGATTGTGGTATTATGTTGAATTGGTCTTGATCTTTTTAACCCAACCATGGTAATGTGTTTGGTATGCTTTATGATGAGTTTGAATCTATTGTTGATATTGATTTCCAATGTTCTTGTGAGAAGCTGAGGTGAATGTTATGACCTATTTGACTTAACCATTTTTGAGTCTCGATCAGTTGTATTGAATTGCTTTCCAGTCACTTTTATAGGACTAAGGTGTTTGTCTGATTTGGTATTGGTGATGTCATGCTATGACATATTTGACTTAACCATTTTGATTCTTTGATCAGTATTTGTGATTTATCTTTTGATGCTTTCTAGTCACTTATATAGGACTAAGGTGATTTTATATGATTCTTTGGTTTATATTGTTATGAGCCTAGGGTAGGTTATCTATATGCAATGTCAGGAAGTGGCTTGTAATGGGGGCCAAGGCCCTAAGTGGCTGCTAGGGTAGCCCATTGTAAGTTGTTTAATAAGTGAAAATGCTACACTAAATGGAAATAAAATGAACCTAATAAAAGTCTTTGTATGTTCTTTCCCATGCCTCGAGTGCTAGTACAGACTAGGATGGGAGTAGAGAGAATGCTTGGTTGTGACCTTGCATTCGTAGTATGCCTTCTTAGTATGAGAAGATACTAGTGGCCACATAGGGATCACTAGGGGACCGAGGTCTTGAGAAATTGTCAGGGTAACTCTAGCATGATTTGTGCAATGACACTTGCCCTCTTACATAGTAGATTCTCTATGTGTCTTTGTGTGCCTCTAGGTTTAGATGTCAATTTATCTTGGAACCTTTGAGTTAGATTACTTTTAGGACTTCCTGAACTTAGAGAGTACTTTTTCTATTTGTATTGATATCATGTTTGGGACTTGAGACTATCTCCTTAGCATGGTGGGAGTGGGTCATTTAGGTTCTAGGTGGTCGAGTGGTAGTGCTTTTTACTCTTACCATTGAGATCCATCTATTGATACCGTGGCTGGAGTTTCCTTGTCTACATTTCCTTTCATTTTATCTTTGTATCATTATGATGGATGGTTATATCTTATGATGGATGTTTATATCTTTTATGATGGATGGTTTCTTTTATTTTTTTATGCTTTGTATCATGGATATGAGAAGGATAATGTAATTCTATTTTGATAAATGTATATTCTTTTACCCTTTCATACCCTGTGACATGTACACTAGATGATTGGGCATTTTGAATTTTATTACCAAGTGGCATTTGGAACAAATGTACATTATTTAAATGGACATTAGACTTTTAATTATTCTTTCATGTGGATGTGGTAATTGCTAGACTTAGTTTTAATTAAATTTAAATGTGAATCAACATCTTGGGATCCATAAGAAATGTAACCTGTTATGTATGCTTATTGATGATTTTATGTTATAGCTTTTGCTACTTTATGTTTGATGTGTATGTTATTCTTTCTTTTTAAAAAATAAAAAAAGTTTGAAAAACTTAGTAAAACTTTAGGTTAATTCTTTTGGATCCCTTGGCGGGGCATTACAAAATAATTGTGCTTGAATGGTCTAACTAGACTCATTTTAATAGGAATGTTCACATAAAAGTTCATAACAAAGAGCTCCATGTCTAGATAAGGGCTTACACAAGTGTTCACAAAACAAAATAGTTAGACTAGACCTCACTATTTATTCATGCAGAACTATAAAAAAAGAGTCCTTAATTGATTTGGTATTTACTAAATAACATTATTATAAACCAAATTCAATAGTAAATCATTATTACAAGTGCTAAGTCAACAGTGAGACATGTAGTTTCAGAAATTTTAATCCTCTACAATTTCAAATTTCTTTTTGTTCCTTTCTTTAGCGTTCTCTCTCATATCTCATTTTAAGTCCATTTCTAGCATTGCCACATTTAAACTATCATCACATGCACTTATTTAGTGACAAAATCCCTTGTCTTGCAAACTTCTACTATGTAACCATCTTTCTCCTCTCCTATTCTAGGTGGACTAGGACACCTAGCATGAACATTTAACCAACATACTTTATCATGTATTTCATTCACCATATTTTTCTCCTTATTGCATGATTATTAGTCACAATACTACACTCATCCACATATTAGAATGAGGATGATAAAATAATATATATGCATTCTAGTATTATTGCACCATCAAGTCAGTCTAAAACCCATTTAGAATATTCATCACAAATCAACCAAAGATATAATACTTAATGCGAATCTGTAGTCAAATTGAACTTTAAACCAACTTGTTACACATGGAATAAGAAAATGAGCTATGCATTTCCATACAATAGAGACCCTTGTACATAACTGGATTTTAAGAAAACCTTTTTTTTTGTAGCACTCTAGAGAAGCTTGAATGACATGTCAAGGCTAAATCCCCTAAAGCTCTAATTCCTTTTCATTTAAGGAGGGAGATAAACCAATCACATATTATTCTTGAAATGCCTAATTATATCATGATACTCCATTTTTCTATGCTATGGAAAACTTTGATCTCTCTCTAAAAAACTATTTATGTCCTTCAATTTAACTGAGATTATACACATCATTTACTATGTTACTTTATTCCACAAAAACCTTGTTGATACAATTTTCTTGTTTTTTTACACACTCCTCCATGTTGAATGAAATATTACATCCTAGGATACTATGTTTCATATATTCTACACACAAAAAAAAAACATCATGAATCAAGATATCTTTGCTACAACATAACTTTTTTATGTTTTAATCATTGATCATGTAACTAGAATATCCACTATCAACAATAAACTTTTTTTTTCACTTTTTTCTTGACCAATGTGATATGTGCAATCATTCAACCCTTTAAATTTTATTCCTTATATTTTATTTCCCACATCTTCTTATATTTTATCTTCTAATTCACTTATAGTCTTGAATTCAATAATTCCCTACAATATATCTAAAAAAATTGCACTTGTGTTAAATAAGATTGAATTTAAACAAAGGTGCAATTGCATTTTTTTTCAAAAAATTATACTTCCTTGCGGAAAACCTTCCATACCTATTGCCTTATGAAAAAAAATGGTTGCAAGTAAAACAATAACTTGAAAAGCAATGATTCAATTTGATGTAATATATGTATCCTCCTAGATATCCTCTTGTACCTTTGAAAATAAATGAAAGCATCAACTAGCTCCTTATTGTCCTCAATCACTCTAGACTAACCAAATATTAAACTTATGAAAGAATTCTCAATTAGATCCGTTGAGGTTGTCTTCACGAAATACTCAATATCCTTGGTATCTTGATTATCATCATATTTATTACCAATCTTGATATGTGACAGATCTATAAATTCGTATGATCTCATCTAAGATTTTAGCTCTCTTTCTAAAATTTAAGTTCTTGACTTTTAGCTTTCTCCAAATCCTTTCTCAAGAATACTACTTCAATTTCAATCTTCTCATAACCCTTCTGTTTTAAATTTTTTTTTTTCTTTTATGACATATTTTATCCCCTTTTCTCCTTCCATTTGAACTTTCAAATCAATGACCATATTCTCTAATTTTACAAGACTGTGATAATTTTTTTTTGTTTTATTGTCTTCTTTTTACAATTCTTTTGTTGAGTTTATTGAACTCTTTATAGGAATAATGGAGTTCTTTCTCAAATTTCACTTCTTTTTCTTGTCTCTCTCCATATTTTATGTATTTTTGCTTCACCATATAGTGTTTCCATTGCTATGAATAGGTTTTTATGTTTTTTTACATTTTTCATTTTATAGTGCATTGCTCATTATCATTAGATGATTAATTGTCTTTTTTAGAATAGTTTTTTTCTAATCTATATAGATTTTCTACTAAGATTATTCTTTGATATCTTAATGCTCTTCTAATAGAGATTATATTCCTTCTATTCATCATTTTTTTTTGTGTACAAAAACTTTAGAAGAAAGTGAAGAATTATGACAAAATTGAAACATTTAAATAGAAACTTACCTTTATATTTGTCAAATCCTCTCTTCAAATTCTTTATAAAAATTTCTTCTTCTAAGAAAAATTCATCATTTGGATCCTACTCTTAAATCTACTTATCTATATTTACTTTTTAAGATTTATCATTCACAATTTTCATGTCATTTAGTATTCCATGTCATTCATCCATAGTTAAAGTCTTCAAATACTTTGCTTCTTTGTCTATATAAAATTTTGAATCAAACCTTGAGTGAAGGGATTTGAGTACCTTTTCCACATTCATGGCTTCTTTCATTTGTTCAGCAAGTACTTTAATTGTATTAACAATTTCATGAACCTAGATTAGGTGTTTTCCAACATTCCATTCTCCTTTCATCCTTAGACTCAAATTATTCATGGTACATCTAAAGAAAGAAAAATTTTCCTTCTTGGTCTTTTCATCTACTTCATCAATATTATGCAACTTACTCCAAACTTCATTTGCATCTGTGTAATGCATTATCTTAGTAAACTTAGAGTTAAATGTTCCACACAATGTAATATTACTTTCTCTATCATTATTCTCAAAAGCCTTATTGTTTGCTTGATCTCTTGAAAGATTTTTTTGGAATCTCATTACCATATTTGATTACCTACCAAACATCAAACTGCAAAGCCATGAAATAAGCTTCCACTCTTCAAACTCCAAAATGCATGATTTGATTCTTCGACAACACTAACTTGTTTGAAGACATATCTTTTTGAACTATCATGTGTTCCATCATGAAACTAACTCAAGCTATAAAAATTATTCAAGGAATTTGATTTTAATATCATTTGTTATGTGCATAGATTTACCAAGAGGGGGGTGAATCAATATATACCCTCTTTTAATTCATAAAGTTATTTTGATATTATTATATCATTTATTAATACATAAATATGTTATCCTATCTTATAAAAACAAAATCAAATAATAAATTATATGCATATAAAAAATTATAATATACAGATAAATATCTTTCTTTTGACTTTTGTAAATTTTATCTTCCTAAATACAAATAAAGAACTATAATTATACTAATATCAAGTATTAAAATTCCCACAAACTAGCAATCACTATTTCTAAGTTATTTTGTTAAAAATATATAGAATTGTGGTGACAAAGTCATCATGGGGTGTCTTTCCTTTATAAGAAAACATCACATTTACTCAATTTTATTTATATTTTGTTTGAAAAGTTTGTGAAAAATTTGTATTGTATTTGATTTTCATCAAAGTTTTAGATTAAGACATGAAACAAATATTCATGAAAATTGTTCATGAAGCATCTCAAACATTTGTATTAATTAAATGAAGAGGATTTTAAAAGGACCTACATAAAGGTAAAACATAAACAATATGATGAAAGGCAAAAAGCTATGAAGAAACGAGTCTTAAATTTAGAAAAGACCTCACAAAAAATAAAAGAGAAAATCATTAATTCATAATTTGATCAACAAACAAACAAAAATTCATAGAAAAGCATATAGTTACATCAAATTTTTCTATATTTGATTTGAAAACTTTAGAAGAAAAATATGTTTAATTTTTATCATTGTTTATGATCAAGATAAGAAACAAACATTCATGAGATCTAGTCATGAAATATTCCAAGAATTTTTATTAATTATTCACTTTTGGATGGTGCTATGGACTAAAGAAGATTTTGAAAGGACCTCAAACTCTTGTACATCAAGATAAATATAAAGAACAACAAAAAGATGTGACAAAAACTTATGAAGAAACGAATATTATATTCATAAAAAACCTTATAAAACAACAGAAGAGAAACAATATATGTGTGTGTGTGTAGAACACGTGCACACATACACACATATGTATATATACATATACATATATATGTGTGTGTGTATACACACACACACACACACACACACACACATGTATATATACATATATATATATATATATGTATATATACATGTGTGTGTGTGTGTGTTTGTAAAGTTTGATAAGATTTATCTATATTTTATTTGAAAAATTTGGGAGAAAATTGTGCTTGATTTTTTATAATCAAGATAAGAAACAAATCTTCATGAGAATCAATCATGAAGTATCCTAGATATTTTTATTAATTATATACTTTTACTATGAAGCTTTGAATTGTAGAAGATTTAGAAATGATTTTGAACTCTTGTACATCAAGACAAAATATAAACAACAACAACAATAAGATATAAAAATTTATGAAGAAATATCATAAATTTAGAATAGATCTCATGGAAAAAGAAAGAGTATTTGAAAATTTTGAGAAAAAAAGGTGTTTGATTTTCATCAATTTTTGTAATCAAGTTAAGAAACAATTTTTTCATGAGAGTTTATCATGAAGTATTCCAAACAGTTTTATTATTACTTAAACTTAAGAATATAAGAATTCTAAAATCTTTTACAAAGATAAAACATAAATAAGGATAATCCACAAAAAATTATGAAGAAACAAATCTTAAATCCAAAAGAGATCTTATGAAGAACAAATAATAAAACAATAAATTTACATTAAAGAAAGAGAAAAAAATATTAGAGTTATAAAAATTCAAAAATCTGTTAATGAAAACATTAAAACTATATTTTTTTGAAAGGTCGTGAATTAAATATCATAGATTGTCAAATTTTGATATCTATCTTTTATCAGCTAACTATCATGACAGACCTACATAGTTATAATTTTCAAAAAGAGATGAACAATGAATATGAAAATAATACTTGTTCTTAAATATAAACCTCATTAAAATTAAAAAGGAAAAAATTCATATTGAATAAAGCTGATAAAACACAAAAGCTCAAACCTTAATTAAAAAATCAAGAGTATAATTTTCTTACACGATCCTCAATCAAACTTGCTGGATTGTAAAAACTTATATAAACTGACAGACCCACATGACTTTTTGTGAAAAGAGCATAGCAATGCCCATGAATATCAACTTACATTCTTGAAAAGACATTGATCAGAAATTACAGTGCATAAATTGTGATAATGTGAACTTTTCAAAACCTCTGGACTTTTACTTCCCCATAGTGACTATGGTAGAACCAAGATTATATTCACAATTGCACAAGGTGATGTCATAACTCAACATATGTAAGATCAAATTCTCTACCAAAAGACAAGATTTCAAACCGGTGTTTATCTCAAACTATGGATTCTTCCCTCCCACCAAATGTTCACAACTGTCGGATGAGCTGTCTAAAGATGTCCAAGAGAATCCTCGCAAATTTCCCCTGAACCCATTTATGTCCCTTCTCTTCATCTCATATTCAGATTGCATCAGATTTCATCAGAAACGATTCTGTGCATCATCCCAAACAAACAAACAAACCATCCATTTTCTCCCATTTCTTTATTTCTTTTCACTTGCTATATCATACACATAAAAACTTAATGACCCATGTGGAGTGGCAGGAAAGAAGAATCACATTGATTTGTGTTGCAGTCAAACACACCTAATTCTGATGGCTTCAACTTCTGACCACCTCCATGTTCCATTTCTGACATCATAATAATGCCACCATTTTCTTTACCATTCTCATGTCCCTTCAATTGGGTATACAAAATTACATACAATGAAGAATTTGAGTGACCCAATTCATTGTTTATGGAGAATTTGAGTGACCCAATTCATTGTTTATTTCAGTGGGGGCCTTTTGAAATGAAGAATCTAAGTGACCCAATTCAATGTTTATCCTTTGAAACGATCCACCAACTTAAAGTACCCATGTCATGTTTGATCTTGATAGAGTGGACAAAAGGGTGTTGCCTAACATTCCCACACAAACACCCTTTGATCCCCTGGACACAACCCACCAAACTTCTTCCAATATCAACACTCAGATTTTGGAAGATCAAAATACACATTCAAGCAAGAACCATTAAGATATGCCAGACCCCACTTTCTTTTTGTTGGTCTACTTTGGATTTACAAATGCATTAACTTTTCTTACACATTCAATAGTTCACTAGTAGCTCATTCTCTGTATTGTGGTACTTTCTACCGTTTTTTTTGACAATAAAATCTATAGTGTTTTGTAGCTCTCCAGGTGAAATATAATGAATGTTACTCAGGTTAGCAGGCTTTACATCTCTCTTGTCTCTCTGCCAGAGATTCTACCGTTGACATCCTTTAACACTTAAAACCTCATCACTAGATTGAGCTCTTCTTTTTATAAACACGGATGGTAACAGCACTAGACTGCTAACATTTTCGGGTATTTTTAATCAAGCTTTTATCCTGATGCTTCATAGGGATTGAATATATATCAGTAGTCGGAGAGAAGAATGAATATAATGATTAGAAGTTAATCGGGTTTAGTCTTGGGGGAAATTCTATGATTAAGTGTGTTGATACTAAAATGGGAGATCTCATGAGAAAATTCAAGACTTTGCCTCTTTGATCATCACCATTGGATACAATAAGTAAAAAGTATTCTATTCATTTTCTGTAGAAGCAAACTCTTGTGAACTACTACTAATGAAACGTAGATTAAGAAATTACTCCACACAATTCAATTATAATAAAAATATTACAATTAAAAGAAAGCTGAAAACAATCGTTTCATTGAAAAAAAAACATCCTTTAAACTCTATTTAAATTTAATATAACTTGGCTTCTCTTTGAGATGTTATAGCTGATTCATAATTTTGAATTATAATCCAGATTGAGGTGAATTCAGATAGAGATGAGTTCATCTCTAAAATGGATATTTTCATTATTCATGTGCATACATCTAACAAACAAATATATTTTCCTAACCTAGTTCTAATGACTTGAATAAATAGATGTAATATACAATTTGTAAGTATTAATTTAGATCAAAGTAATACAACTATAGATAACTACATGGTAAATATAGGAAAATTGAATAAAAGAAATATAGATATTTAGTTTTAAAACTATGATGGGAGAATGCTTGAAGTTATATAGAATCAATTCATTGGTCTAAAAATTAAAATCTTGGATTTGATATTTATTTCAAAATCTATATTCATTTAAAAAAATATTTGATTATTTTTCAAGTATTATGAGTTAGATCTTGTTGCAGACATGATTTTTAGGAACTATGTAGGACCAATCTAAGAAAATGTGCATCTAGAAACATGTTCATCTTTGCCTTTCAAATAGTTTGACATATTAAGGAAACGTCAATGAATTGTGTTTAGGAGTTTGTTGATTTAATAGGTGAGAAGGTTCTTCTAGGTCAAACTAACTAGGATGTTGACTTAACAATGAAGAACAACATTCAAAATACTACACATAGAAATATAGTTGGTCTATATAATGATATTATATTTGATTCTTTTATAATTTTTAGAATTTGAACCGGACTCTCTAATGATTTATTCTATTTAATTGCATGGTTTGTTTTTTATTAGGCACACATTTAATGTCTTTAATAATATGGCATATCAACATGTTGCATATTTGTGCGCATATAACAACTAGTAGTAAGAGGGAAAAAAAAACTGAATTTTGAATGATATGTCAATTTTTATGATGATGTGAATATAGCTTGGGACTTAACTAAAATGATTCCACATGTATGTTAGGATTGGACAAGTTCAATCTCAAGCCACTTGGACATGAGTTTCAAGGCTACAATGATAATTTTGAGGTAAGAAGAAAACACATAGAAGCAAGTGCAAATGCATGCATAATAATTTGATGAATAAATGGTGAATGTATGTAAATCCTACTATAATTACGAATGAAATAGAGGTACATATAGAAATCTGGCCATGAGATCATTTTAGTACAAGAACAAGTCACTTATCAATTCATGAGCTTGAGGGGCTCTCTAATGAACGGTTCATAATACACAACACTTGTTGAAGGTTTTTCAAATGGGTTTTCAAGGAGAGTGGACTTAACTATTAAGAGAACTATGTAGCTAAGTGTGCTCAAGTTGGAGTAGTACTAGGATGGTTTGTGACCTCCCTGGAAGTCTCGATGGTTCACCCATGTGAGCACCACCTTATGCAATGAGTGCTAAGTATTCCATTCATTATCATTAGAGATGGGTTCTTGTGGACCATTACTCATGAAACATAGGGCAATGAGTTTGACTAAAAAACTACATATTGGTATCCTGATAGAAAAAACACAACAAGCCACTTGTTCATGTAGGATTTGATGATAATTCAACTCACAAGCCAAGAATCACCTCCAAACACACCACCTATCACAAAGAAAGGATCTAGAAGTTAGATAATTCCATAAACAAATAATTATGTATTAATTGTACAATGAGAATGAGATTATAATGAGGTGAATTAAAATACATAAATGAATTTATTTTATAGAAATTAATATTTCTAAAATTAGGAAAAACCTAACTACAACTAGATACAAAAGCTAGATTCAAACTAGATTGATGTAATACCCCTCATTTGCTATCATTGTAGACCCCATTGTTAAAGTTCTATCTAACTCTTCTGTGGACATGTTAGCACTTAACTAATATTTGAAATACAATACTTTTTATGTAGGGTAATTGATTATATCACATAACAATGGTTGCTTACTTGCAATGATGATGCTCTAATTTCTCTTAATCAATGAATTAACTACCTTCATAATGATGTCATATGATGTGTCTTCAAATGTATGTTTACCATATCTTCATGATGAAGAGTTTCTTATGTTAGAATGTGATGATATTTATAGTCATGTTGATGTGATTTATTAATTATACTTACCCCATACTTGCATGTGTATGGCGTGTGTGTTTGTTTTACATTTCTATTTGATGTGTCTGGTGTGGTTGAGAGAGGGAGTCATAGTCACCTACAAGTTAGGATCTACACAATGTACCACTCCTCGCCAGTACATGCTCATCTTTTATGCAAGCTTCAGGTATTGGGCATTGACTTCCTTGAATTGTCAAGATAATGTGCCCTATCACAATAACTCAATGGTAAGAATGGGGAGATAATGTTTAGGTACAATCCTAGCCAAAGCTTAATTACTTGTCTTGAGAAGGAGGACATTTGTCTTACTGCCCACCTATTTGTAACCCATGAGTTTTTTTTTTTGTTTGTTGTTTGACTTTGACTTTGGTTGTTTTTTCTAATGTTTCTTTTATATGAGTTTGACTATGTGATTTTCTTGATAAATGGTTTAATTATGATTCTTGGATTAATCTTATGATATTCAAATTATTTAAATATGATGATATTTAATTAATTGTTATGATATTCAAATTATTAAAATATGGTGATATTTAATTAATTTCCAATTAATTAAATATATTCTTTAATTTAATTTAAAAACTTAATTTAAGAGTTTAAATTAAGAAATTAAGTAAAAAGAGGATTTAAATATTAAAGAGTAAATAATGATTTATTATAATTATTTGATTAATAATGATAAAATTTGAGTTGCACTTAAATAATGGACTTTATTTATTATTATTAATTAAAATAATAAATTATGGTTCTAAAAGTGTCATTCAAAATAAATAAAGTGGAGAAAAGAAAGAAAATAATATTTTTGAATTAAAAGTGATTTGAGTGTGCATGAAAAGATTTATTAAATTAGGTTATTTAATATTTAATTAAAGTAAGTGACTTTTTATATAAAAAATAGGAAACCTTAGTTAGGGCTAGGGCTCTTTATTAGAGGTGTTTTGGTCATTTTAGAGATAGACATATTTTCGAAAAGCAATTGGATGGAGAGTTAGAATTAGCAAATTTACGTAGAGGTGCATGGTGATTTAACAATGAAGTTAAAGAGTAAATTCAAAGCTTAAGAGTATTTTGGATCATGCGTTTTAGGCTTGTGTTATCTTGGAATTCTGCATTCAGATTTGAAGGTAGGGTTTGCGAACCTTGCAAATCATTTCTTTAAAAAGATTGTCTTGTTCATGCCTGTTAGGTTGTGTTGTAGTGATTGTTAAAATTTATGAATGGTTTTTACTTGTGAAATTTAAAAGAGAAATTACTTCTAGGTTAGATTATTTTTGTGAAATTGAAAGGAAGAGAATTCATTGTTCTTGTGTAGAACATTCTGATAAAACCTAAATCTAGAAACCCTTGTTTTAAAATTAGAAAACTCATGTTGCATGAAACCTATCAAAACCGTGGGTTCTTCTTGTGAAAACATACATAAAAAATAATTAGAAAATATGAATTTATTCATCTAAATTAGAGTTTGATTAAGTATCTTTGAAGATAATTTATAAAATTAAAACAAATTTAACATCAAAGATAAACTAGATATTATCATTCAAATTAGAAATTAAATCTAATATCATAAAAAAACAAATATCAAAAAAATTATGTCAAAATATATTTACATATTTTATAAATTAAATAGAATATATATATATATATATATATATATATATATATATATATATATATATATATATATATATATATATATATATATATATATATATATATATATATATATATATATATATATATATATATATATATATATATATATATATATATATATATATATATATATATATATATATATATATATATAGTAAAAGAATTATGTTTAAAAATATATGTATAAAGATATACATGCAAATCAATATAGTTATGCATGTAAAGGAATAAATACAATAAATGTATTTATGCATGTGAAAATAAATATATATACATGTTAGAAAAATTGATATAATAATAATACAAGCTTAAAAGTAAACAAGCATGTGAAAATAATGCATGCAATCTTTTTTTTTTTTTTTTTTTATAAGGCAAAAGTGGCAAGTCACTATACTATTTTATTAAAACTGATTCAATGAGCTCAACTAGGAAAGAATCAGTAAAGAAAACCCAGCATCATCCCTAATATATACATAGGTTTTAATAGTTTAAGCAAATAATTACAAGGGGTGTATCAACTACCACCCAACGGCAAACCAGATAGTGCCTTGACATTGATTTTTTTTTTTTTGGACTATTCCAATTGCTAACTTCAGGGCAAACTTATCCTAGCAATTAGCACTTAACTTAAAAATCTTCCCAATCAGAGACAAAACCACCTTCAATTGACATAGGCCCACCAGGAATAGGTCCCCAACCAGAACATAACTCTGAAGAACCATGAATCCAATCCAAATTCGAGTTAACCTGATCAATTAAATCCCAAAAATTTTGTTCAATCAATTGCATAGAAGCTACATTCATATCCTTGGAGTTAGACACATTAGATTCCTTCTACAAGTCAATCATAGCTTGACCCACTAGCTTTATTTGTTCCACCAAATAAACACCCATTAATTTTGATTTAGGTGGCAAAGCATGTTTTAAATAAATGAAACTGCCAGTGTCTATAGCATGCTTAAGCGCCTCAAAAACAACAAAGAATTCATGATTGTGCAGGAGTTGAAAATGTGAGAACAAACCACCAACTAATGCCACTCCATTCCATATGTCTATAATATAGATTTAAAAAAATTACAAAATTAAAATAAATTATTTAATAGTTTTTATAGGTATAAATTATTTAAAAGTTAATTTCAATTTTTTTATTAAAAATATTATTATTTATTTATTTAAAAAACTATAAATAATTAAATAATTATTTTTAAATGTGAATTGTAAAAAATAAATAAATAAATAATAATACTTTTATTTATACAACTAAGTTCATTTAACTCTTGGTGGAATATAATCTTATTAGATGTTTATAAATGCATGTATAGTTATAAGTTTGTAAATATTTAATTGTAAATTAGTTATATTTTAAGTGAAGTTAAGTAGATAATCATTTATCTATGGTGAGTATATATAATGGGTGGAATTATATTTAATCTAATTATAATTATAATTCAAATTGAGCTAGGTATAATAGAACTATGAGTTCAATGGAAATTAAATATTAGTATTGGACTTATATGGAAGTTAAATTAATACTTTAAGAATGATATTGACATGAATATTTAATTTAATACTTTATGTTATTAACTAAAACATTTATAATCTAAGATCATTTAAACTAATAATATGTTATACATGATAAAATATTAATGTAGTTAATATTTAATTAAAAGATAATTTTTGTGTTGAATATTAAATTACTCAGTATATTATAAGAAATAATATCATTATAATATTGATTAATCATAGTGATTAAACATATATGAAGTATTTATCTACACTTATACCATAGGTGTTCATGCATATTTTGAACATAAACTCTTAAGCCAAACTGAACTTTGGAATATATATTAATTTAGTTGCAAAACTAAACTTGTATTATTATTGTGATTTCTTAGTATACGGTTTTGTTAGAATTTCTTTTATGATATTTTGGGGTTTATGTAGTTGGTCAATTAGTATTGAACACCAAAGGCTATGAGATTCTATTTTCTATGTGAAATGATATAACCATTTTTATATCTTGATTAGTCTGTGTATGATTTGGAGTGTAAGCATGAGTAATCCTTCTTGATTTGATCATTAGGTCTTTTAACTAGAAGGGATTATGACCATTATGTTTTTAATTTTGATTTGCCTAGTCACCTTATGTTTTGGATGGTTGTGTTGTGAAGCATGTTATTTTCTGATTTATTTTATAATTTGAATTGTTATCTTAATGTGTGATGTACTCTATGATAGAGATGGATGTTATTAATATTGGTTTATTATTCCCATGATTATGAGACTTTGTTGATTATTACTATGATTATTGGATATCCATTATGAGATGGATGATTCTTTGAGATGTTATGTTGAAATGGACAATGAATCCTTGTGTGGATATGATATTCTTTCTTATAATCCATTATTTTACTTTGGTGACTTTTGTGATTATGATTTATGAGAATTCTTTTTGCTATTATTTGAATTATTTTTAATAAAGAATTGGGGTAGGTTATCTAGGTGTATTGGGGGGACGTGGCTTGCAATGGAGTTCATGGCCCTAAGTGGTTTCCAAGGTAACTCACTGTAAGTAACTTAATTAAGTGATAATGCTGCACACTAAATGGGGGGTTTTAAAATAATTTGAAATATTAAGTGTTCCTCGTCCATGCCTTGAGCACTAGTATAGGCTAGGATGGGAGTGGGAGAAGATGCTTGATTATGATCTTGCATAGTTAGTTTCCTTTTTTGTACGAATGGATTACTAATGTTGCATAGAGTCAATAGGGGCTTAAAGTTTAGAGAGACTGTTAGGGTTCCAGAGAGACTGCTAGGGTAACCTTAGAGTTGACTCATGTGATGATACTTCCTCATATGCATCTTAGGTTTCCTATTTATTTATATTTATATTTATGTTTTTGTTTTGGGTTGCCTCTAGGATCTTCTTTTTGTATTAGTACCACTTGTTTTAGAGAGCTTTTAGGATCCTTGCCTAGGATTTGTGTAGTTGATTTTTTGGTTTGATTACTTGTGTGTGGATTGTAAATTATCTCTCTTGCATGGTGGGAGTGGGAGCTTGATTAGGTGACCACATGATCAAGAGGTAGTGAATTCTTACCATTTGGGTTCCTCCTCAAATTGACACCAATATTGGATGTTCATTAATGTAGCTATACCATTATCATTTGTATTTTTATCTTAGAGATTTCTATTCAAATGGTGTATCTATATTCTTGGATCTTTTGTCTTAAGATCCTACGAAATTATGTATTGTATTTTGATTTACTTGTATTTATCATTACATTTCATGTGACATGTGTAGTAGATGTGGTTATTTGGTTGTGCTTCATTGTATTAGTTTTACATATGAATTTTCTTATGAGATTATGTATGTGTTATTCTTTAATGGTTATGGACATTTTTCTTAAGATTAAAACTAATTTATAAAACTTTCTTGAATGTGACTTAACATGAATGAAACTTTGAGGAATGGAAATTGTAAATCTATATTTATAGATTTGATTTTTTATATTTTTTTAGCATCAATGTTTTGAATCACTCTTTATGGTCCATCATAAGGATGAGAGAATGCAAGAATAGTAAGTTATGCATATCAAGACTCACCCAAAGGGACTAAAAAGAAAAAGAGGGGGAAGGGAAGAACACAAAACAAGGGGAAGAAATGAAAATAAAGGAAAATAAAAATCAGAATTTTCCTTTATTCTCACTTCTCTCACTTCTTCCCCTTGTTATGCCTTCTTCACTTCCCCCTCTTTTTCTTTTTAGTCACTCTGGGTGAGTCTTGATTTGCATATCTCACTATTCTTATATTCTCTCATCCCGATGATGGATCAAAGAGAGTGAATTGAAGAGTTGATGCTAAAAAAACAAACACAATCAAATCTACAAACATAGATTTATGGATGTGTGTAGGATTATGGTGGTCCAAACTATGACCTTAAGTGGAAATGAAAAATTAGGACATTAGTATTATTCAACTTGTTGAAAAATCTTGAACTACTTATGAACCTTATATTAAAGATTTGTAAGCATAGAATCTATACAAAATTGAATGTAGTTTCTAAAATACTAGCCTTTTTATGATAAAAATATAATTTAATCAGTCAAAAATTAGGATTTCAATGCAAAAGTATGAAAATTTCAGGAAAAAGACTAGAAATGAGAATATTATTTTTTTAAGATTCTAGATATAAGAAGTAGACTCATAGCTAAATCTGATGCATATTTTTTTTGTAATTTCATTCCAACTAAATAATTAGTTTTGAATTTTCTACTACAATTTTTTTTTGGAATAATTTAACTTTCATTTCTAACCACCATAACTCATTCAAAACTATACAAATTTTTTATTATTTTTTTTCCCCTCATATTGGGAAAAACATAGAATTTTATGCATCTTTTGGATTTTGAAAAGGTTGTTCATTTGAAAGTTGTTACTTTTTTTCAATTAGTATGTTAATTAACACTTTATTTAGGTAACTCCATTAGAAAATAAGTAACAATTACTTACTAAACTCATAATTTGATAGCAATTATATCAATGAAAAGCTGATAATGTCCTTAAGAAATCCTTTTTATTTCATCAAACTCAGATGAAAAGTAATATTTTTCCATACTGCCACTTTTTGGCCCATCGTGATTCTGCACATACCATTACGTTTATAATGGATTCTGGAAATCTGATAATATTAATAGAAATTGTGCTTTTAATTACTTATGTACACTTGATGTGTATAAATGTATATTTCTTTTGTGTTTTTATCTTATGTTGTATAAATTTATTTTTTAAATGTTCAATAAAATATTGTAACATAGTTGGTTAATTTCTCTTGAGTTCCCGAGAGGGGCATTACAATTGAACTACCCTAAATTTGGCTCAAATAAAGATCAACTAAGTGAATGTAAGCTAGGCATGCATGTGCAAGTATATGCTCCATTATGAATGATTTTTATTTTCTTTTATTCTTACTTCCCCTCGTTTTGTGTGCTTCCCTTCACCCCTCTCTTTCTAGCCCCTTCAAGTGATTCTTGATCTGCATATCTCACTGTTCTTGCATTCTCTCATCTTGGTGATGGATCACAGAGAGTGATCTGAAACGTTGATGCTAAAAAAAAATACACAATCAATTCCAGAAATATAGATTTACATGGATTGTGAAAATATGATAAGATTAATGGAAATTGTGTTCGTAATTGCTTATGTATACTTGATGTGTATGTGTATGTTTCTTTTGCATTTTTATCTTATGTTGTATAATTTTTTTTTTTAAAAATGTGCAATAAAACATTGTAACATAGTAGGTTAATTTCCCTTGGATTCTCGAGTGGGGCATTACAATTAAACTAGGATAAATTAGGCTCAAATAAAGCTCAACTAAGTGAACGTAAGCTAGGCATGCATGTGCAAGTATGTGCTCAATTATGAATAATAATATTCTTGAACATGTCCACAATTATGAAATGTAACATAGACAATTGTGCATTAATGAAAAAAAATATTTTTATGAGAAACATAAATGCATTTTCTAATCGTTTTTACATTAATAAGTTAAGATGCGCCCACAAAGAAACCACTAGAATATAAATTTTAAAAAAATAGAAATGTCATTTTACACTAATTTCACCATTAATGATTTTTCCCCACCCTGATGAGTGTATGAATCTAACATGAACATGCATTCAAAATATTTGGATATTCTTAGTCAATTTTTTTTAAAATGAAAAAACTCATAAATGAGTACTAATTACATAAATTAACAAATGATGAACTTGAATTCTTTTGATAATCTTTTTTATATTGTAAGGAAGAAAAGGTGCATGGAATCGCTTGCTACACTAATCTTTGAGAGGATGATTATGCAATTTGACTAACTATTGGAGAGATCTCAAGAAATGCATAATAACATAATCAAAATAACAATGAACACATAACACAATGATTACCGTGAGAAAACCGTTCCAAGAGAAAAACCCCACCCTCTAAAGCCTATGCAATGTATTCTCAAATCAAGAAGATTATAGTACACTTGCAATGCAAGTTCTTATAGGAGTGTATCACCACAACACGAACTCAAACTCAAACTCAGAGAGATACTCCTTGTAGCACTAGTCTTGCAAACTGAACTCGATGATTCAAACACCTCCCCAAGCCCTCCTTTTATAGTGATTTGCCACTTGGAAACTATTTGTGGTTTTACAAAACCATGGGCCAAAACCATGGGCAAATCAACCATGCCACATGTTACTCACTTGTAGTTTGTAGCTCCAAGAATACCATTTTCATCCATAATTTTATCCTCTAGTTTAGACCTCCATAAAATTCATATAATGAGTTGTTTACACTCCAAAAATAGCCCTTCTACATTGCTCTAGAGACTAGACACATTTTTAACAACTCATACACCTTTTTCCAACTCATAAACATGTGGAAAACTACCACAAACAAATTTTAGAATTTTCTTAAAAAATTCTAGAGTTTTCCGAAAATAACTTGCGAGATTGAGACACAATTGTCAACATTCTCCCACTTGTCGAACACCTTGCAAGAGTTAGGGGATCCACAGTGTCATGCATTTAATTGCTAGGGGCCAAGAGGCCCATAGAATCTGAACACTTTCTGAACTTCTCTATGCTCACGAGCTTAATTAATGCATCAACAACTTTCACCAAAGTTTCTACCTTCTCTAGCTTCACCTTGCTATACTTGAGCATATCTCTTACACAATGATATTGTACATCAATGTGCTTGGCCCTGGCATGAAATTTCAAGTTCTTCGCTAGGTAGATTGCACTCTAACTATCACTATAAATTATCGTTGTACCATGTTTGAATTCTATGTCTAAACATAGTCTATTTAGCTAGATAGCTTCCTTATAGGCATGATTAGCTACCATATACTCTGCCTCTGTAGTGGACAAAGCAACCACAACTTGTTGCTTGCTCATCCAACTAA
Organism: Cupressus sempervirens; assembly: GCA_028749045.1. Taxonomy (NCBI): domain Eukaryota; kingdom Viridiplantae; phylum Streptophyta; class Pinopsida; order Cupressales; family Cupressaceae; genus Cupressus; species Cupressus sempervirens. The sequence goes on along the minus strand of CM053792.1, from coordinate 367,840,904 downwards.
TTGAATCAATGAATAATGTAAACACATATGCACTGGTGGATCTTCTTCTATCAACATTGCCAACCTAGTCTGAATCCACATAGCCTTGAATATCTAGGGAATGTTCATTTCCTATTCTATGAAAACATATAGAGTACTCTGAGGTACCCCGCAAGTATCTGAAAACTCTTTTTATAGCATCCCAATGTGCTCTTTTTGGATTAGACATATAACAGGAAAGTACTCCCACTACTTGGGTAATGTCTGGTCTTGTATAGACCACAACATACATCAATGCTTCCAACAGCACTCTGATATGGTACTCGACTCATCTCTTTCATCTCCAATGGGGATAAAGGACATTGTGAGCTAGAAAGCTTTGTTCCCATAGTAATAGGAACACTCAACTGTCTGGAATCCTATATATTGAATCTTTTTAGAATAGTACCAACATACTTACTCTGGCCTAGCCAAAGCTTTATGTTTTGTCTATCTCTTATAATTTCCATTACCAAAATGCACCTTGTTGCACCAAGATCTTTCATTTCAAACTTTGCTAAGAGATGAGATTTTAATTCTACAATCAAACCTTTTGCTTTGGCATCAAACAACATGTCATCACCATATAAGGCAATAACTAGAAAATAATTACCATCAGACTTGTAGTATATACATTGATCAAATTCAGATAGCACAAATCCCCAACTCAATACATATGTATCAAACTTCTGGTACCACATCCTAGGACTTTGTTTTAGACCATACAAGGATTTTCTTCAATTTACAGATCAAATGATTTTTACCTTTCACCACAAAGTGCTCTAGTTGTGCCATATAAATTTCTTCTTCCAAATCTCCATGAAGGAAAGTTGTCTTCACATCCATCTTCTCAACTTCTAGATCATAAGCTATTGTAATAGAAAGTAAAAATCAAATGCATGTCATTTTTTCTATAGGAGAAAAAATTCACCATAATCAATTCCTACAACCTGGGAGTAACCTTTTGCAACCAAACATGCTTTATACTTCTCAATGCTTCCATTTGAACCCATCTTCCTTTTGAATACCCATTTACAACCAATAGGTTTTCGTCCTTCAGGAAATGGTACAAGGTCCCATGTGTCATTCCTCTTAAGAGCTGCCATCTCTTCTTCCATGGCTATCTTTCAGGACTCTAAATCATTCATACCAAGAGCCTCTTCTATAGATTTTGGTTCATCAATATTAGCATTCAAAGAAAATATACACCTCCAATCATTAGGAGAATATCCATACCTTTGTGGTGCTTTCCTCTATCTACTAGACCTTCAAACAAGATTAGGTTTAGGTTCAGGTTCAGGTTCATGATTAGGTTTTCCCTCTTCCTCTGATGATTCAGAACTCGTAGAGCTCTCTTCAACAACTTGTCATTCAAAGGGCCTCGATTTAACTTTCTTAGGTGTAGTGCTCATGAAGTTGAATCACATCTTTCTTATCTTCTATCTATTATGGCTGCACTGTAATAGAAGAAGGCTCAGTTTCTCTAAAAATAACACTTCTAGAGTAAAATACCTTTTGTGCAATAGGATCCCAAAGCTTGTATCCTTTCACACCATAATTATATCCGATGAAGATAAATTTGATAGCTTTTTTGTCCAATTTTGTCGACTTCTCCTTTGGCAAATGAGCATATGCCTCACAACCAAAACCTCCCAAATATCTATGTAAAGGCTTGTGGCCTAACCATGCTTCCATTGGTGTCTTATCAACAAGAGCTGATGTAGGAGACCTGTTTACTAGGTAGCAAGCAATGTCTATAGCTTTGGCC